>JAODJW010000045.1:9056378-9091692 GCA_026777045.1 Hyperopisus bebe
AAAGGGCACTTTTTTGGACTGAGGGCAAAAGGGCAAGTGCTTCAGCACCACCTCGTCTCTATCTGTGCACGCCAGTGAGCATGTGTGTCTGTGTTGGGGAAGATAAGAGCAACACGTTAGGAGGTACAGATGGAAGAGAAGAGAGACGGGAACAGAAAGGGATACATTATTATTATTATTATTATTATCCAATCTTAAGATAAAACCAAAAGTCTCCAAAAAAAGAGAATGAGGCATGTGATTCATGCTTTCGCCTTTGTCTCGCTTCATAAATACTTTCGTGTTTGAGTCTTGTAAACTTGGCCCCCACCTTCCTCGGGTCGGTCCGGCCCGACACGCCGTCAGGCTGACGCATCCGTTTCCATCTTGTTTTTACCACACAGATATTTCCTTGAGCTGCTTTCATTCGGCATCCCTGAGCTGCCAGCTCCGCTTTCACTGCTTTATCAGCCTGATGCACTGGATGACAACAGCCGGTAGCCAGGTGGCTAACCATGAAGTCCTGAAGGATTCCATGCCCAGGCGAGTTCCCGCTGTGGGTCCCCCCCACGGGAAAGGAGCACTAGCTGCACCAGCAACACTTATCATCTTCATGGCCTTAGGGCCGGGAAAGGAAACCAAAATGAAATGGGTGGGTGTGTTAGAGGACAATAAAAATCACGAGAGTTACCATGATCAGAAGATATCAATGCATAGGGCAGGTAATCAATGAACAGCCATATCCCCAAGCTGCTGAGTGCGTCATGAGAGGCAAAATGCACAGTGATGCACTGTGGCATAGAGCAGCATCACATTCGATATGGTAATATTGCCTGGATCACTGTCATAATGTCAGGCTTTGCACCAGCTCACAGTAGTGCATTGTGACAGATTGCGTGAGCTCTCAGGACGTGGTGAAACAGTGCAATCAATTCAAAGCAATCAATTATGAAAACAGCACCAATAACCAATATGCCAGCTCTGCCAGTTTCTAGCTGTTTTGGATAAGTAATAATTTTTTAAAAATTGCAAGACTTACCTAGAGAGCTGCAATGTGGAATTTCTGAAATTTTATTGCTTTCTTTTTTAATAGTTCTATTTTCCAATGTTAATAGCACTAACAAGTGCAACTCAGTATTACGGCTTCCTTTAAATGCACCTTCCTGGCTGACATAATACTACAGCTCCATCTGTCAGACACAACCGGGATAATCCGGAATATGTTCTGCTCGACAGAAATTGTTGCGCATGTAATAGCTGGTACTAAGAATTAATATCTGCTTGCAGTGACACTGAAAGAATTATATTTGCCACAAACATGAAATGCACATTCATTGAGAATGAAATTCATAAGAACTTTAGCGCCGTACAGTGTGTTGGGGACCTAATAGTAATATTAACACTATTCAGTAAGCATATGCTGACACCTTGTGGTTGGTTTGTGTACATGCATACATGCTGCGTATTACAGCAGTGAATCAATATTACACCCAGACGTAAGTTCTGCGGAAGCCAATAGTATTAAGTGACTCGATGTAAATACGAACTCATGAGCAGTGGAATTGCTTTTTGGGTTGAGAATAGAAGAAATCAGCTAATGACTTTAAGATTGTCAGTACTCACTTTAATGCCATGTGCCTGTTCTCCTGTGCTTATGTGTTCTGAAGTGTTTACTGATTAATCCGAAACCTCCGATTAATCCGAGCCCATTGACTCTGTGGTTCCATATGCCAACATGCCCTTTTTGTGAGTTTATACACGCTGTTCTGTTATTTTCTGTGTAACTGTTGCTCTCAGAGGGGTAGAGCTTTGATAGTGAAGCATGGCTGTTAATATAAAGGTAACAAGGTGGATTCTACAAAGGTTATTTTCTCCATTAAATTGGAAAAAACTAGTTTGTCTAAAATAAAAGCTTCAGCCATGCTATATACAGACGAACATTTCAGATTGATCTGTCACCCCATTCAAGATTCTTTAATTGTCACATGCATAGTCATACAGGTACAACATGCAGTGAAATGCAGTGAATTTATGTGTGACGGATCACAAAACTCCAGTATTGTCTCCAGAGGCCCCCAAAGTTACATGGCGCTCATGTAAGCCAATTCCTCCGTCTGACAGCGGATGACGCTCTGATTGCTATTACTGATGTCGCTCTCCTTCTGAAAGGAGAATTTACATTAAACATGGACATCATCTTTGATGAGAAGCTATAAATAGGGCATATACATTTTCCTAACCAGGATTGTGAGCTTTTGAAAGTATTCTTGGAAACATCATGTAGTCCAGTGCCTCTGCAACAAAGGCTGCCTTTAAAATGTTTTTATTCAACTCCTTAAGCAGCTAACACTTCAAGCAATTTTGCACGGGTGGGTAATTGAAGGTATAGAAGTTAAAAATCCAGATTCACCGAGGACTAAAGCAGTAAGTATGAAGCAGGACCAAGGTGCTGAGTGCCGCGATCACCGTTTACACTCTGTGATCCATCTCCAGCACCACTGTGGTACATTTACATTGAGGTTTTGGTTTCCCTGACAATCTCAGATTGCTTCGTTCTTTTCAACTCATCCGTCTGTCTAAGGCAGCACTGAGGGTAAGCCCAGGCTGACCTGATCTGGCACATGCACTTTATTCAGGGGGGCTGACAGAGCTTTGCAGGGCCTTCCAGGGCTGTTACAACCCCCCCCGTAACCTTTCACTGCATTATTCTGGGCAGTAATAAAAGTCACTTTGCAATCATATTGGAGCCAAATATTTCACATTACTAGTGAGATACTCGTACAATACTCAAAACTCCTGAATCATAGGTGCCTGCCATCACCTTTGATCTTGATTCATCACCTTTATTTCTAGCCCAGTTACCTTTCGTGGTTTGTGTACCTGTGCCCCGATCCCCAAACAGTGAAATTTGTCTTCTCCCTAACATTTGTTCTACAGGAAATCATGCATTTCATGGGGATGATGTAAGATTCTTCCACCGAGTCACAGAAATACGGCTGTACGGAAAAATTAAATGGTTCTGAGTAGTCCAGGTCCACTCCAGGACCCGACTCAGGCATGTCATTTAAGCACTAACATAGTGTGAGTCTGAGCTCACAGTACAGTGACAGTATAAAGAACCACCATCCATTTTGGGTCCTTGTGACACTCATTCATGCAGCTGTAATACAGGGATAATCTATTTATTATAGGAAGAAATGATCTGACTTTCTGCATTCAATGATCCGATTAACATCAGGTTTATTGATGAGAACCAAGTTTCATAGGAATTCTGCTTGTCCTCTTTTCCTGCTAATTGGATCTAGAAAGACTTATTTAAAAGTAAACCATTCACCATAGAGAGAAAGAATGGCAAGAAAGAGTGTATACAAATACAGGAGTACATGACTGCCGTGCATAGATGAACAAGTCTGTTAAATGCAGCCACCTGCTGAATTCCCTGATTACATCCACCTCAACTAACAAAGGTAATACACATGATGAATAATACAGTATTTACTTAATTTCAGTAAGGAGTTCAAGCTAACATTGTTACTCATTTACTGTAATTTAAAAAAATAAAGAATTTTTTTTTTTATTATTTATTGCACATATCAAAAGGGTTACTGTATTTCGAGAAAATAATATCTCATAGATAAACGTACCAGGCGGAAATTCCGCAGCCAGCGTACTGTACCAGAGCACAGATCCCACAGCAGTGCTGTAGAAGGCTTGTTGTAGCATGGAGGAGATTCTGAATTTCCCCAGTGGCCTCAGGAGATACAACTTTTAATGCAAACTTTTATTAATAAAGCTACGAGGCCCAGTGCCACAGGCGGTGGGTAAACAGAGTGGGACCAGCACCCACCCAGGGGCCAGGTAATTGTAGCCCTTCACCCTGCTTTGGCTGCACAGTGAGACTGGCGATTGCAGCAGGAATAGTGGATATCATGGCATGAGATCAGTGCCAGAGAGCCTGACGCTATTAAAAGGCAGAAAACATGTCTAACATTTAACAGAAACTAAAGCATGTCCTCTATAAGAATGAGGACCCAGCCAAAGTAAAAAATTATATACAGAAAAGCTGATTGCAGATCTTGATCCATTCCACAGTATAGATTTATTTACAATCCAGCATTTTCTAATATACATGATATACTCACACAAAAGTATGTGGAAACCCCTATTAGTTAGAGGAATTGGCTAATTAAAGGCTCACCCAGTGTGGACACGGATGTATAACTGCAGACAGCCATCCCCTTCAAACAAACAGTGGCAGCAGAATGAGCTCACACAGAAGGGGTTAGTGACTTTCAACGTCATAGGATGCCGTTCTTACAAGAAGCCAGTTCAGGAAATCTCTGCACTGCTGGAGCTGCCGCAAAAAAACTGCAAGTGAAGTGATTGTGAAGATCCAAACGTCTGGGAGCAAGTTCAGTTACAACGTGGGGGCCACACAAACTCACGGAAAGGGGCCTGATCACCCAGCATCAATACCCAACCTGAATGCAAGTAAATTCCACCAGCAATGTTCCGGCATCAATTGGAAAGCCTTACCAGAAGAGCACAGGCCGTTATTGCAGTGAGTTGACTTCATCTTAATACCTTTAGTTGGACAAAAGTTGGCCATGTAGTGTAGATGGGGTGTTGGATGTACTGTGATAAGGCAACCTGCTTTATTACTGAAGGATTTCAGTGGCCCATCTTCACCAAAAAGGAAAGATAAATACAGGAAGAAACTGAAAGCGGAGAACTTCAGGGTGTGTTCATGAGCCCAGCATCAGCTTGTCACTCCACATCCCGGGACACTCGCCTTAAATCTACGAGAGCGGCACGGAAATCGATCTGTGATGCAGGGCCTTAAATGCTTAATTGAAAACTACGCCCTGCTTCCGAGATGAATCTCCCCATGTTTTTGCGACAGACATCTGCTGAGAGAACAGCAGTGAAATATACACATGGATTTGAAGAGGATAAAGTGTTGGGGCAGTATTAGCACTGCATGTCAGACCTTACTGGGGAGGAAGCATTTGGCGGTGTGCTCAACAGCAGATCAGGATATATTTTAAAAACCTATAAAATATAGTACTGTGCATTAAAATTCTATATAGCATGGTTCGAAGGTTTACAGTAATTGCCCAAAATTCATTTCATCCTCACTGGGTCACCATTTTGCCAAGCTGAAATGTTTCATTTGCACACAACTGTTGAATTATTTAACAACTGTTTTATGTGGCTTTATTTATGCTTTGAAGTCTTTTCACATAAAAAAACAATAAATTATATATTAATATCTGGGAAATAACACTGGTGTAAAAACATTTAGGCCACAGTTTAAGTCAAGGGCTTCGCTTAATGTCTTTTTAGAGGATCAAAATAGTGTGAAAAAAAGAGTCTGCAGTTTTGATCATTATTCGAAGTAGAGCATTGGGGAGCCAGACTACTGTGAAGGATCCAGATGACACATTTTATTTATCTAGACGGAATGATGTCGGTATGGAAAAACCTGTGGCTGTGAACACATAGCCGTAATTGTACCGATTTTGAATCGATTTTGATGTGATATATATGATTTTGATGTATGATGTATGCTTTGATGCATGGTGTATGATTGTGATGCATGGTGTATGATTTTGATGTATGCTTTAGGTCATTATGTTACTGAAAGGTCATTTTAAAGTCAAGCCTCCACCTCTGGGAAAAGGCAGCTGAGTTTTTGCCCAAAATATTCTGGCTTTTATTGGAATTTATTTTGCCAGTGATCTGAACTCATCAAGAGCCCACAGGAGCGTCAGCGTATCCTACTGTGTGCACAGTGAAAAGGGCAGCTTTTCCAGCTATGCAGTGATATTGAGACCTAGGATGCCGATGATGTGTATGGACGAAGATCCCAGTTTCAGTCTAACCACAATACATGATGCTGGCTGGCTGCCGTTGTCTAACACATCAGCACATTCCCTGACTGCTGGATACACTGATGAAATACTGAGCTCACAACACAGTTGGTTCAGATTGCAAATTAACTTGTAGGAAAACAAAATTTTACACACAACACTGTTTCCTGTTGTTTATTACATTTCAGTTTCTCTTCTTGCATATGTAGATCCTTTATACAAATTTTTGTTCTTTCAAAGGAAAAACATATTCTGAAACATAAAAATGATAGAAATGTGCATATTAAAAGTGCATTCTCTTCAAAGTGTGACCTATACAAATAAATTAACAAAGCTCTGAGTCTCATGCACTTGCCCATGAGTCACATTTAAGTTGTCATTATTAAATATATTCCATTTCCATATTGCACAACCTTCCACATACTTGCACTAGAGAACATTTTCAGTGTAGAGCAAAACCTAAAATTCTACTGTCAAAAAAACAAACACACAGCAACATGCCTATCAAGCCACCGATTCCAGTGTACTGACTTACAGCAAAGGAATCTCATTTCATATTAAACTACTGTGCTATGGCCATTTCAATAACATCCCCCACCATAAAGAAAAATTATGGAATAGATTTTATCATCACAATTATCATTCTTATTCTTAATTAGTAACCATGTAATGAGGGGCAAAAATGTTTTAAGTTACTTATCACCCGGAAAGATTTGGAAGCTTGTCAACGCAGCATACAAACTGTTAATGACTGTGGTAAAACAACATACATGACAAAAGTGGATCAATTCAATGAAATCGGTGCTTCAACACACAGGAAAAAGCCTAATATACAGAGATGTCTAAAACCGAAAAAGCATGAATCCAGCTTTTTAAAAAACTCATTAAGGACAAAAATGTCAAAATCAAACATCAGCGGATGTTTATATCAAGTGTTATTCAAGGGAAAACAGAGATGCCATTTTCATCGTGTAAAGAGCAATGAGATCATCAAGGCAGAGGCAGAGGCAGGTAGAGGACTATCCATGCATTCCATCACTCAGAACGTGGAAAACAACACCAGGCAGCCAGCATCACCAGCAGTCGCTTGCATAGATACCTTCATGCATAGACATGCAACGCCGCTTTTGTACATTCATCAGCAGTGTCCACTAGAGGGCGCCTCTGCCTTCAGTGCAACAAACCAGAACCAGGCATTCCTCGTACGTATATGCTACAACCCCCGTTAAATTCAGGGAGCACTGTGGTATTTATCTCGAACCCTGTACAATACCATATACGCAGCATTATTGTGGTTAATGTATCACCATTAAACCGAGGAAAAATATTACAGGATAACGTGAAAAACAATTATTTCAGGTAATAGCAGTGTAGCTACATGCAACATGTAAAACAGTATTTTAAGAGAGGGTTCTTGATCATAAGGTAACAAACTTAGATCAGAGAACCAGACACTCACCCCGACTCACTCTTAAAGTCAGATAGTAACCACCATCGGAGAGGTGGACGTTTCAGCAACCCTACGGCCCATGTGCCACATAGCTGGATGTCACAGTCAACTGGAAAAAAATAAATGCCGTCATGGCGTGGATAAGGCTGATGATCAAATTTTGGAACACCATGACCACCAAGTATCTGGTTCATGTGTCTTGTATGTATGACCGCATGCGCGTGTCTGAGACACACAGAGATGGAGAAGGGTGTATAGAGCCAAACACATGGACCAGATGCATAGGGATGGAGGAGGATGTAGAGAGCTGGGCACGAGGACCAGAAGCACAGGGATGTGTGCAGTTTCAAAAACATGCTCAGCACCTGAAACCATTAGTGGCCTTTATGCCAGCAGCATGCAACATCTGTTTATATAAACAGAGATTATGTCAGCAGGTGGAAACAGCAGGTTCAATTCCTTAAAGCCAAACGTAATGAGTGACAGACACAGTAACATTTCAATCTGGAAGCTCGCTCTTTACTCCAGCATTCGTCTCACTGGGATGACATCATGTCCCAGAAGGGAAAAAGCAGCGCCGCTAAAATGCATCTGGCTAACAAACCATTCGGGATGGACCTAGATCAAACTTTTATAGGATGCATTTGGATTAATGCAGCTAAATGGCTCAATTACTGCGTGTCATCTGCAGGTGGCTTTCTTACGATCGCAAAGGCAACAAATCATGTGAGTCAAAGACTAAAAAAATAAATGCTCAGTGTGGACATGGAGGTTAGTGTCCCAATCCCAGCACCATCTACCAATTCACACAAACCAGTGAAACTCCAGCCAAGAGCAATTTTTAAAAGATAAAAGAATAAAAATAACTTTTTTAAACTACCTATTGTTATTCATGTTGAACAACCCTGTACAGCTGGGAATATTGTAGATACTTAGTGTGTTGGTGAAGGATTACACAGACATTTAATGTGAGACATTGCCTCTTAATTACCACTAAGTCAGAACTTTTTTTTTTTTTTTTAACCCATGTGAAGGTGATGTATCTTTGTCCTGCAAACCGATATTAAAGTGACCTCAGATGTTTCAAAGCATGAAAGAGCACGGAAAACTTAAGTAGCATTGCAATCAACGTTGAAGTCTGTATTACCACTGTTTTGGCAAAATGATAATAATAAAACAAGCACATACACACACAAAGAAAAGCAAACATTCATGAGTGAAATATTTGATTGTGCACAGTAGCGGACTTTGTACCAGATTTTGCCAATTATTTTGGCAATTATTTGGCTTGATGGTAGGATATAAAGGCGCTTTCATAATCTACAGAATTGACTTCTCTTTAAGAAAAGAAAAATATAGACTATATATTCTTATATTGTAATTGTATATATTATACATATATTTATAATTAGGCACATAAAAATAGCTGCATTGCAGGAAAACTAAAATCACTATTCATAGATCACTGAGGCTTCTGTGTTAGTCTTGCAGACGACTGCATGCCAGAGGAAAGCTTTCTAGAAGAAGCAGTCTTTTCAAGTAGCTTATTCCCATTTGCGGGAGACTGCTGTCCCATCTCAGGGGTGGAAGACTTCGATTTGCACTGAGATAAAGCTGAGCGTTTGACGGGGGTTGAGGTCTTGGGAGACCTCTCCTTGTCCGAACCTTTGAATGCCTGGGAACCCGGGAACGCCTTCAGAGGCGGCTTACTGGAGCCGTCGCTGGTCCCTAGCGAGCCGTTGGCCAGGGCGCCCCCCTTAGCGGCCCCCTCAGAACCCTTCTTAGCCAACATGGCAGTCTTGCCCAAGTCTGCGGACCTGCGCGTCTCCTTTTGTCGCAGCGAAGACTTAAAAAAGGATAATCCCTTGTCCTCAGATTTGTTGTTTCTGTGGAGTTCCCTAGAGGAGGCGCTTGGGGACCGGAGGCTGGTGACGGAGGAGCTGCTGCTGGAGCTGCGCAGTCGCTTATCCAGACGGCTGCCGTCGGCCCCTCGGGGCAGTGAGGCCCGGGCCACAGGGCTTGGTTTGGGCTTGTCTACCAAAGGGCTGGTCCGGGGGGAGTCCTGACTGACACTCTTCTCCAGTTTGCCCCGACCAGTCGCCAAAGTCCTCTCGGTCCCGGACAGGGTTTTCCTAACAGGGGGTGAGGCAGACACGGAAGATTTGGACATGGATGAGATACGCTGCTTCTGTTGGGTGGCCCCTGGTGGTGGTGTTTCCTGACCCTTGGCAGATACCTTCTTAGAAGGTGTTCCAGTGGATGGGGACCTCGTGATCTTTGCAGAGTCAGTCTTGTCCTTCAGGTTAGACACTTTAGTGGAGCTCTTAGATCGGGAGCTGAATGAGACCGGGGAAGAGGGGGACTTAGAAGCAGAGATGCCACCCAGGCGCTTCTTGGAGGTCTTCTCCATGTCCGACGCAATCTTAGCAGAGCTCCTTTTGGTGCCTGAGCTCTCCGATTTTGGGCCTGGCCCTCCAGAAATGCTCTTTCGCTTCTGCTCCTTGGTGGGGTTTCCTTGTCCACTTTTGTTTTGCTCCACACCTGGAAGCTGGTTGCTGTTGTCAACCTGGTCAGCCTTGAAGCTCTTCTTGTCTGGCTGAACGGGAGCCCTGCAGTAGGTCTCGTCTACAAACTCCGTACCGTTGCCCTCGTCGCTGGTGATGCCCTCCATCTTTGCTAGGGGAGCCTTATTTGCCTGCCGCTCATGCCTGCTGTAGCTGCCGAAACAGGACGTTGACACTTTGTCGTCGCAAGTCTCTCCTATCCTCTCTAAGGATGAGGAAAAGGAGTCTAAGGAAAAGCGTGAGGGAGAGTTGGACCTCAGGTGGAGTTTGGCTGAGAGGGACCACGAGGGCTTGATCCCATTCTCATTCAGAGCCAGGGGGCTGGCTAAGGATGATCTTGAAGACAGACTCTGCCGCTGAACGCTCCTCACAAAAGGCCGGATAGAGAATCCTCCTTATGGGAAAGACAAGTGGTTAAGCTGATGCACGGATACAAAATGACAAAGTGTTTCATCAGTCAAGATCCTTCATTAGTCAATTGCCAGACATAAGAAAAAATAAAACAAACACAAGGTAAAGCAATAAAGTAGTCAGGGAGGTTAGAAAATTACACAAGTGCTATACAGACAAGAGGGTAAAATACTCTGTGCACAGAGATGCACGCAGTGGAAGGTAAGCATGTGGCACTAACCGTCATCCTCACTGCGCTCCCCCGGGAAATCCCCAGACTCCGCCAGCGAGGCCAGGGAGGTGCGTCTGGACGAGGCGCCGGAAGCCACACTGGCCTGCCGGCTACCAGGGAGCCGGTTGACCCAGTGCTCGCATAGCGAGGAGCTGGTGGAACCTGGAAGGATCATCACAACACGGTCACTGCAGAAGCACTTAACGGGAACTGGGCCAATGCGGCATCTGAAGGAATCCCATGAGCAGAAACAAAAAAAACCACAATCACCTGCAACAGAGCTGTTAGCCGACCAAGAAGGAATGGCAGTTCTCCGTTGATAGAAAAGGATATATGCTGTCTGCTTGCAAACTTGTTCCTCCGCTATGGGCTGGACGTCACTGTCGTCGAAGCAGTACCACTGTCCATCGACGGAGTTTTTACAGTAAGCTGAGGGGACCAACGGGTCATGAGGGCTGCAGGATGTGCCACTGGCAAGCCAACTAGACCATGTGAGAATGTCCACTGCAGAGCCTCACCTGTGTAATGCCCCCCATGCATGGAGCCGTGATGGTTGCACACGGCGTACAGGTCATACAGGTAGTCGTGGGGGTCGCGGCCAAGCCCGTAAGATCGTCTCCATGGTGACCAATGCGACGGAAGGCTCCAGCTACTCTGGCTCCTTTTCACCATGTGGGGCGCCATGTCCATCCCCAGCAGGGGGAACCTCACCATATTCTGGATCTTCACTCTCCTGTCCGCCTCCTGTCCAGCCAAGGCACCAAGCCCTGCGGTGAGACTGTGACTCTCCACGCCAGATCGACGGTCATGCAGAGTCAAACAGAGCTGGGCTCCACTTAACCATTAAAGTTACCGCTAATAACCATTAAAGTTACCGCTAAAACGGAAACGACTGTCAGACGAAGCTTAAACCCCAAGGGAAAACATGTAGTGTTCGCTCTGCTGGCTTGGTACCTGTCGAAACCTCTTGAGGTGCAGAATGAGGACATCCGGCAGGGTCCAGAGACTGAGCTTGATACGCCCCTGTTGCAGTTGCTTGCAGTGAGGACAGCGCCAGGCATCATCTGGGGCCAGCTGGAGCACAAAGGACGATCCTCAGCATCAGCGCTAACGCGACATGCACGCTTAGCTAGTGCTCATGGTCTCCGCGGCAAAACTCGGACACAGCAGCCTGGGGATGTCTCTCTGGCCCGATCTGGCCATCGGGCATCCCACAGCGCAGAACCGGGCCCTCACGCAAGTCGAAACCCAGAGTTTCGGTGCGTCCTAATGAGAGGATAACCTTCGGGAAGAGTGTTAGCCTTATTTGACAGAAATTAACTTGATTCAGAAAAAAACAACGTGTGCGAAACTGAGAATCGCTTAAGGTAGAAATAGAGGGATGAGAGAGTTACTCAAATGCATTAACAAAGAGGATTTATAGGACATAGATAAATGAACAACTAAAAACAGCATAATGAAAAGCTACAGAGGAAGAAGTTATGTGAATGTCCCCCTTCACAAAGGTGTGCACCATGTGTCAGTACGTTATGGTAGGGCTTCCAAGCACACGAGGGCAGTAACAGTGCAGATATCCATCACACCCCATTCCGCACTTCATTTTCTGTTTGCTACTAAACAATGAAAGGAATGAACACATTCACTGACATGGGCATAACATGAATTCAAAAGCGGATGTTCAACAGCGTAAACATTACGTTAATTCCGGCTGTGAGTTGGTTACGGTTAAAGCTGGATAGAGTCAGTCATCGGAGGTCCATGGATGGAGGTCCAGATAGTAAAATCCAGACTTTGATTTTGCTTCAGTTAACCAGTTGAGTATAAACAGTCAGTCACAGCGTACTCAACTAGTTGACTGAAACAAATCTGGACCTGAACTATCCACCTTTGGTTAGCAGTTTTAGAACATTTATTATACCATAAATGAAGAGAGAGCAGTTGGTAAGACTAAGATTGTCCGTGTTATAAACATACGTAAAACGAGTTATAAAATATAGTGGTCTGGGACTGTTTGCTTATCAAAAAAATTTTTTTAATTGATTTGGTATACCTTTAAACTGTTATTTTGACGTTGTGGGGAGGCATATGTGGGCAGATCAAAGCTCTTTGAATGCAATCGAAAAAGTAAAAATGCCAAACGTCTCATATTTAGTTTGGTTACTTATGGTTAAGGTTTGGGATGGGTAGGGGTTAAGGGCGTCGTGATTGGGATTAGGGTTTTCCCCACAGAAATGAATGGACGGTCCCCTTTCAGATAGGAAGACCAACTTGTGGGTGTGTGTGTGTGTGTGTGTGTGTGTGTGTGTGTGTGTGTGTTTCATAAGCATGAAATCAAAGGACATAACTGCCTGTGCAGAAGACAAAGATGAAGAAGAGGAAAGCGACTCCAAAGCCTGACCTGCTCCTCCTTGGTGTAGAGCTGGAGACACTGTGCCAGGGTGCAAGCCTGGGGCTGGCTGTGCAGCTCCCTGTGCAGCCGCACACTCTCTGCGTCCGGGATGTACTCCTCCTCCAGGCTCCCAAACAGACTGTGTGACACAGAGTCACGGCAAGGAAAAAAAAAAAAATCAAAGACTATTTTTAAACAGCTAGCTTATCGCACACATTCCTTATACACCTGCATCTATTTATTTGCTATTTATTTATAGAAGCAATTCAGGGTAACTAGTGAGTTTGAGTCATGTGAGAATCATAATACTGTCCTGACCCCTAACTATTATACCACATGGTTTACAATTAGATTATTTTTTACAGGTATAATAAATAATAATTATACCTGTAAAACTTTAGGGAGACATAGCCACTGGAAACACATAAATATAAAGCCATTAATTAGTCAATAAATCTAGGGTTTGGGTTTGGGTTTGAATGTTGTCAAGAATAATATCCCAGAAGATCCATACCCAAAATGCAATTCCATCCATCTTCCAAATGCTTATCTCCAGAACAGGGTCATGGGTTTTAACTGAGGGTCATTCAAGGTATTTTCAGCTACTTACTAATCCCTGGTGTCCTTGTCCCATTCAACGACGACCTTCACATGGGCGGGTCCACCAAGCCCACAGGCCTTGTAGGCCCTACAGAGGCGAGAGGAGCAGGAACAGCAGGAACTGAGGAGTGTACAAACATACCCAGAGACCCCAGCAGGAACTGAGGAGTGTACAAACATGCCCAGAGACCCCAGCAGGAACTGAGGAGTGTACAAACATGCCCAGAGACCCCAGCAGGAACTGAGGAGTATACAAACATGCCCAGAGACCCCAGCAGGAACTGAGGAGTGTACAAACATGCCTTGAGACCCAAACTAATGACTAAAAGCCATTTACACTTCATAGACCATGGCTGGTTACAGCAGCTTGGAAACATTCCCAAAGCAGAAACAAGAGCTAAAGGCCCAGTGCCGAAAAATCTTTGTTAACGTGACATCAAATCTTCAAGCAGCTTGTGAAGCACATCAACACCAGATCATCCATGCATACTGCTTTGAATTCTTTCATAAAGGTTGCCTTACAAAGGACCACCCGTGTCCAGCATTTGGACAAGGGGACACAGAGGACAGGCTAGGACAAGGGGACACAGAGGACAAGCTAGGACAAGGGGACACAGAGGACAGGCTAGGACAGGGGCTCTACTGCAGGTTCAAAGCTCAATCAGGAGAAGCAGATAAAATAGCTAAATCAAGCAGCTATTCTGGTCACCTCATGTGGGATAACGATTTAAATAAATAACCCTTGGCGACAACAACAAAGCCCACAATTTCTGCTTACACAAAGCGAGTGAAAACGAGTACGGCTGTCCCATTTAAACCGCGAGCCCCTTCGCACAGGAAATAGGTGCCTAAAAATTACCCAGAACACTGAACAACAATAAAACTCATAGCAGTAAATGATATAACTACAGACGCCTGAAGGACTCCATTAGGTTGGGAGACTTATCACTGCCAAAAGCCCAGGAAGGACAGAGGAGCTTTAAATCCTCCCAGCTTCGGTTTGTATTTATCTTGGCCCTCGTCACATGAGCTATGACATCAGGATCAGGCATAAGTCACACTGGATTCATTTGGGTTTGCAGCTGGTAGATCTGTAAACTGACATTTTGGAAAAAACATTTAAAGATTTAGGCTGTATTGTTCATGTTTGCTACATCACAGTTAGCAACAAGAGCTAATGGCAACATGCAGTGATTTAACCTTGGGGTGATGTGTCACAAGTCAAGAAGAATTGTTCGCATAATTTAGCTGAACTCAACTGTGCAGAACACAAGGAAACTGCAACAAATGTTGAATACTTTTCTGGGGGCAAAGGACATGGGAAGATGAAGCACAGCACCTCTAGAAAGGAGAGACTCGAGACATGGATCTGAAGGAGGGAGCTTACCTCTCCACGGTGGGGTGACTCAACGGCTGCTCCTCCTGGGGAAGGAGGTAGGTGATCCCCACCACCCCCACCACACGCAAGCTGAAGAGGGCCACCTGCAGACAAAGGAGAATCGGCATGGGTGTCCTGCGCCATTCCTCCAACATTCGAGTCCTGAACTGTCACAAGCGACCCATCAGTGCTGCAGCTGCATTAACACAACATCGACGTGCAGTGACATGGTCGCAGTGCCACCCAGATTCTCGAAGCACTGCTGCACTACGCCACCAAGTGAGAAACATTATCCCACAGACAGCATAGCGGCTAACGGCGGTTTAAATGGCTCATGTAGTGTGTGTGGTCTGTGGGTTATGTATGTATTACATTGTAGGTGCCAAATGTCCCCAAAATGAGACAAAAACCTGTTATTTTGATGTTGTGGGGACCACCTTTTTGGTCCCCACAAGGGGAAGCTCAATTTAAAAAATACCTGGCTGCAATTAAAAAACTAAAAATGCCAAACGTCTTGTCTCTCTCTCTCTCTCTCTCTCTCTCTCTCTCTCTCTCTCTCTGTCTGTGTGTCTGTCCTGGGACCGAGACTGACCCTCCATTCTGGGTGTTCTGCTCCAAGGTGCCCGTGACCCCGACCAGGATAAGCATTAAGAGAATGGATGGATGAATGGATGAGCTGTGATATGTCCCCCTGCTCACCTTTGCACCGACCCCTGGTCTCAACAGGTGCTTCATTTTCTCCAGGATCTCTTTCTGGAACCCCTCCCAGGACACTGTGCGCTCCAGGTGCAGCACAAACGGGTGGCCAAACCTGCAGGGAAAGCAGGGGGGTGCTCAGCAATGGCCGTCAGTCCAGAGTGGCAGAAGACAAGACCTGCCTTTTTAAAAACCTAATGCTATCATTATGGAACTATTAGAGGAATGAGGAAGACTAGAGGAACATCAGAGTATAGTGGCTACAGATGAATGTGATATTCCAGAAGCCCAGTTCGTACTTCACTTTTGCCGTTACGGTCCACACATGCTTATGTGCGGACTCTTGTGTACCCGCTACCTTTGTTCATTGACGCAGACTGTCGCGGTTAGCAAATAGCAAATAGAAGCAGTATACTGAAATGGGTAAAACCTTCTGTTGTTACTCGGCTTGGGCTACATTACGGTAATATGGCATTTCACGTTATTTTGAAATCAGTGTAACAAAATTAGCCGGGACCCCACTCACCCCGCTCAGCAAACTTACATTTTAAAATAGCATTTTAGAATAGTGCTGCTTTTGAAAATCCCGTACACCGCAGTGTAGTCTGGACAGTATGAAAAATTAAATATGCAGATTCCCGTATAGCTGTTCACCATAAATACTACAACAGCAGCTTTTATTCTTCTTTTCTTTCTTAGTTGACCTCTGCTCCGTGAAAATCAGTGCTGCCACCTACTGGAAACACCTAGTCAATGTGCTTGCACAAGCGCAGTCGACACACATCGACGCACATAATATCTGCTGCACAAAATATCTGGGATGCACACACTGGGATGCACATGTGCATTACCCTTGGGAACAAACCATAACAGCCTGCAGAAAGTGAAGCAAGAACTGGCCTTAAGCACCGTTACTGACCACTGGCTGTAAAGTGGACCTAAGCTATGTGGAATGGCCCATGAAACTGTAGTACGGTGTTGTAGCGGTGTGACAGAGAACCTGCAATAATCCCATAATGCATTTAGAGTTTAAGGCCACAAAGAGGATCAATAACAGGCCTTTTAGTAAATACGTCAACATTGCTAAAATAGCTAAGTGACTTCAGTGTTTCAGTATAAAGACTGGCCTTTAGAAGGGACAATATAGTAAGTGATTAAGATTTCCAGAGAATAATGAGCGGGCACAGGTTGAGTGGTGGCTAAACCTGCCGGCCCAGTCCTCCATAGTACCTCCTGCCCTGGTGGCCAGTGCAGGTCCTGTTGCACACCAGCAAGACGATTTTGTCAGAGTTCTTATTGGGTGACACCGCGCCCTGCATGAACGAGGCCGTCCTGTTGTTCTCTGCTGAATACTTCAAGTTGTTCTGATTTAGGTTTGTCTGCAGGCTTCCTAAAATAAAGCAGAAGTTCAAATTTCATGTTGTGAATCATTACACTTCAATAGAAAGCAGTAATCAACTGTACAAGAATCTAGAGGCCTGATAGCAAGAGGACTGTAAAGCAGTATTATTAATTATCAGAATGAGTTTTTAGAAAATTATCAAGGGTAGAAAAGATTTTTTGTAACAACTGAAAATATTTCACTTTAAAATGACATTTTACGAATTACTTAAATACTATATATCCAGAATAAAAAAAATACTAACTTTGTAATGATTTAATGGATGAATCAATAAATAACTACAAAAAAAAAACAAATCAAAGAACCAAAATGAAACAAAAAAACAAAACCCATGTAGACAAACGAATACCTCTTTGAGCCCAAGCATTTTCCGGTCTCAAAGTTTCCGGTGTTTCAAATGCAAAGATCGAGTCACTTTCTTGAATGATATTAAGATCCTCATTGTCATTACAGAAAGAGCGCTGGAAGCCGTCATAATACATTTCACACAAGACGATCTGCGTAACAAAGATAAAATAAGATCAGAACAGCCTGAAACAACTCTGCCCACACACTGTTCTGTAGAGAAACGGTACAAAAGGCGGGTTTTTCCACAAGAAATAAACACAAAGTATAAATACCAAAATCAAACCATTGTCCAGGGCCCAGTTATATGAATACAGATGGTTTTTGGAGCTGGATGGGGGGTGATAGTGTCACCCATTGTCACGTCGTGGCACAATGAGACTGCTGACCATCGGCAGGGACACAATAGGGGACCCTTCTTGCCCCTGGGCACGCAGCCATGAGGGCCCCCCCAACAGGGGCCTAGCTCACAGATAAAGGTCTCTGCTCACAGAACCATCTGGGGCACATTCAGGTCGAAAAGAGCAGCAAATCCTGTACTTAAGTTCAAATGTTTACACTAAAATTTGCTATATTTAACATCAAGTGAAACCAGGAGAAGATTTCCCTGAGAAAATGTGTGATTGCTGTGCAAATAATTTTTTTTTATAAGTGATGAAAATGCCCTTTCTAGCCTTAACTAATAACTATAATAATAATGAACCATCCATCCATCCATCCACTGCCCACCTACAGGACAGGGCTGGGGGGGGGGGGGGGCTGCCCAAGGAAGGACAGGACAAATGCTGGCACACACGAGAGATGCATGTGCAGTTTTTTTGTTTTTTATGCTTTTAACTGAAGTGACGTACAGTATTGATAAAGCAGGATGGCAGATTCCCTAAAGCAAACATTACTCAGGGGCAAAATAGTGATGTCACTGTGCCGACTGTGGGATTGCAGCCAGCGAGCGTCTGAGGCACAGCGCCCTGCCCAGTAAGACACACACTGACCCCTACTGGAGATACCAGTTGGCCTAAACCACATGTTTCTGGACAGCAGGAGCAAACCAGAGTCCCCAGAAGGAGAACACAAAAGCAGCACATGTCGACACGAAGGGTGGGGTTCAAACACCCAACCCAACCCAACCCTTATCCAGTGACACATTCCAGTGTGCATTCATATAGCCGGATATGTACAGTAACTGTTGCTGTTGACATTAAGCACCTTGTGCCAATCCTTAGGCCATAGACCTGCTTATCTAAGCCCTACCTGCTATGGTGTGAAAAAAAGCCAGCTTGTCGTAGTCGGACAGACAAAGTACCTGGTCTGGGGGCACCTTGGTCTCCACAGAGACAGCTTCTCGCAAGTGGAACACAGTGCTGTGGAGAGGTACGGCCACTCCGATTCTCATGCAGTGAGACGTCTTCCCCTGGTACACCACAGTCACATAGAGGGGCCTGGGCAGAGGAAAGGCAGACCATGAGCATAACATCCTAGAGGAACATAGCAGGAGCCAGACCTGGCTTAGAGAGGGCCCAGGCTTGGGGAGATAGCTAGAGCACACCAGAACATTCAAACAGAGAAAGGACAGTCTGCCTGCAAGCAGGAAGGAGCAACAGCTTCATCTGCACAAGTGCCTGTTCTCATTTAGCTTACTGGTGATTAGCTGCTGTGTCCATGTACCCTGAAAGGCTTGTTGACCAGTCAATGGCTCACACACTAACCCCATTCAATCAAGTCTAAAAAGCTATCAAATAGCGAGTCGGGCCTGCTGCTCACCAGGCCTGCTGCTCACCAGGCCTCTATCAAATAGCGAGTCGGGCCTGCTGCTCACCAGGCCTGCTGCTCACCGGGCCTCTATCAAATAGCGAGTCGGGCCTGCTACTCACCAGGCCTGCTGCTCACCAGACCTCTATCAAATAGCGAGTCAGGCCTGCTGCTCACCGGGCCTCTATCAAATAGCGAGTCGGGCCTGCTGCTCACCAGGCCTCTATTAAATAAGGAGTGAGGACCACTTGGCAGGAGTCATGTCCTCTGCAATGAATACAGTTTACGCTGCAATCAAATTAATTATTCAAAGAACACTGATGGCCTGACTTGACACCCCCACCCCCCAACCTCCCAGACACATGGGATAGCCAAAAACATTCAAACGTCATCATGATCCTTAGCAGCACTGACTAACACTGTATGGAAAACAGTGAAAGGCTGTGAATGTCAACAAGAAAACAAACAAACGGTTGCATTAAAAGGACAGTGACCGTTTCCCTGCAGGCAGTTGTTCAGACATAATGAGCTATACAGACACCATCATCACTTCCCTCACAGTCACGCCATTTGGTTGAACCACAGTCCCTGGTTTCTGTGCAATTTGGTCCACATCCCCACCCCACTCAAAGAGCATTTCCTCTGCTTCATGACCACGCAACCTAAAGGTTTACCACAACAGTTTTCAAAATCTTATAACATTAACATTGTTAATTAACACTGTTCTTTTTAAGCTCTTTACTGTCTCATCT
This sequence comes from Hyperopisus bebe, assembly GCA_026777045.1. NCBI lineage: Eukaryota > Metazoa > Chordata > Actinopteri > Osteoglossiformes > Mormyridae > Hyperopisus > Hyperopisus bebe. Next base: position 9,076,178 of record JAODJW010000045.1, read on the forward strand.
TTATTCCTCTTGTTGCACTGAGCATGTTTAAGACATGAATTTCCCTCGGGATATATAAAGTTCTTCTTATCTTATCTCACCTTATCTTAAGAGCAAAATGTGCATGCTAATTTAGATATTGCATGTCATGCATTTGCAACCATCACATTGCAAGGACTGCAAAAACCAGCTGGGTTGAGGTTAGGATTGGGCAGTATCTAGTTTTCATACATTCATACTGCCCAGGCATTACACCACATATTTTACAAAGCAACGCGATTTTGTAATGCACTATTTGAAATCATTTCCATAAAAGTTGCCAAATGGGGGTACTGGGGGTTGGGCTCCCATGTTAAAATTTGTCGCATTGATATCTTCAATACGTTTTGCTACAACATATTTACTCTGTTGTGGCAAACAAAACTGAGTAAGCTTTGCAATTTTTCAAGATTACATATGTTTGCATATGTTTAAAAGTTTACTGCTGCCGCTTTGCATTTTCCATTTGCTTCAATGCTGTTGGATTCACTCAAACACAGTATGGTGCATTTTGGGAAATTTAGCAAAATGAGTGAGGAAGAGAAAATGAAAGATGACCTAGTCATCAAAAGACTTCTGCGGGCCCTAGGCTGACATGGGGAAGGACCCCTAAGGCACATTTACAGCTATTTTCTGGAGCCAAAAGAGAAACAGAAGGGAATTAAAAACAATGGAACGTAAATAATTTGCTAATCAAAGCGTGGGGTGTCAGCGGGGTCCATTTTGTCTATCCTGAAAACTGTTGCTAAAAATGCAAACAGACATGCTGCTGTAATTTATATTGTCATATTATCTTATATTGATAATTGTAACTTCTGAAAATTCTGTCTTCATGGGTCCTTCAGGCAGCTGCGTGGACATTAGCCTCGTGGAGAGTAGACCACTGGACATTATCTTCCAATGTATGTAAATATTTTGGATTCCATGGAAACAATACTGTCAGCCCTGCTTTGTGTCTATTGGCATAACTTGTTGCAACACAACAAACTTATATGAGAGACTGTTGATAGATAAGTTCTGTTCAGCTGTAGTTTGTTATTGTTATTACCTGCTCGTCCAGTCGTGTGCCACGCCCCCTCATTAACCTCACGTGCAATCCTGATTGTGACCAGCTGTTTCTTGTTATTCCCATTAAGTCCTGTCTATTTAAGTCCGTGTTCAAGTCTGTTTCCCCAGTCCTGTCTATCTGACCCTGATTCCTCACTCCTTAAGTCCCCGGCTCGCTCAATGAATATGACCGTTATGGGCAAATTTTCACCTCTTTTTCCTTTATAAATATTACAATATTTCTTGGCAAAAGATCATATAGTGATATTTGACATTTTTGCAACATAAGCCATACCAGCAAAGGTGCAAGAGTGTCGCTTCGAAGCCCTGAGCACTGCTAAGGACTGTGTACGAGAGGCCCTACAGTAAGGCATAAATACTGCCCTGGGTATATTTTCTTCTTAAATTGACAATTTTTTTCTCAACTGAACAGCTTTGTATATCCAATTGAACTATTCAGATGATCTAAAGTTGGTGAATGTACAACAATTTCTGAAAAAATACACGCGATGAACCTAAAATGCAATGATCCGAATAATATTGTCCAGTGTAATACCAAGACTGCATGGATACAAATTTCAATAAATACTGCTAAAACAGCTGATTACATAAAAGCGATTATGTATGACTATAACGGTAGTGCCCAAATTCTTTTTTTTTATGCTGTTTTGGTTCAGGCAGCCAAGGGTTAACTTTTTTCACTAATAACCCCTGACAAGCCCTATCAAGATTTCATAGCAGATGGCATGGTGGTACAGCAGTAGGGAGCTGAACTTTTTATATTTATGTGAGGTAGAGTTACAAATATGTTGCAAGGTTATTGCACCACTGCACAAGATACTTTACCTGCTTCACATCGGCACAGACACCCAACTGCCTATATTTGTTCTGGCAGATTAACAAGTTGACGCAACGATTTGTAAGCAGTCTTAGCTCCACATGCGCACACTTCCTGTCTTCGTACGGGTAATCTCTTCCTGTAGCCCAAAAAACTCACTTTTCAGATGTACTGGTGTTTCGTACCATGTGTCTGAAATCCTGTCCGGCCCTTTGCATCCTGGGATAGTGTCGAAATAGCAATAGCTGGACAAGTGGATGGTACAGATGGACTGTCTTTATTCTGCAGAAAACGACCTCTGCTTTGTATATGCATCTTTAAAAATACACCCAGAGTATTCCGAGAAAAAACTTAACTGGCATGGAGTGTGTTACTTTCAGATGTCAGACAGTTCAGAGGGATGTGAAACTGAAGCCATATAGACAAGTGCTGAGAAGATCATCTTTCTGGGCGAGTTAAATTCACAGCACAAGCCTAAACAGCCATAGGTCACCGTCACGCTTGATTTCAGCTCATTGCCTTTATGTTTTATGAAGTACGAGGATAATGATTGTAGTGTGTGACACAGGGCTGACACCAAGTCTGCGCCGTCTCTACACTCAAACTACTGGGGGGAAAAAACAAATTACTTCCTGACTGATCTTAAAGGGAGAAAAAAGACAGAATTTAACTTTCCTGGACATGGACAAAATATTTTCATAAAATGCAAAAATGTAGCACATGGGGAATAAAATATGAAATTACCATATATCATATTCTAAAATGAGCAAGGTGTGACACACAGCGTTTGCAGTCCGTCACAAAACGGATCAGGATGACGAGCACTTTAATTTGCCAATAAGGTGACAGCCGGTTTATAAAGGAGGCTTCCTTGCAGTTCATTTGTCTGTGGTTCATAAGAGTAAAGCAGCACAGCAAAAGAAAGGGCGATTTGAGCCATCAAGCCCCCCGTCCTGATCACAGGGACTAACTGACTGATGATTGGAAGTTTTGATCCTGGCAGCCAAATTAGCAGCAGAAACGTCCCTCAGTAGGAGGAAATGAGGTGAAGCTTGGTGCTTGAGTGCAGGATCAGGCCATTAATCTAGCATCTCTGAAGTATTTCTGGGTTTGAAGGCCGATTGAGGGCCTGACGACTATTCTGCCGAGGACAGGATTAGAACCGGCAACCTTCTGATCCCAGACGCAGAGGACTAACCCACTGAGCCACAGAGCTCCCCCTAATCAAAAACGCATAACAAAAATCCAACGTGTGAATTTATTTGACGCAGAAGCATAGAAAGGCCCCAAAAAGGCTGTTTGTAGGAGTGCTTACCGAGTATGAGGTAGGGGGATTGGCAGGGATATGCAGAGGAACGGGTCGAAGGTGTTGCTTTGCTTCTGGCAATGTGGGCAGGTGAGCGACGACCTGCACGTCAGAACGCAAGAGTTCAGCGCCGGTGATCACAAAAGCAGGCGTTCATTATCGAAAAGATTTATAAACAGCATAAAACCAGAGGCAGTGTTGCCTCCCTCCACCCACTCACAAAGCACCGCTGAGATTCATCTGAATCAGCGAAAAGCCGCTCGCTATTCCCATGCCAGGAAGCAGGGCTTCAGGACTTGGAGCTCATCAATTTAAGGTGTTCAGCACTGCACAGCGGGTAGACATACCTATACTGGGCTTGGAACAGTTCCTGCACGAAGGAGCCAGCGGACAGGGGCAGAGTGGGTCCTTCAAGGGATCTGTCATCCTCCAGCAGGGGCGGCTGAGAGGTGGGGGGGGGCAGGTTTTAAGCATTAATCCTCTGCTGGAGGAGAACAGCCGACAGTACAGAGAGCACACAGCAACCGACAGGACATAGAGTACACAGTCAAGAAGAACTCCCTGCTATCTCACCATGTCAATGAACATCAGAGGAAAAAAAAGAAAAAAATTCAACACAGGCTGAAGCTTTGTAGAAGGCAGAACGTTGGCAATCGGGGAGAAGAGGCGACAGTACACCTGAGGGGTCTCTTGTTCCAGACACAACCAGATCTTTAGGCCCCGACCAAAATGGTATAGAGAAAAGCAGCGGCCATTAGACCCAAATTAGGAGACACGCCTTCAGACCTGCAGCATGAAGCAACACCTGCAACCACACACATGTGCCCAGCTGTGGCCAGACAGTACGGACTGGGCCTGGTGGTCCTTCACTTGGAGCTCCAGCAGGACCTGGAGCTGTAAATCATCCTACTTCACTGTGGAAGCCAAAGCTGAAGGCACCTTCTGCCTCAATGCAGACCATCCCAGATTAAATTCTCTCCGTGCTGATGGAAGAAACGTTGCTTCGCACTCTGAGGGGAATAAGGTGACCCCAGGCTATCAGTCTCCACCCACACAGCTTACTGCGGTCAGCCCGGGGTAACCACACCCGCTGTGGGATTCACACGTTTCTTCCACCACTTGCTCAGCACTCAGGGCACCTGACCACATGCAGATCATTCTCCTTCCCCGGCATAAATGAGCCGTTTCTGGAGAAGCACGATTCTCCTCTTAATAACCTGTGATATTTAAGGCTTGTCTAACATCACTAAAATAGACTGAACATTCCACTCTTAGTGCAGGCAGTTTTATGTATCACGCTTTAGCGCAGCTTCTCGTCACACGTCCAGCCAGGGCTGTCGTATCCCATTACCTATATGAGAGAGTCTCGCTGAGATACATCCAAACCGGGAACATAGATTAAGAATGGTTACTTTAAGCTCAGACATCCAGTCCCAGTCCAGGTGTTCTCCTTTATCCACAACTCTCCTTTCTCGGTGAAGCAATCGTCACCTTAACAGTAATTGAGGCACTTGTTTCCCTAAATGCATTTAGCATGTCCTGCAGAAACAGGTAATTCAGCACAATGCATAAGGCCCGCCTGGCGGTATAAAAGGCATAGTCCTGCTCTTGAAAGTTACACGTCTCCGTTTCGGCCCATCCCGTGTCTCTTTCGGCAGCAGGACGCAGACACAGGAGCCCGGTGCTCACCTTGATGGAGGATCTGTTGCTGGGGTGGACGAGGTGGTTGAGGTCCTCATGAACCCGGTCCAGAAGCCAGAGCAGGAACTCCTGGGCGTCATGCTGGGCGTTACCCCTGTACTGCAGCGCGTTCTTCGACACAACATTCTGCAAGACAGTACAGGCCTTATTCAGGACATTCTGAAATAACTGCACAATTTAACCTCAGTAAAATGAAACAACTACTAAGAAGAAATCATTAAATAATTGAATCAACTCCAAACAAATACATTAAATTCACTGGTCATTGAGCAGCACAGAGCAGGGCTGATGAGACTGATGAATGCTGATCATCGAGCAGCAAGAGCTTGACTAATATTAGGCTAAGCATTTGCACATCTTGCACAAGGTTACTGGACTGCTAGTCACCGTCATCATTTTTGGTGACCTAGCCAATTTATATATTCATATTCTCAGCAAACAGAAGCTACTTCAATGAGACAAATGACACAATTACAAGAGATCCTTCTGCCAGATGTGTCTTATAAAACATAAGCCAAATGAACTGTTTAGACATTATGTGGCAGATCTTTCCAGATAAAGGCTCAGAATGTAATGCCACGCAAACGCTGCTGACTGCATTTCATTGGGACAAATGTACTGTAACTAGTCTACCTGGTACATCAGAGACCCTTGATGCCACCTTGTTAAAGTGCACAGCATCAATGTAGAATCATCTGAACTTTGTCTCTCACGTTGTGACATTGATTATGTCTGCATGCTGCACAATGGCCTCATTTTAAACATGGAAATACCTGCTAATTGTTACTCTGACTAAGTAAAAATCCATCCATCCATCCAAACCGCTTATCCGACTGGGTCGCGGGGGGTCCAGAGCTTATCCCGGAAGCAACGGGCACAAGGCAGGGAATAACCCTGGACGGGGGGCCAGCCCATCGCAGGGCATAAATAAAAATCTAATAAGGATAAAATTTAGAGCTGGAGGGTAACCCCTTATGGCCGTGGGTTAGACCCCCCCCCCCTTATGGCTGTTGGTTCACGCGGTGACAGCCCTGCGGTGGAGGGTGTCGGTATCACCGGACAGCAGGCCGGCTCTCACCCAGCCACTGCGCGGAGCAGCAGGCCGGCTCTCACCCAGCCACTGCGCGGAGCACAGGCCGGCTCTCACCCAGCCACTACGCGGAGCAGCAGGCCGGCTCTCACCCAGCCACTACGCGGAGCACAGGCCGGCTCTCACTCGCTCAGAGCCGCAGACCATCCCGCTTCAACAGAGTCGCCTAGCCGTGCTCCCCGGCTGTCCAGGTGGCACAATGGGGCTGAACAAAATGTTCGGAGACACACGGGTAGGGTGGGTCAAATTACAGCAGGCCCCGCGACGCTACTTTCATTACCCAGTGTGAAACCTCGGCAGAAAAGCCCCGTGAGGCCCGTAGCAGCTAAGTAAGGAGAAGGCCTTACTTACTTGGATATCGCAGATACGATAAATCAAAGCCAAGGCAAAAAAAAAAAGGTCACCTCCTTCGTAAATACTCGTGACAGTGCCGCCATTTCCGACGTAAATAAAGAGCAAACGGAAAACAGACACAGAGGAAGACTGGCAGCTTTATCGAAGGTAAATCACCAGAGCATTACGGGCTTACAAACGCTCAGCATCCGGCGTCTTACATTTACGCATATGTATTTATGAGTTCCTCTTCAGAAAAGGCCACAAAAGGAGGAACAGCATAAAACAGAGTCACTCTATAAGACTCCCGACAGCCATGTAGACTGTAGGGGAAGCGTGAAGCCATATTCTAACATGGCTACAGAAAAGCCAGAAACTCAGGGCCCTGTAGAGATTGACTTGCTTAACGGAGAGTTTGTTTTTTGTTTTTTGCTGCAATGGTGGATCGTGGAGCCTCTCAGTAGTTTCTGGAAGTTAGCAGCGCAATAGAGCTGTGGCAGAATGGACTATTAGTGATGCACTTTTAAAGGGTAACACGTTAGATTGTATATTATCAGGACCTCAAGGTCAAATTAACATTTTCATTAAAGCATGTTAGTGGATGACCCCCCCCCCCCCAATTATTAGATTTAGGGAATGTTAACAATAGATGAGTCTAGGATAGTTAGCAACACGTAACATTAATCACAAACAGCCATTTAATTAACTGTAAATGCTGCCCTCTTGCTATGACATCCAACACTGGGGAATTCGAGAAAATGGCTTATAAAAGTGATTATTAATTTTTTTTTCCCTTTGCAGGGTCGTAGGAGTGATACATTAGTTAAATATAATATTGGAGCGTGTGGTCTCAATTCCCTGGGCTTTGCAAACTTTTCCCTGTTCCTTATTTTTAATAAACCAAACATTAAGCTTCCCAGTGCTGTGGTCTTTGCCAAAAAAAAAAGTGAGGTAATGATATTCAATTTCAACAATCTTTAATTACAGTGAGATTTCTCCTGGTGACTTGAGACCAGTGTTTTTATCTCCTGCATGTCACTGGGAAAACCGGACATTTGTGCTCCTTTATCGAGTGACTGGAGCATCCCCACACATCACAGCAAATTATGGTGGAGACTAAATGCAAGGACACCATGGAGGAAAGGGGCCTTTCCTGTTTGGCATGCGATTCATGTTGGAGTTTATTGTTGGATTAAGTCATTAAGATTATTTGGGTCCCCGGTTAGCACAGAGCCACTGAAACCACCAGGAATGTTACAACATTTAATCCGATCTGCATTTTGAAACATTACTTCCCTTCCTCTCCCTTTAAATATATCAATAAACATTAGGATACGATTACTCATTACGATACAAGTTTAAGAACATAAAAAAAAGAATTCAAAGCAATAAACAACAGCATTCTCTTTAAACCAGCTAAGGTCGAAATGTCATTAAGATATAGCCATTATTAATACCAAATATTACTTTGTAATAAACATATTGATGTAACTACATACACAAGTCGGTGTGCTACATAAATATTGCAGATCAATACATTTATGGACTATTAATCACCAAAAATCACTGTTCCGTCTCTCCATTAAAAGCATTGAAATTGGTCGCCAAGTACTTCCTGGAACTATTTTTTTAGTCTATATCAGGGCTCTTCAAATCTCGACCTCAATTCCAAATCCATGCCTTGTTTTCAGTTCTCCCAGGTACTTAGTTTATTAATCAATGATTCTGATTGGTCAGAGGCTGCACACCTGGCACACAGGTAAAGGAAGGCTGGAAAATCAGCAGTGCTCGGACAGAGGACTGCGATTTAAATAATAGGGGTTTATATGAATCTCTTGACGATTTTGAACTTCATTGATGTGACTGTTTGCCCCAAATAGTCAGGTACTTAGTACTCAGAATGGCTGGGGGGGGAAAATGGTAGAAAAAGCATTTTGCGACACTTAAAATTAACTTAAGCAGTGACTGAAATAAATCCACACAGATAATGGATGAATGACTAAACATTAGCTGCGGCAAACTTGGCATTACAGACAGGGACAAACCAGCAAAAATAAACTGCAATCAAACCATGTGAAAGCAGACCAGAGGAAGCATTTCATTTATAATGTATGAATCATTAACTAATTTAATGTTATCTAATTTATAATTTATAAATTGTTAATTTAATAGTTCAGCTGGCGTGAAAGGCATCAAACACAGTGTCACCAGAAACAGCTGATCCTGAACCAGCTGTTTCTGCTCATTCAGGTTGGAATCTCGGGCAGTTCAGTCATTTCTAACCTAATGAGTTACTGAAGAGGCCAGCAAGCAACTCTACCAGACCTGCAGTGCCTTTTGTACTGTGAATTGCTAAAAACTGCTACTTAAAATGATGCGGCTTTAAGCAATTTAAATTTCAGAAAAACAGCAAGTTGCACTTTCTAAGTGACCAAGGCAGAGATTCTGACCTCTGCCCTTCTCTGCGCTCCACTGCCTTCCAGAGAAAGACTGGAAAATCGGGTTTAGCAGTACAGCACAGTAGCTGTTGAAGGCATCTCTGATAATGTACCGGCTTACCGACTATCGGCCATTGGGAGACCTAGATATCAGACATACCTGCCTGGCATTTCTTGACCATTTCATAACACAGATGTGAGCAAAAACAACAACCGACCAAACTGGCAGCTGGGTACCCCATTATACGGGGCCTTATTTGTTGTTTATCTACTAAGCTGTTCAATTGCACCAACAGAAATATCTGCAATTTAACTGAGACTTGCTGCTTCATGGGAAGTAGTCAGAGGGCCTCTCAAGAGTGAGCTTCAGCAAGTACTACAGCCATTCCCGAAGTGTCAACAAAACGACAAAAACAAGATGTCTGCCTGCAGGGATCTGCATCTACATGTCACGCCGTCAGGCACGGAACAGCGCAATCTAAAGCAAATGTGCAACAACTGCAGGGGTAACCGATTCTCGCCGGTCATCTGCCTGCACGTCAACTTCTGCCACGGTGGCGGAGGCACGCCGAACCGATTCACAACGTCAGGTAACGTCAGCATTGGAGCCGAAACCCAGAGCTTGTTCACATCCCACAATGCTGTAAAGGCTCCATTCCTAGAGGCCTGAATACTCGCAGGACACTGAGGACTTGCAAGAATGAATAAAATAAAGAAATCCAGCATCCTAAAGCTTCAAAACTGCACTACAGAACTCACAGATCAGAAGCACAAAGTATTTAGTAAAATAACACAGGTTTTCTCTTAGTGGACTAATGTCCAAAAATCCACACATTCAGGGCAGCACAAAACAAAACAGATAAATGTGTATGCTTCAGGTACTGGAGTTGTAGTGTAATGACACCGAATATTTCACTGTAGATGACAACCCGAAATGTTTCAATTTGCTTGCTTTTTTGCAATCTAAATGCATTGAGCATTTTAATTTAATACGTCTCTGAAGATATTTAAACCATTGAATAACACATCCATAAACGGACAACACACAACAACATGAGAGCAAAAATATGTGGCGAAGCCTATCTGAGGTCCCCACAATGCCCACCTGCATATAAATCAATCAGAACATGACTGGATAAGAAAGGTTCTGACTCGCACAAACACAGCACTATGAACGTTTCGATGACCCTTGTCGGAAACTGCTCGAGTACTTAATGCCCTTGGATTTACTCATTGAAAAGTTTGAAAAACTAACTTGAGGACCAAAAGCCAAGGCCCAAAGTTTAGACGCACGGACCAAATGTGTGGATTTCACCCATTTCCACGTTTCCAATTCCCCCCTTGGTTCCATAAATGTCGCCTCTCTCTCAAGAACGCGAGGGGCAAAGGGGTCGTACCACAGAGCTGTCAGATTTGCAACTCTGCTGCAGATGCCCCGAATCACTACGAAGGACCTGCGCAGACTGAAATAGCACACCAAGATCTCTTACAGCAAAAACAAATGGGCCCTTAATTTAATTTCCAGCACCCATGATCAGTGTGAAACATTTCCTCACCGGGGTGAAAAGAAGGATCCTTCAAGTCGTCATTCATCACTAACCACACTAACCTTAATTAATATGACTCAATAATACAATAACTTGAAAGACAAGTTTCTGGCTCAGCTAACTTGAAGCAGGTTCTAACTGCTTGTCCCGCCCTGTCAGCCAAGATAGATCATTTCCAAATCATCGCTTGTAAAGCTACAAAATGCATTTACGCACAAGAAGCAGGCCCATAAAACTAAAGGTGCAATGCAGGGTAAGATTCTCAATGGATTCGACAAAACTTACTGATCAACAAAGAAAAAAAATCTCTGCAGGAAATCAAGAAGGTGTAACAACACAGGGAGACAAAGGGGCAATGCTTTGCCTGTTTGCTGGGCACACCTCTTTCCACTGCGTTTATGCAACCAATGCGTGCAGTGCAACGCCGGCAAGCTCAACAGGTCCATAGCCAATGGCAGCACGGGCCGCTCATATCCAAAAGCTGACAGTTAAAGTCATAAGGAAAGAGATCTTTGCTGTTTTAACCTTGAGCAAAGTAGATAATCTGAAATTCCACAGTAAACATGAGGATATATAAGTGTGTGAACTGTCATCTGTAGACTAAACACACCTGTTGGACATGAATGACCTGCTTCCTTCTCTTCCAACTCTTATAAATTCAAGTGAAAGTCATTTCTGAACGCACAGATGGGTGATGCCACTCTGAACTGACACACTGAAAACTTCCAGAATAGTTGAGGGTGGTGTGTGTTTTTCAGAGGGTTAGGACAGTGGGTTTGTCAACAGGAGGTTACTGGTTTTAATCCCAGCAGAGTGATTTCACAACAGCAAGATAAAGGCTGCAAGCTAAGGGCAGAAGGGCCTGAATCCACTGCACACAACGCCTACTACTGACATCACGACCATAGCGGTATCATGGAACCTAACTTACAGGCAATTGAAGCCTTAATTCAGAAGCAAAAAAAAAAAAAACAAATGAAAGGGAGTGTTTGAAAATACTCAACACGCATAAAGGAAAAAGAAAACTGCCTCTAAATATTAAATCAGGAGAACAACAATCCACCAATGAAGCTCAACACGTATCCTTCTACGACGAAGGGCACAGACCGCCTAAAAACGGGAGCTGCCCGTACACTCCCTAACTCACAAGCTGTCAGCACGTCTAACAGCCCCTTAACACCGCCGTTTCGTTCCAGAGGAATAACTCGTCTATTTAGTAGCAATCATTCACCAAAAAACAATCACTACCGTCTACAAAGACCCCATAATATCATCAATAAGTACAACATGTACAGCCCTGGGTATCACAAAAGGTCAGTGGGGGCTGTGAATCCCACCTTCACTGTGTGTAGAGTCGGCATGTGCTCCGGTGTCCTAACAGCCCAAAAACACGCAGTGCGATTAACCGGCTCTAGCTGATGACTGCGTGTATGTGTGAGGTATGTCCGGATCCATAGAGGGAGCCCGTGATTTAGGGTATAAATGCGGGGGGGGGGTAAATAAATAAAATGTTTTCTGTGCGTCTCAAGAATACCCAAAGCAATTAATCTTATGTATGGTCAGCATGCAGACTCAAGCATAAAAACACACACCACGCATCATCCAAGGCACATTTTCAGCATTTACTGCATTTTGCCTGAAAACTTAACTCGTTATTACAAAAGCACCGACTACTTGTGTCGTGCATAGTCCTTTTTAGCAAGCGCTGACCTTAAACTCCCGGCTGTGCTGAGGGGTGTACTCGAAGGTCCACAGGGCTCGGACCAGCCCGGACAGCTGCTCGGTGACCTCCCCGCCGTCCGGAGCATCCTTCTTCTGCCCATGTACGATCCCCTTGTCGTCCTTGTCCTCTAGCTCGTCCTGCGCCCCGACACCCCCTCCCCGGAACTGCTCCAGCGCCAGGTACTCTGCGAAGAGCTCCGTGTTGCTCAGGCACTGCAGGACGGCGTTCATGAAGCACGTGTTCCCGTGGTTCTTCAGCCCGGACAGCCCGGGCACCCTGTCGCCGCCGATGCCGTCGCGATCGCCCTCGCCCGGGGTTACGGCTCCCTTACCCCCGCTCTTAAACACCGTGAAGCCGCCGTCGTCCTTCTCGTTCTCCACAACGTGCTCCTCGGTGCCGAAGTGAGACAAGGTGGACAGGGTCTTCAGCACCCTGCTCATGAAACTGCCCACGGAGCGCACAGAGCCCCTTCGGAACAGCTTCTTTCCGAAGGACTTTTTCTCCTTAGTTGCCGCTTTAGACATCATCCTTGCTCTTGGAGGCTATACGCAGCAGCTATATATAAAATGCATATATATTATATATGTATATTCGACATGTACGGATCGGTGCGCCGTGTCGGGCTCAGAGACGCCGCCGCATGGCGTGCAGCCGCAGTTAGGACGCCCTAGACCCCTGCCATTCTGCGGTCCGGCCGACACCAGTCCTGTCAGCATCGTCGCTTTCCAAGTCCCACGGTCTGCTGGCAGGCCATTTGCACCGTCTCTCCAGCCGGGAGAAGCGGCTGCCTTCCATGAATGCCGCCGTACCTTGGTTTAGTTTTTTCAGTATTATTTTTTTTTTTTTTTGCGAGGTAAGAAGTAACTAGTCAGGCGTCACTGCAGGGTCGCGCAAAAGCAGCCGCGATGGCCGCTGGAAGGCGGGGATCTGTGGTCGGCGCGTACGGACGCCGCATAACACAGCACCGCGCTACTGTAAAACATTCCTATTTACCCGATCTGGAGTGGCAGCCTTGCCCCCTTTGCACCCCGAACCGCCAGAGTGGGTCATGGCGCTGAAAAAATAAACCCGTGCAAACGACCCCCCGAACACGATCAAAAATTAGAGCAAAAAAATACAAAAAAACGAGTCAAAGTAACGGGGCAATGCGCGTCCGTCACAGACTCAGCCATGAATGGCTCTGGAAATGCCAGTTTTACGAATTTGCCCCGGGCTCATGTATAATTAAGGTACACGGCAGCTCCACCTCCCCGGTACCATTACAGTGATTTAAAGGGTGTCGCAGGAATTTGGAAAAAAAAAACGATTTCCCCCTCTCGATGGTTTATAAAGGTGAGTTAGCGGCGTCTTTCCCCGCAGTACTTCGCAGCAGAGTCTGAGCCGGACCCCGGTGCGACGGCACCGCGCGCCCCTTCCCATCCTCATGTGACCGCGCGCGGAGGCCGCTCCGCCCCCTCGGGCATCCCGGCACTGCGGAGCTGGCGGGAGGGGGGCACCCGACGTCACGCGGCCCGTCAGGGGGGGCACTGTAGGTGGAAGGACGGCAGGTAATAAGTCGGCTATGCTGGAGCCTGTCGGCGGACTAAAGCTTTCTCTAGTTTCCTGACGAGAACTTTTGCACGGTATTTTGAAATGCTGTAGAGGGAAACTACAAACACCACCGCAATGCAGACCCTGTTAGTTATTATTATTATTATAATTATTATTATTATTATAATTATTATTGTTGTTGTTGTTGAATGATCCCTGCACGCTGACGTCATTGTGAATATGTTATTGTACAGAAAAACACGTGAAGCTACCTGGGATGTTACACGGGACCGTGCGAATTGCGATCCGGTTTTAATATGTCAGGTTAAGGTGGAAGGCGCTGTTCCCAGGAAGAACAGCTGTTCACATGATCGCAGGACGAAAAAGTTGATTATTTAAGATAAATATAACCGAAGACAAATGACTGTATATTCAGATATTAATCTTCTTAAGCAAACATAATAATTCGTACTTTCTATTTTTACATGCATGTCTATAGATTTATACACTTAATTCCATTTCACACATTTCTTTTTTCATTTTTTAGTACTTCACAGTACTGTTTTAAAGAAACTGTTATTTCAGATAGAATCAAAATTACTTTAAATTATCCTGTTTAACATAGTAGTAATATATTAAATTGTGTTTGATAGTTCATGTTTGTGTTGCTATAAGAACACTGCTGATAGACGCTTAATCAAAGAGACAACATTGTCATATCATCAAAGGTTTAAATGAGAAGTCATCTCAGTTCTGACACCAGAAAGTAGGTGATAAACCCACATTATCTGTATTTTTAGCCAGTCTTGCATGGTTATATACACAATAAGTGCCAGTCCACTCAGTAAGCAACACTTCTAGCAAGCCAGTGTCACTTTGTCTCAGACAGGGGGCGCTGGTCGTCAAGCTTGCGGGCTTACATGGTGGATAATAGGAGAATTCTGCAAGTCGGTAAAGTAGAACAAAGTGGTAAAAATGTGTTTAAACATGTTGCGTCTTGGTTCTCACCACGGAGTGCTGCCTGGGTAGGTGCCTGTTTGTGACGAGCGCTGCAGGAAGGGGCGTGGCCACTCTGCACAATCGCTGTGGGCATGAGGGCTGCTGATAATGGGCACAATGAAATCAGATGCGATGGGGGAACAACAGCTGCACCCTGCCGCTATTGATGATCCAGTCTAACGTGTTCATCGGCTTCTTAGCACCCCTCCCTGCAACCCATGCGGGGGAGTCGGACAGATCAAAAAACACACATTAGCATTGGTGCTATAGGTAATTATAAACACGGCATTCATGAAATGTTCATTTAAACTCGGCGTCTAAAAGAGTGCACAAAACACTGTCCTGTGCACCAAAGAAGCCTCAGGTTTCTGGGCTGAGACCTAGTTCCCCAGTATTATTATTACGGCATTAGCCTAGCCTCCAGTGCCAAATGTAGGGTAAGATTATCTCAGTCACCAGTACAGACCTGTTCAAACCCATAGGGAGTATAAACCCGGTGTTGAGGGAGTGTAAACTTGGTGTAAAAGGAGTGTAAACTTGGGGTAGAGGGAGTGTAAACTTGGCGGAGAGGGAGTGTAAACTTGGTGTAGAGGCTGGTCAGGTTTGTCACTCTTGATCACAAATGCTACACTTTTGTTAAAATTATTTCAGCAGACTAGAAGTAATATCGCTCCATCCATCCATCCTCTATACCCGCTTGTCCTTGGGTCATTGGGGTCCGGAGCCTTTCCCAGAAGCAAAGGGCACAAGGCAGGAATTATCCCAGGACGGGGCACCAGACTAGAACCAATACATGGCTCGTGGGATACTGCTACAGATTCTACAGATTCTAGGCTCCATGGACGCATATATTGCGACCCCAACCCAGACTGATCCAGTTATGCTCTGAAATCTTTGCGCCACTGTTACTCAGGGGCCCTCAAAAATGTCCTAACCCCAGATCGG
>JAODJW010000045.1:9113030-9123955 GCA_026777045.1 Hyperopisus bebe
CCACCCCCCCCCCCCCCCCCCCCCCCAATGTTCCAGACAAAGTCATGCCTTTGCCTTGCTGTACGGACCATAGATGAGGGACATATGCGGTTTCTCAAGTTACGTACTACATGTTTTTTTGTCTTAGCTGACGATTAAGGTGTTTACGTGTGTTTTTAATAACCTGATTACTGCATTTACATGACTAGCTCATCAAAAACACGAGAACATCTTAATTGGGTTATGTAAACGTCATCATAGTCAGCTAGCGATTCTTTTTTTAATTACTATCTCACTAAGTGAGCTGAGAAACCGCACGTCCCTCCTCTTCTCTGCATGGTCAGCAGGGCTGGGCGACACCTACCAAAAGCGTATTAAGGTGGTGGATGAAACTCAGTAACTGCCTGTGAGTGACCTGTCTTGTGATTGGCCAGGATTCGATCTGCGCTCCTTTGCAATTTCTGAGTAACCCGAATATTTCTGTTTTTCCGAACCTGAATTTCTCAACCCGAATTTTCTTGACCTAAATCTTACAACACGAATGTTCAAATTCGATTTCTTCAGTTCAAGTTCAGGTAAACATTCAAATTTAGGTTCTGATATAAAAGTAATAAAATTCAAGTTAGGTTGACATTCAAATTCAGGTAAATTAAAATACAGGTTGTGATGAGTCTGATTTGCCGTCATAAATTTCTTAGAAGTAACTTTTCCTTTGACTATTCAATCTATCTCATATTTTGATAAATGACGAGGGGTTGTGAGGTTTACTAGTGAGAATCTCAATGATTTGCTTAGATGAACTGCTTAGAACAAAGCTGTCATACTACAAATGTACAGTAGGGGGAGGAACGTTATTTAAAAACACATTGCGTCCTCTACGCATTTCAGCAATATTGAAAATTATACAAATGACAGCACATTCTTCATTTCGCCGAGCGGGGGGGGTCTCAACAACAAAATTTACTGGGAGCAATGGATGCGTGAAAACCAAACTTAATCGGGAGTACAGCGACAGGAGCTCTGGAAAATCAGGAGTGTTGGCATTCTTCAGCTTATTTCCAAACTTTGGAAGATTAACCGGAGCAATTTAAGCAAATACCGACATTATCTAAGAAAGACTTCTTTGTATAGAATGTCAGTCATAAGTGGAATTTAAAAATACCCAGTAGGGAATCCCCATTAGTGATGATAACCCCCAATAACATTCTGCCGGAGGTCTTTCAGTACTGATTAAGCTTTTATGTGCCTTTTGGGACTTCCCCTACTCTGATGATTAATTATAATACACCCCTGACTTGATTATCTGATATTGCAGGCTGGGCTGTTAATGCTTATAGTCTGATTTTAGATCAGTTCATGAAATACATCAGGAATCCTGATGGTTCATAAATACAGATTCATGGGCAGTGAAACTCTGCATAATATAGCATGTGAAGCTAACATTAGCTTTACATGCTAATTTAATGAAAATGCACTATAGCAGCGGGCCCCAGCTGTTTTTCCCCAGGGATGACATAATCATCTACAGCACAAAGCCAAGGTTCACTGCCCCCAATGGTGAACATTTGCAATGTGAACGATGATGACAGTTACCAAGCCGTGACACACAATATTAACTGAATAACATGAATTTGAATATTTTTCTGATAATGGATATCAAATTCTCATTATAAAGGTAAAATTAAGTGTGTTTAGGGAGAGTCCCTCTTTATCTTCCTGCCTCTTACTTTAGCTTTTTTGAAAGATTAACATAAACCCATGTTTATACTCAATTGTTCCACTGCTATGCTACTTTTTCATAGTTGGATATAACAGGTTTCAGTTCGTTGTTTCTGCCTCACCACTGTTACCATAAGGTTACAGAACTCTCTCTCTCCCGCTTCCTGTCTGAAAGTGAATTTAACTTGACCACCTTTTGCATGTCTCTCTTTTACAGGGGATGGCTGAAATGGCTACACTTGTACCATTACATTCCGAGTCCTGAAGAGTTTTTCAAGCCTCTATACCACACTCACCACGGAGATTTTCAGGTACAGCGATTGTTCCTAGAGTGGGTACTTGTCAGGTTTGACACCCGAAAACAGGAAGCAACCCATATGAAGAGTGGAAATAGTGACACACGCTGGTGAAAGTTTGATGTCATGGCTGTACCAATCCATTCGGAAAGTACCATTAGCTGTAGTCTGAACTCAGGAAGGGTGGCTATTTTTAAATGGTCAAAGGTTGGGGGGTGGATTCGTTGTATCACACATATTCCACAGAGTGATGATAGCACGAGGGCTAATCCTTTAAGGCAGGGGTGTCAAACTCCATTCCTGGGGGGCCGGAGCTCTGTGTAGCTTAGTTCTTTCCCTGTTCCACCACAAATGATTCATTTTAAGAGCTGTGTGATAATTAGCACAAGGAGTTGAATCAGGTGTGTTAAATAAGGGGAAACCCAAAAACGTGCAGGGCTCTGGCCCCCCAGGACTGGAGTCTGACACCACTCCTTTAAGGGAATGCCCGGCTCATCGAGATCTGGATCATCTCAAAAAGTCACCCACTGCTGATCAAAGTTTTTCAAATTTGTTGTCCAATATCTATGGGACAGTTCCTGAGCAGCACTGCCTAGAAACATGGGTGAAAAAGCCGCCACGCGTATCGTTACCCTTACACTTCCCATTCATATATAGTCAGACTAATTATTTTAGTGCACATTTGTCTCTGTATAACAATGACTTTATAAATAATGTATGTATACCCTAGATTGACCTCCAGAATGAGTTTATGAATGATGTATGTGTAGCAATAATAATTGCCATCTTTTGGGGTGCCCAGGGATTAAGAGCCTTGCTCAAGGACCTGCAGACATGCTGAGGCTGGGTTTGAACTGGTGACCTTGTGATTACAGACACACAGGCTTAGCCCACTGAGCCACACACTGCCCCCAATTATGTATGTGTTCCATAGATAGGTCTCCAGAATGAGTTTATGAATGATGTATATGTACCATAGATAGGGCCCTTTGGAATGGGCAGTGTTATCGCAGATTTTGTGACCAGGAAAAGTCACATTTTAAATTTTTAGAATGAGCGTGATCCATGCCTTGGCCAGAGCCTTTTCTGTCATGGTTCCAGGCAGCTCGGGCACGAGAACGGGGCATGTTGCAGGCACAAAAAGGGTGGAGGACCCACTGGCGGCTCCAGAACACAAATGGGGGTTTATTAAATAAAAACAAAAACTAACAGGGGATTAACAGACTAAATCACAAAACCAAATACACATCTAATACTGAGAATATCTAACATCACAATAATCAACAACAACACAACAACAATGAACCACTGGGGAACTGAACAGAAACAGGGACTTAAATACAGAAACCAAACTGGGTAATAAGACTAACACAGGACAGGTGAGACTACTGTAATTAACAGACCAGGAAAACAGGGCACAGGTAAAACTAATGAACTCAAAAGGAGCAAGACAGGGAAACTAAGAACTAACCAAGGACACAGGGAAACAGAAACCAACAGTAGGGATTAGACAGGTAAAGACACAAGCAGGGGCACAAGGAACAAAACCAAAAACCATATACAAAATCACCAGATACAATAACTAGAAACACTAGGGAGCAACATACAAAAACAGAGGCGGTGGGATTCAAACATAGGACAGAAGGGTATACAGACAACTGGCTGCTTAATGTGTTGAGCCAAGAGGTCAACAGACAACTGGGGAAAAACACAAAGACTAACATGGACGGGATGACCAGCAACACCTGCTGGTCAAATGGGGAAGGGACACAGAGTGGGACAAAAGGGGCTGACCCTGACACTTTTCATCCCCATAGTTGTCATGTTCATTGAATTTTTTTTAACAACCGCACACTGCTGAGTAGATTTCCCACACATAAGGAAATGTCAGAGGTCAGATTCTATAAATAAATGTTCTAAATATCTGTGCCACACGTAAGATAAAGTACAGTCCAGGTGAACACAGGCTTCATCCAGTTACTGATGGAATGAAACATTTTCTTGATTTCAGTGGTTATTTGAAACCTTAAATGAAAACTATTACGTTGACTTTTGGTTTTCAAGCAGTATTAAGCAATTGTTGCTATAAACACTGGCAGTGGTATACAATTACTATATATCTTTCTAGTTTTTTTTTTTTTTTAAATCATTTCTAGTTTTTTTTTTTTTTAAATCAAATTCATTTTTACCATGGTGGACTGGCATCCCATCAGTGTGTGACACATTCAGCCCAGCCAAATTGTTACATGGCTCAGATGGAGCAAAAAGCAAACTACACAAGGGCACCCAAGGAAAGAAGTGAGCAGATAGCATAAGGAATAATGCCCTGAATGAGATTCCTCTCAGGACACATACAGGCATTATATCAGCATTATATCAGCAATTAATCAGCATAAACAGGGAAAAAAAGGGACAGATGATGATTCTTAATCAGAACAAAGTCTCTGGAATTCATGAGACACTTGTGTATGTTTGTTTAATGCACAGCATATTAGATGCCACACAAATCCTCTGCTGTCCACAACTTATGAACTATTATTGATATGATATTCATGATGTCGTAAGTGCTTTAAGATTTATTTTGATTTAGACAGAGACCAAGGGGCCCACACCAAATAGCTATGCCACAGTAGCATTGCCATTCAATTCTCCATATATTGATAGATATAGTTTAAGATCGTATACTGCATGCACATGTTTTCCTGTTAATCTGGTAAATGCCTCAATTTACACACTATAGAATATTTTTGTCAATATATAATTTGTCAGTATAAATGTTCCAGCCAAACATGTTGGCCTGAGCCAGAAACAGCTCACATGCAAAATAAAGACACAAAATTAGAGCGATGAAGAACGCCAGCACACATTATTGTCGGACTTGTCGGGCACAGGATGTCTGCACTGGACGATTACAGCTTGTTTCTCTGTAAATTAAACAGCAAAGAAAACAACCGAGGTAGTAGATCTGATCTGTTTGTTCCATCATCAGCGGTTCCCAGGCAGTTTTATCACTTTTTCATCTTTCTGGGTGCAAAAACAGCAGCCTGTGGCCGCCCCCACACTTTTTAGATATCAATCAGAAACACTACAGCCTTGGCGAAATGTACATGTGAAGAAGCTTAAGCTTGTTTGTAGAGGGGAAATGTTTGTGGCTACTGATCATAACAACCATGGGCACTTACGGAGATTCTTGTTTTAAATATTGATTTGATGTATCCTCTTTGTAATATTTCATTGTTTCCACATGATGCAAATTACTTTGAGCAGTCTTCACTAAGCCTTGCAATCTTGAGCTCTCATTCACAAACCTGGTATACAGTGCATTGACCACATTTTTTTCTGTTGCTTACAATGTTCCTTCTTTGAAGGTCTCATTACATTCACTCCTAAGGTCTTTATTGACTAAAATAGAGACAATGTCATGAGAAAAAATGTAAGGAAAAAAAATGTTGATACTTCTACCAAGAATAATATCTGTGGTTAGTGTTTGCTCATAGGCTGATTTACGAGATCAAAATGTTTTAGGCAGATAAAATCAGTGATGCTGTTCTCATTAAAGGCCTAGGGTGCTGTCAGCTTCTCATCGCTCCATCTGGCTTGCAAATGCATGCATAGCACAAATGCAAAGTTTGCAGAAGCAAAGCACAGCTTATTTGATGGAAACAGATTATTGTGAAACATTAAGCATTGTTTTTTTAACCAATATCATAGTTCTTTAAAGATCACTGTCTCTGAATCCAGCTACTGCCATGTCTGAAGCTATTATAAGTAAGGCAGAGGTCCAGCTGACCTTAAAACCATTTTGCCAACATGCTAGTGCTGACGGTACTGTTCCCCATGCGCTGACTGTTTTGCTTGTGTGTCTTGACAGCGTTGGGTGGGCCCCACTTTTACCCTCAGTGAGCCTGACACCTTAGAGAGGACCATCGTGCTGCAGGTGGTGAAAGAGAAGCAGCAGGCGCCTCTGGAGAAGCTCTTGGAGGGAAACGACGAGGACAACAGCCGGCGAGACAGTGAAGACAGGCAGGACCCAGGGAGCAGCTCCAGCAAGCATTTTCTTCCAGGAAGCAGCAGCCAAGCCTCAACCCACATGACTGGCCATATCTCCATCCACACGGTAACTGTGTCTGGAGAGGAGAGCACTGGCTCTCTGTACCCAGAGGCATACAGGGGAAGCATCTGTGCCTACCTAGGAGACCGTGCAGAAGTGAGCTTAAGCCATCCAGGCAGGGCTGTGATGCAAAGGGAGAGGTTTCTCCCGGGACCCAGGAGTGATGAAGACGAGCCCATAGTGGAACAGGCCGGGGCATTTGGGCCTTATCGCCTGAACTGGCAGTTAGCTGAAGGCGATCAGGAGCTAGAGCGATTGTCTCTGGACTCCTTCTCTTCCAATGAGCGATCCGACGATGGTTACCCACACCTCGAGCTGGATTTGGACACCATCGACAGTGGCTTCCAGGATTCTGCCTGCAATAGCCCAGTGGACACTGAGATAAACTTGAAGAGACCAGTTTTGGGGGAGGCAGGAAATCTTCACAGCAACTACATCAGACAATGGGTGACATACAGCTCAGCTTCCGGTGCCACAAACTGAGGATGTTCGTGGGGCAGTGTCTGAGACTTTAACTGAGCTGGAAATGAGCTAACAGTGGACTGAGAGAATGGCCGAAATGGTCACAATTATGGAAGGAGAACTATATATAATATATATAGCTGTCCTTTGAGTATAACATTAATGTTGAAAAATGGATATTAAAGAGGATGAGCTGAAAATGGAGGTAAAAAAACTAATTAGCAACTGAAATAGGTGTCATCCATCCATCCATCACTGTAACCACTTAATCCCAACTGGGGTCACAGCGGGGGACCAGAGCCTATCCCAGGAACAAGGGGCGCAGGCAGGAACCAACCCTGGGCAGTCGCCTACACTCCATAGAAATAGGTGTCATATTGACATGAATAACTTTTCATTAATATTTCTAATGGAAATAATACTCATTCTACAATGACAGAAATACTCAGCAGCATTTGTGATCATGCATAATGTTAAAAGATTATGAAAGTTATTTTGCCTAGTGATCATTTCCACTTCCATACTCTAACAGGTAAATGGATATTAAAAAGCACCCAGTACAAAAGAGATTGGGGTTTGGCTATGGTTAGATGCCTTAGAAAAACCTTATGCTCGAACATAATTAGGAGAACTATCTTGAGCCTGATGTAAATAAATATCATACTTTGAAAGTTTGACATATTTGTGTTTTGAGAAGCGCTGGTGACTGATTATGGCTGGATTTATAGATGCTGTTTTTATTGTGAAATTGTTTGCAAAAGTAATTTTTCCAGTGGTTTAGCACAATTATTCTGTCAGAAGCTGACCATCACTTCCTGGTGTAGTGCTGGTGATAATTCAACTCTTTTGCATAAATGTTCATCAATCAGTCCACTATAATTTCAGTATTTTGTCAAAAGCAAACCTTAAAATTAGCTTAGCTAATCCCTAGCCAGACAGACCACCAAGTGTGAAAAGGAAATATTGGAGGAAAAAACAGTGCCAGAAGCGACCAGTAATTCTGATCGACTTGAGGATGGCATGTGACAAACTGAGTAACAAATTTCCATCTTTATACCTTTCAAAACACAGACATAGTGCGCCAAAACACAGGACACAGTGCGCCAAAACACTGGCCATAGTGCACCACAACAAGAGAGCATAAGAGGTCAGTTTGAAAACATTTCTGTGTGGCTTTACTATGCAGTAAAAACAATAAAGCTGTGTTTTATGAGCCTCTGAGCCTGGCCATGTGTGATCACTGTCAAACCATACTTATGTCTGTAAAGCTGGGGTTGAATTCCATGTGATTGCAGGCTATGGACCTGTGTCCATTCTGAGTTTTAATATTTGTCTCTCTGTATGTTGAGAGGCAGAGTGGTGGCTGAGGTGAGGGATCTGTGACAATAATCAGAAGGTTGCCAGTATGAATGCCCGGAGTGATCATACTCCGTTGGACCCTTGAGCCAGGCCCATAACCTGCAATTGCTTCATCCTGGGTATGATGTTAATCTACATCCAGCCATGCAAGCAGGTCCTACAACTTCCAGAGAAAACTTGGGGTTTGGTGGCAGGATTGGCACTCCAGCCACTGGGAAACTCCCACACTGTTCCATTCAACAGTGGTGCTGAGGTATCACCCGCTGAACGACTGCACTTGGGTTTTCAACCCAGAGGTGGTTTGTTATGTGGTGGGTGCAGCAATGCGCTGTATTAGCTCATTACCCCTCTCTCTCTCTCTCTCTCTGGGGAAACCCAGACTTCTTTCTCCCCGGTCCCTCCAGCATGTCCTGGGTCTTCCCCAGAGCCTCCTCCCAGTGGGACATGCCCGGAACACCTCACCAGGGAAGTGGCATCCTGACTAGATGCCGCAGCCTCCTCATCTGGCTCCTCTCATTGCGGAGGAGCAGCGGCTCTACTCCGAGTCTCTCCGAATGACCGAGCTCCTCACCCTATCTCTAAGGGAGAGCCCAGCCACTCTGCAAAGGAAACTCATTTCGGCCACTTGTACTCGCGATCTCGTTCTTTCGGTCACTACGCGTAGTGAACTGTCCCAGTGAGAGCCGAAGGTCACGCCCGATGAAGCCAACAGAACCACATCATCTGCAAAACGCAGAGACCTAATCCTGAGGTCACCAAACCGGACACCCTGAATGCCCTGGCTGTGCCTAGAAATTCTGTCCATAAAACATATGAGCAGAATCGGTGACAAAGGACAGCCCTGACGGAGTCCAACCCTCACTGGAAACGAGTCTGACTCATTGCCACCCATGCGGACCGAGCTCTGACACCGATCATACAGGGACCGAACAGCCCAGAAGCACTGCCCCCGATGTCCACGCGATGCTGCAGATCCGTGGCAACCAGGACAGCCCCACAGCATCCAGGGCCTTAAGGAACTCCGGGTGGATCTGATCCACCCCTGGGGCCCAGCCACTGAGGAGCTTTTTAACCACCTCAGCAACCTCCGCCCCAGAGATGTCCACCCCCCAAGTCCCCAGACTCTACTTCCTTGTTGGAAGGCATGTCGGTGGGATTGAGGAGGTCTTCGAAGTACTCCCTCCACCGACCCAGAACATCCCAAGTTGAGGTCAGCAGCGCCCCATCCCCACCATAAACAGTGTTGATGCTGCACCGCTTTCCCGCCCTGAGCCACCGGAAGCCGTCCGGAAGTCATTTTCCATGGCCTCACCAAACTCCTCCCACAGCTGAGTTTTTGCCTCAGCGACCACCGAAGCCGCATCCCGTTTGGCCTGCCGGTAGCTGTCAGCTGCCTCTGGAGTCCCACGGGCCAAAAAGGCCCAATAGGACTCCTTCTTCAGCTTGACAGCATCCCTCACCACTGGTGTCCACCAGCGGGATCGGGAATTGCCACCGCAACAGGAACCGACCACCTTACGGCCACATCTCCGGTCAGCCGCCTCCACAATGGAGGCACAGAACATGGTGCATTCAGATTTAATGTCCCCCGCCTTCCCCGGGACATGGGAGAAGTTCTGCCAGAGGTAGGAGTTGAAGTTCCTCCTGACAGGGGATTCCGCCAGGTGTTCCCAGCAGACCCTCACGATACGCTTGGGCCTGCCAGCCCACCAGCGGAGCTAACCCACCACCAGGTAGTGATCAGTTGACAGCTCTGCCCCTCTCTTCACCCGAGTGTCCAAGACATGCAGTGGCAAGTCCGATGACACGACCACAAAGTCGATTATCGAACTGCGGCTTAGGGTGTCCTGGTGCCAAGTGCACATATGGACACCCTTATGCTTGAATGTAGTGTTCATTATGGACAATCCGTGGCAAGCACAGGAGTCCAATAACAAAATACCACTCGGGTTCAGATTGGGGGCGGGGGGGGGGGTGTTCCTCCCAATCATGCCACTCCAAGTCTCACTGTCATTGCCCACATATGCATTGAAGTCCCCCAGCAGAACAAGAGAGTCCCCAGGGGGAGTGCTCTCCAACACCCCTTCCAAGGACTGCAAAAAGGGTGGGTTTTCTGAACTGCTGCTTGGCGCATAAGCACAAACAACAGTCAGGACCTGTCCCCCCACCCAAAGGCGAAGGGAGGCTACCCTCTCGTCCACTGCGGAATACCCCAATGCACAGGCGCCCAGCCAGGGAGTAATAAGTATGCCCAACCCTGCTCGGCGCCTCTCACCACAGCCAACTCCACAGTGGAGGAGGGTCCAACCCCCCTCAAGGAGACTGGTTCCAGAGCCCAGGCAGTGTGTCAAGGTGAGCCCGACTCTATCTAGTCAGACCGTCACAAATTTACACACCAGCTCAGGCACCTTCCCCGTCAGATAGGTGACATTCCATATCCCTAGAGTTAGCTTCTGCAGCTGAGGATCGGACTGCCAAGGTCCCCGCCTTTGGCCACTGCTCAACTCGCACTGCACCCGACCTCTATGGCCCCTCCTACAGGTGGTGAGCCCATTGGAGGGGGAACCCACGTGCCTTCTTCCGGCTGTCCCCAACTAGGCCCCATGGGTGCAGGCCTGGCCACCAGGCACTTGCCATTGAGCCCCACCCCCAGGCCTGGCTCCAGGGGGGGCTGCAGTGACCCTCGTCTGGGCAAGGGAAGTCGTGGATCCATTGTTTTTCTCATCATAAGGGGTGTTGTGAGCCGCACTTAGTCTGATTCCTCACCCAGGACCTGTTTTCCTTGGGTGACCCTACCAGGGGCATAAAGCCCCGGGCATCTTAGCTCCTGGGATCATTTGAGCGTGGCATGGTTGTTGGTGCCAGACGGGCCGGTATTTCACAATCTGCTCAGTTACTGGGATTTTCACGCACAACCATTTTTAGGGTTTACAAAGAATGGTGTGAAAAGGGAAAAACATCCAGTATGCGGCAGTCCTGTGGGCGAAAATGCCTTGTTG
>JAODJW010000045.1:9197533-9214772 GCA_026777045.1 Hyperopisus bebe
GGGGCTGATCACCAGTTCCCTCCAGTTTTCCTGCTAGGCCTTTTCTATTTGAGCAGAGATGGTCGTGATAGAACAGTGATCACGGACACTGTGTGTGTGGCGTGGAGGGGGGGCGTTTGTGGGTTAAATGCCCCTGATTAATTTGTCGAGTTGCATTGCTCAGAGGTGCTAACTGAAAATCGATGTCTAGGTTCAGCTAGCTTTTGTTCTACGTTATAAAGACGTTTTCATGGTCACTGTTCTCGTTAAAAATTTTAATGGCTAACTATGTTTCAAATACTTTAAAGGACAACTTAATAACAATACGATGAAGTTAAATGACAAATATTATTAAGGTAGTGTGATCCTAATCCACCTCAATTAATCTTACAGCTATGTGCGCTGACTCTTGTAAAACCACAGCAGGGATATTCTTCTGAAGTCCTGTTTCTTCTTGTGAGCAGCTCTGTATGGCAGCCTTGGGTGAAATAGTTTCATGCCTTTAGGTGCATTTTGGGAAGAAGGCAGAATGAAAGAATCCTTTGCCTTGTGAGTCTGCATGACTTTCTTTACCCATTGCGAGGCTTGCTGGTGATGAAGGAGCTGTGATCCTCACAGGTTCTCGCAGACCGTGCAATGAGTCACAGCGTAGTTGAGGAAAGCAGAAGGACGCTTTCGGGCTCGTGCGGTGAGTCACAGTGCAGTAGAGGAAAGCAGGAGGACACTTTTGGACTCGTGCAGTGAGTCACAGTGCAGCGGAGGAAAGCAGGAGGACGCTTTCCGACTCGTACAGTGACTCACAGTGCAGCGGAGGAAAGCAGAAGGACGCTTTTGGACTCGTGTGGTGAGTCACAGTGCAGCGGAGAAAAGCAGAAGGATCATCACCCTGCTTCTGCTGCACATGCCTGATACTCGCTGCAATCCATATTTAACCCACACCAAATTTTTACCACAAATTACTACCTTCCAATACTACTGCAATTATACGATTGATTTAACATTACAGCTATGCTAGTATCACAAAATGAGATTGAACATTTTTATTGTACATATTCTCTGTTTAGAGATCTAAACATTATGTGAAAAACATTACAAACACACAGAATACAAATCCAGAGCAAGATTTTGTTTTAACCAATCAGTTGAGTACTCTGTGACTATGACTCTTTACACTCAAGTGGTTGGTTGAAACAAAATCTTGCTATGGATTTGTACCGTTGGTGCAACTATGTCAGGAAGGGCACTATACATAAATATATAAACTGAATTCAACTGGCAACGCACCCCATCCATCCTGGTGCTTACAAGGAGTTACCAGAAACAGGCATCAGCATTATATGTACTGAAATACTATGCATGTGTGTGAATCAAAGAAAAGAGCCCTGGACCTGAAATCTCCACTTATGCTAACACATTTAGGAATAGCTGACAGATCAGCTTCCCTCACCATGTGTGTGTGTGTCTGTGTCTGTTTTATGATGACTGCCTAATCCTAACCCTAACCCTAATCCTAATCCTAATCCTAACCCTAACCCTAATCCTAACCCTAACCCTAACCCATGTCAGGAGGGACACTATGAGCTACTTCAGAGTTTACAAACTTTTTTAAAACTGAGAGGCACCTGTGCTCGGCTAATCAGTTCAGTTCATCTTGTGCTTTTACTGGTTTCTTTCCTTGATTGAAAGACTCATCTAGCTGTTTCACGTTAACATTAGTGACACATGCATGATTTTAGGAGACTGACCAATCAGCACGCAGCAAGAACTCAGTGCTAAAGTGAAATCCAGGTCCTTTTCAATTGAAACGGTAGTTTATAAACCCGGTCCTAGCTCATAGTGTCCCTGATGACATGGACTAGGTGGTCACCCTGGTCTGAATGTGTATGTGTGTGTGCGCATGCATGTATGTGTGTCTGTGAATGTGTGTGTGTGAGTTTGCCTCTCGCATTTTTGTATTCTTTCCTACATTTCATTGTGAAATACTGTTCTATATGTTGTGTCAATCAGGTGGGAGTTTAAGTAGACCTAATACAAAATAACAAGACTATAAATCTGAGTAATGAATCCTGACATTTACACAATACCAGGTCTTATACTCTAGGTGCTATTTGGTATCTGCTGCTGCAATTCAGAAATTTCCCTTCGAGGGATTCATCACATTCATAAACAAACATTTTCATTTGTCATATGCGAATAACATACGGATATGGGATATTTTGAGACTTTAATGCAATAAGGGCAGCTCATGTTAATAATTTAAATGAAAAGTGAGCAGCAATAGCACTTGAAATCAGCCTCAAACTATTATCTGGTGCGTCTCTTGCATGACTGATGCTGTACGGCATGCAGGTGGTGCAATTGCATCTGAAAGAACCCTATACCTGATTTAGATGAAAAAATATGACAGCCCTATCCTTGGAAGCAATCTTCCATAAAATTTCAGTTTAATCAGTGAATGGTAATTCACTGAGCTGAGGATCATGTCGTAGCATTAACCAGCCTTTGGATAGTATATGTAAATTGTCGATACGTCATTCCACTGTGACGTAACTAGAGCTCATAATCCATCTATCTTACATAATTTCTTATTACAGTCAGCCCAGGAAGCAGAGGGCAAAAACTCACACTCATACACAATATAGGCCATTTCCAGATGCCTTCTTGGGTGTTTTTGGAGTCTAGGAAGAATCTAGAAGTTCTAGACGAAATTCACACACACACAGGATGAACATGCAAACTCCGCACACACATGGGGAGAACATTCAAGCTCCGCACACACATGGGGAGGACATGCAAACTCCACACACACAGAACCAGGAGCAGGATAAGAACCACAATTATGAAGATGTGAAGCTGCAGTGTCACCTGGCACTGAGATTGCATCAAGTGCACAATGTTAGGTTAACTAAATGAAGTATAATTAGGTATGGATTGGCCTGGTGACTCAATAAGCCGCGCTGCCAGGTCTCACCTCCACAATAGGGGCTTACAATCATACCTCTGCTCTGTACATGTAGAGTTTGCATGTCTTCCTAGTGTTGTGTGGGTTTCCTATGGCTCTTCTGCACGTGCACTTGGGTGAACTGGTGTCTCTGAATGACTTACACTGCGTGTGTGTGTGAATCTGTGCCATATGCTGGCTTGAAGATGCAAACTCCGCACACGCATGCACACACACGTGTGAGTCTGTGCCTAATGCTTGCTGGGATGACTCCAGCTTCACTGAATAAACAGTTATGATGGACAGATGGCATCTCTAAGTTGTGTGTGTGATTGCATGTGCATGTGTATGTATGTGCCTTGCGATAAACTGGCATCTTATGCTGGGTGGCCCCCAGCCTCATGTCCTGTGTTTCCTGGGATGGGCTCCAGGCCTGCTCCCCCCCCCCCCAGAGGCGGAGAAGTGGTTTAAAGACAATTGGCTGTAATTAGGTGTTGCTTAATACTTTGCTCTATATACAGTTTTCTTAATCTAAACAATGCTTCAATACTAGTGCCCCCATTGCCAGTGATTAGGTGGGCTGGGATCACAGAATCATTCTCAACACAGAAAGTCAACACAGAATAGCATTGCCTCCACAAGCACTTTAGCTTTCCATATATTTGCAATTATCGTCTAAGTGGAATGACCTGGACGATAATGTTTGACAGATCCAGATATATCAGCATATGATTATCAAAATTTTAACTGCTGTATGTTTGTTTAGCTTTTTGTATTTTCATTTGTTTACATTTTCATATCAGTTTGCAATTATGGTTGTTTGTGAGCCTTTGTTAACACATGGCAAAAGACGCAGGTCCAGCTGAGCAGGCGAAGCAGAGAAGCCTCCCGTCGCCTTGACTGAAGAGAGATTTTGATATCCCTCAGCAACAGCCCTAGGCAAGAAAACAGTACCAGCACTTCCCCTGACCATATATGGAAAGCGCCGGGAATGAAGGAGAAAACATCTCAGAAAATTGAAAGATTTGTCTGTTATCAGGCAAACTAAATCAGCGTGTATTGCAGCACTTACTCGTTTCGGACTTTTGACGTTTCGTGAGCGCACATCGTCATCATCCTTTATTGCTGCAGACAGAATGAAACTCTAAAAAACGGCACAAACACAGGCGCGTCATACACGGTGAATGAGAAGTCCACAGGTGAGTGTCATCTATGCTTTTATTGCAACTTTGCAAGCTTTCTGTTCGTGTTTTTGTTCATCGCCATTCCACATATGGACAACTTTACATATATACGCGTGGATGTTGCATGGATTCCTGTTGCATGAGTGTACGAATACATATCAAGGAAACCTGTTGATTGCTGTTTCTCGCCTTGATCACATTTGTTCAATCGCTAATAAGTATATAAATAGTCGTGTCTAATTAAAAACACTAGCATATATTAAATGTTCTATTTTTGTATATTATGGGGACAGTCGCATCCCCGAGACTTGCAGTGCGTTACATTTCTTTACGAGACGCAACATGAAATAATCACTCACACAGACATGTTAATTGTGATGCCTGTTGTTTTGCCGGCACCGATGAGTGACACCCACTAACAATGCAGCTGTCTTTCACATAAAAGAATTTACTTTGACTGATTCGAACAATAAAACTGCCAATTTCCTTATTGGCATTCCGTGAATTCGTCAGATGTTTGTTGTGATTTTGTGACTCATTCTTTGAGTAAAAGCAGTGGAGGATTTATCTACGCTATCGATATCTAAAGGAAAGAACGTTTTGAACTAAAGTGTAACATTTTTCCTCGTTTAGTGGTCGTGGTGCAGACATCTGACTTCTCTTACTTTTAAGTATGAAATCGCGGTAGAGACTAGTGCATTATTTCAGTTTTTCCACAGTAAAATGTTTGTAATTGTGTTTATAAGCGGAATGAGTACTGATTAGCTTTGTTTTATTCCCAGGCATGGTGTATGTCTGAATTGATTGTTGCGCGGTTTCTTCAGACATGTTGCCCAATCTTTTAAACTTCGTATATACATATTAATAGTATTTTATTCGAATGCTATGCTTTTAAAATAATTTTTGTTTCCCAGGACTAGAGCTCTGGTAAATGTCACGCAGGTGTAAAACGACAACAAAATCGCTTCAGGAGTAACCTGTAGACAGACGACGTCGTTTTGTTGTACACTTTGAAAACTGTATGTTACATGTTTTTAAAATCGGTTCGTGGAAAGACTGAAGCATCTGAACCCCCGTGAAATCCCATGAAACATTAAAACGCAGAATAATTTGGAACCAATTGGGGCGAAAACGGTGTGGGATGTATTTTATTCTTATACCTTTATACACTAATTTCGTAAATGTTTCTAGACAAACTGGCGGCTAAAAAGTCGCAAAAACTGCGCACATAAACATAACGCGTTTTATATGACCGCAGCTCTGTTTACATGTGATAGGGAATCATTTTCTCTGAGGTCGCCGTTACTCATGGACGGAAATTGATCTTGCGACTTTTTGCAGATGTTTTGGGAAGGAGACAGAGAGAAATGTGAAGCAGTCTAGCGAAATAGAGTAATATCTAAAGTGCTATAATATCTATTGTTTATCCGTACTAAGAAATTAATTCTAATGTGGAATGTGTCGCGGACATAACTGTTAATATTTAAATGCTTAAATGTAATTAAACAGCGCTTTCCCTTACGTATATATGTTGAGGACCCGCAAATTAAGCAAGATTATATGTGCAGTATTAGTTATATTTGAAGTCGGTGTTACCGGTTTCACTCAATTACAGACTAAATATGGAGTCGATATAATTAAATGAGCGCTTTGTGATGTTTTTGCTGATCACATACAGGTTGTTAATAAAATGTTATTAAAATATCAACAGTGATGTACAATTGGCGAGGACGGAAAAGTTGTTTTTTATTCATTTATTTTTATTGCGCAGATTTTTTTTCAGTTCCCATTGATAAGTCGAGCCAGTCTCGCCCGATACGTGTTTACACTGAAATAAGTGCATGTCTCTTACGCGAGAGACGTTTACGGAAATGTTTGCCCTGTTTCAAGCACTAGAAAGAGGCAGGGATTTAGCAATGTTATAACATAAGTAGTCAGTTTCCGATTTTACGTGGATTTCCAAGGTAAAAATCATGGTTTATGGAGAATGTTGATTTCTTTACACATGATCAGCTTTATAAGATCTGTCTACTAATCATTTCAGTTGAAGGAATGTGGAGAAATGTCAAATCCAAGGATCAAGAATCGTCCGGGAATGTTTAAGTGCTACAAATCCTAAGGAACTATTCCAGGTGACTGTAGTGGTTCGCTAAGTGTTTCCATGGTTACACAGTATCAAGAGAGGTGTTGCTAAAATTGAATATTAAACAATATTTAATTGCTATTTGACACCAGAGCCATTAATCTTTATTTATTTTAAAATGAATATATCTTTCTTAAGGTTTTAATAATTAAACACCTGATAAATGATCCCCCCACAAACATTGGAGCTTTAAATGGAAATGAATCAAATGTTGCGTTTTTATATTAAAAATGTTTCAGTTGATCTCTTTGAATTTCTGGTATTCATGTTCAGAGGTTCTAGTAAACTTTATGATGCAAAGGTTCATGTTTTGGCAGGACATTATGAAGAAGGAACGATCCACATAGCGACTGTCAACAAAAGGAGGTTTATTGATAAACAGAACACAACTGCCGAATCAATAAATGAAGGGACCACGAGGGGTCAAAACAAAACAAGTAAAGCTTGAGCTAAATAAAAGTACCACAAGGACATCTACACTAAAAATTAGGAAAACATGTGCAACTGAGTAAGGAGTTAAACACTAGAGACGCGGGAACTAAGACTACCAGAGAACAGCGCGGACACAGGCCAAACATCCACGTCTTCCTAGCATTTAGCCATGCGGAGACCCCAGGCCGTGGGCCACAGGCAGCGGGAAAACACACTACGCACTCAGGGGCTACAAGACAGAGGAGTTAACAAGATGGCCAGCGACAATGGATGGCCAAACAGGGACAAGACACATTAGACAGAGCCAGACGGGCACTGATCCTGACAGCTCAGTGCAATTTTATGAACAAATATTAATAGGCTGTATTTATAAACACATTGCAACATTTCAATATTAATGCCTAGTTTAAGCTATACCATGTAACCTACTTTAAAATACACACAGAAACATATATAGTGTATTTGTGAATATATATACAGTATATGTACAGTGGTTATATAGCGAAATCCAAAAGAAATACTGAGCCTGAAATTCCAATCTAATTGCAGATTAGTTTGCAAATGTAAAGGTTCGGGGGTCATTTTCTACATGCACTGAAAAGACGGCATTTCATTTGCACATTCTGGTGTTGGAAAAAAATACTAAATTTAGGGGGATGTTGTGTCATTTGTTTTGAAAATGATCCCTAGCTATAGAATAAGAGAGAAAGACACACACACATACATACATGCATCCATACATATGTAGTTGATGATAATTAGCCAAAGTCGCCCTTTAAATTGATTACGCATTCAGGAAGCTCATTATTTTTATCTCCAGCCCTAGCATCCATCATACCCATTTGCCCTTAATTGATTACTCTCTGCAAAATATTAACACAGCACCTACAATCACTGGAACAGCCCCAATTTCTGAATCATGTTACAAGTTGTAGCATTTTTCACGTTGATCTTGTATTGCTGGTGGTAAGAATCTGTGTCACTGCTGTGTTGGTGCCAACAGAAGTGATTGTACATTTTCACTAGCACTTAATTCATAGGAAATTTAGTAAGCACTCAATGCAATTAATATATTATTTAATGCATTCCAGTTTCACTGTATTTTTGTATAAAAACAGCCAGTCCTCTGTCTCATTGAGGTTTTTTGTTATATGGCCACAATAATGAGATGGATCCCATTTTCTAAAGATCTCATGGGTACAAGGACAGTTAGTGCATACCTCATGCACAAGGACAGTTAGTGCATACCTCATGCACAAGGACAGTTAGTGCATATCTCATGCCTATGGAGGATGTAATAGGGCTCTTTGTTATTGCATGGAATCTCCTCAACCAAAACAGCGGCCTTTCATTGCATATCTCAAAAGGTGAAACAAATAGTGCAAACTTCTGATTATCTCTGTTCTTTATTTAATTGACATAGACACAATTGCAGTTGCACTACGTCCATACATCAATACATCTGTTTAAACATGCCAGCTTCAAAAGAGTGTCTAGACTTATTAAAGGTGCAGGTTTGGTTTTGATGTTGGTAGGTTCCAAATCAGCCCCAAAGCCCCACCCCCTAAACACACTGTACCCCCACGGTGTTGGTAGGGACCAAATCAGCCCCAACCCCCCATCGTCTAAACACACACTGTACCTCCACAGTGTTGGTAGGGACCAAATCAGCTCCGAAACCCCACCCTCTAAACATATACTGTACCTCCACAGTGTTGGTCATTACTGTCCATAACTAAATCTTTGCCCTTGAGATTTATGTTTTCACAGCCTTTTTTAGAATTTAAGAAGATCTCACTTTTACTTCATCCATCCATTCTCCATATCTACTTGACCTTTGTGGAGCTGATCCCAGAAGGTATGAGCATGAGCCTGGGAATGATCCAGGATGGGGAATCAGCTCCTCATAGGTCACACAGAGCGTCCAGCAGCTCCTGCTCTGCTCTGCATGTCCCGGGGCTGTGTGGAAACCCCATAATGACACTCGGAGAAGGTGAACCCTCTCTCCATGGCGTGAGCCAGCCGTGTTTGCCACTGCGCCACGTTCTAGGTGGATCATACGGCTTTTTAACTTCTTCATAGTCTTCTTGACTAGTATAACCCCCTAATTAATGACTGACCCTTTGACCCAGAAATCATATGTTCTGAAACTGAAATACAAGTTCTTTCTTCATTTACAAGAATACTCAAATCCCTGAAGGTGTATTTTCCTCTGCTCATCACAGATGGCATGTAAATGTCATTTTGCATCTTACTTTAAAGCTGCGTACCTTTAAAGTCACATTAAAACCTCGTGCTTGATAAGCAGAGTTGATGACTGAGTCAAGTGAGAAATAAAATAATCAGCTTCTATATAACATGTTCTATTTTAAAAGCAAATCTTTATAAATCCTTTAGCAGTTCTTACAACGAGAGAGTATGATACCTCTTAAGATCTATGTATAGGTTACTCATTTGCAGCTAACATGTCATGCCTACTCACTGTAAGCAACATTGAAGTCCCACTGCTAGCACTCTGGAGACTTCTTTAAAGTGTTTTCTATAAATATGGAAAATATCTTAATTATGTGAGTAATTTAACTTGGCAACATATTAAAGAAAGATCACACAAACTCATTTGCCTCTGATTACTGGCGTAATTGAACTTTCTTGTTAAGTGTGATGCAGAGCAACTTTTAAAAAAAAGACTTTCTGAGATAGGTTAAAGAACATGTTTGATTTTCTGTTCTTCAGTGAGTCATATTCTGTGACCTAAATTATTAACAGTGAGAGCTAAGCTTTGTTTGAGCATTTTTCCCTTTCTGGGTTGCATGCAGTTTTTGGATTTTTAACTAGGTCTCTAGGGAATTAAGGGAATACATGGTATGATGGAGTATGGTAGGTATGGTCTGCTGATCCCTTTTTGTGTGACAGTATAATGAGGTTTGTGAACAATAACCAGGATTATTGCTTCCACATATTTAGCCAAGTAACCTTGGTTTTCTGTACCCAGGCTATGATAGAGCATTGTTCAAATATTCTATACCCAGGGCCAGGCAAATGTTTGGCAAATAAACAATATTCAACAAAAAGATAGCAAGAAATTATCAAATCTTTCGACAAGCTCTTGCAAGACCATCATTCCTCAGAAAGACCCTGTAACCTAATAGACTGTTGGATTTCTTATGGAAGCTACCATCATGGTATCTTCATGGACCATTGAAACATCTTGAACTGAATCTCTTGGTCAGTGAGTATCAGATACAGGAGAGTAAGTGCCATGCCAGGAAACGGCAGAACGTGATTACAAAGATTCTCCATTAGTGGTTTCTCGGATCATAATCTCTTATGTTCCATAATTTGTTTGTCATTAAACTTTGATGTAAGTACAGTATGGACTTCATGCCTCATTCACCGGGACCAGTAGGACAAGTGATGAACTTTCTCCCTTAAACAGCAGCAGCAAAACAACTTGAAGTTATAAGCGAGTTTCAATTCAAATACTAGAGACAGAACTCGACCAAAAAGCACAGAAGAATGGCAGAATGTTTAATGTGACATAAAAATGCAATCCTCTCTTTTATAACAGATATTATTATTATTATTATTATTATTATTATTATTATTATTATTATTATTATTATTATTTTGTAGGTGGTTGCACAGGTGGAAGCACAACAGTCAGATATGTACCTAAACAATTATTACCCAAACTTTCTTTTGATATTTTTAAAAGCTTGAGTTGTATTTTTGTCTGGGTGATCGCCTGCCCCCATCAGCACCTTTGCTGTGTGTTGGTAGGGCTAAAGCTTTCTTGTAAATCCATTTTGTTCTGCCAGAGCCTTTGACCATTTGAGATGCAACCTTTTTCCATGGCACTGTGTAGATTTTTCACTGAACTGTATAGCATGCAAATTGAGGCTTACAGTCTGCTATCCTGAAAAGCTTCTGCAAGGCTGAAGCACTTAGATTTTCAAATGGAACAAGCTGTGCAGAGATGCATGTTTTTATGAGCTTGTCGATAGAAAGATCTTTTGCTTGATTTTCACATTGGCTTCTAGATGTGGTCACTTCTACACATTAGCTCATCAGTGGGAAAAACACAATACCCTTTCAGTGGATGTATTTCTGTGAGGACGTATTGATGACATGGTTTCTGTGAGCATCTTGTGGTGGAACATGCTGAAGTGACTGGCTGATTAGAAGGTCACAATTATTGGAAGATTGAACTGTTGAATTGTTAAAATTCATAGCATCTTCCTTCTACCTGTTAGGCTCATCATAATATGTAACAAGGATTATAATTAAGAAGATTTTTTATGACAGGAATTATTCAATGCCTTGCACCTACGTTATGAAGATTGTGATTCCTAGTAAGCGCTTGGTTGCTCTGTTGGATGTGATTTCTAAGCTTAAAAAAATGACAAAAGCAACAATGTAACAGATTAATTTCACATATGCCTTAAAGCAGGGGTCTGTAATCCCAATTAGACTGAGAACCACATTTAGACCACAATTAGGCCACATCACCACCTCTATAAAGGGAGTAATCTGGAGAGAAGTGCATTTCATTTAAGATTATATGTTCTAATGGAAGAGAGGTTACAATGTAACTCCCTGACTGGATTCACTCTCCTTTCCTGTTCGCTATATGGGATTGATGACTGCTGCTTAAAGGGTGCTGCTTGGCCAACAGCCATACATTTCCCTGTCATATACGGCATGAAATGTCACTTCAGGTTATTGTTAAACGTTAATTTGTTTGCTTTTGCAATCGTATTTCCCACTTTCGCAGCAGATGGGTAAACGGTTATCCCCGCGATTAGCAGCTACAGTCAGTGACATTCTCTCCGTGGTCATTCCATAGCGACAGCGTCCGATTTTACACACTTACTGGTGGAAGCATGCAGAATAAATAGAGCTGTTGCTGAGTCAGGTGCCGTTTTAACTTCTTTGCGTGACGTTTTAAGGCACATTTTAGCGCAGACTGAGAGTCGGAGAATCCGCACACGGGCTGAGGATGATTTTACTTCCCGCCGAAAATAAAATCTATAAGATTACAGCAGCAACCATCAAGTGAAGAATTATGCTTTTGTTACAGATGAAGGTTCTCATGAATTTCAGAAAGACTAAGATTAGCGTTTTATTTAATATTCTGTGCCTATATAAAATACTAACAAATAACTTTAATTCTATATTATATGTGCAGTAAGCCTTATAGATAGAAAGAAGAGTAAAAGTGTCAGAGGAAATTGTTCTGAACCCTAGAAGGATGACCAGACCAGAAGAGCCCACTGAGATGGGTATAATGAGCCACCCTGGTTGTACGTCACACAGCCTCTCAGAGTATTGGAGTATTATCTCAGTATTGGAGTATTACGTACCTGGGATAACTGTTCTTCTCCACCAACCGTTACCATAGAGACCCACCTTCCCACCAGAGGGGAGGTTTAGGCTGCTGAGCTTCCAAAGTCATGTGGGGGGGGGGGGGTATTTGAAAGAAACATTGTTCCCTATGCAGACACACAGTTAGGGCTTGGCTGCACCTGCTGGCGCCCCAGAGCACCTGTGTTATGGAAGCCTGTGGCTAGTACCAGAGTTCCTGGTGTGCAGGTCGATTTTTTTCTCCACCAGGTGTCACCACTTCAGAGTTCGCTCAGCGAGTTTGCTTATTGGCTCTCACGGGAAACTCTAGCTACCCTTTCAGTGAGATACAGGCTTTTAACAGCATCCCCAGTGTGTTGCAGCTTGCTACAGTGCTCCGCAAAATCACTGAACATCCTCTCCACTGATGCAGCACCATGAATTATGCAGGAAAAGTGAACAAGTTCCGGTAATCCCCCAAAAAGAGTACCCCACTGATACTGGATGTCATCTATACTTCCGCGCAAGCCAAACACAGGCACTCTCCTCATTGTGCTCCCCTGTGTGGCTGCCAGTACACAAACACTGATGTGTTATGTCGATGTGTTAATGAATAACACCGGCCGACATTTTCAAATTTTTTGTTAGGTGATTTAACAAAAACAAGTGCATGTTCTACAGTTTTTCATGTAGTCTCAGAATATGGCTTCCAATTTGCCGCCACACGTCTGATTTTGTCAACAAGTTCAGCAACAATTATAGCAAATGTTACATTAAAGAAACAGTTCATCAAGTCTTTGCTGGTCACTGCGAAACTGTTTCTGGTATGATTTTCTTTTGTATGAAACATCAGGATTTTGTCTGTACAATAATCAGCCATTATATTTACAGGTAGGTAAGGCTGTGGCAGCGCTTGCACCTCCAGGCTGCCTTCAGCAAAACATCTAATTTTTAGATGTTGTATATTTTCCCTTCTTGTTACATCCTATATTTTGGCAGTTCAGGACCTGTAGTATTAGTACCTATGTTCTGTCCATATACAATATATCATGCACCAACTCTCCTGAATATTTGTGTCATTCTTTGCTTTATTAGCAGATTCTCAGAGCGGCCTCTTCCATTCCCCTCTCATCAGTAACGCTCAGCGCTGCCTCAGCATGCGTCAAATGTCTTCTACAAGCTGGACGAGTCACTTAAATCATGTACAATCACAGGGGCAGATGCTGCTGATGCATGCTCCCCAGAACTCGGTCAGAACTCAATTTAAAATCAATCTACAAGCGAATCCAGAGAAAGGTGGCAAAAAAGAATCAAAAAAACATTCTTTAATTTGCTTGAAATGATGAAAGTTTTTTTTTTCAGCAGTAGTGAAAAATCATAGATACTGTATGTGGCTTCCATAGATCCTGTTTGGTGGATGATAGTAACTGAACTGACAGGTCTGACATGGTACTCTGCTGCTTTGAAGCAATTTAATACTGAGCTGATTGTTCCTGAAAGGGCGGTCAGGTAGTGCACTGGTTAGCTTTGTTGCCTCACACCTCTGGGACATGGGTTTGAGTCTCTACCATGGCTCTGTGTGTGGAGGTTGCAAAATTGCCCATAGGTGTGCCTGTGTGAGCGTGCCCTTGATTGGTGGTGTGCCCTGGGATGACTGGCGTGCCCGTGTGAGCATGCCCTGTGATGGGTGGCGTGCCCGTGTGAGCATGCCCTGTGATGGGTGGTGTGCCCTTGTGAGTGTGCCCTGTGATGGGTGGTGTGCCTGTGTGAGCGTGCCCTGTGATGGGTGGCGTGCCCGTGTGAGTGTGCCCTGTGATGGGTGGCGTGCCCGTGTGAGTGTGCCCTGTGATGGGTGGTGTGCCCCATCCTGCACTGCTCTCCCTGCCTTGTGCCCATAGGCTCTGGACCCCTTGTTCCCCTGAATAGAAGAAGCAGTTCCAAAATTGCCAGTTCCAAAGAGTCCACTTTGTGCCGGACAGTGTGTGGTATGAGTTGTAGACATTGAGAAACATACACAATTACAACTGCCTGTTTTGTGGATGTGTTTCATCTTGTAATTGTATTGTATCTGGCAATGCAAATTGAAATTTATATTATTATGTCATTAAAAAACAGAAATGAAATAAAAAAAAACTGGGGTTCTGGGGTTTCATTGCAATTTTAAGCGAATTCCTTCAGCAGACTTACCAAAGTGCATCTCTGGTCAAACTGCTTTGTACTTGTAGCTTCTGCCTGTATTCTGTGACATGATTGGATGCTTCAGGTCCTGTACCGCTCCCCTGTGGCAGGTAGCCAATGAACATGTCGACGCTGCTTGAACTCAAGAGCAGCGTGATGCGGCAGGTGCAGAGAAGCCAATCGCTGCGGGGAAGGAGAGAGCCAGCCGCCCAGGCCAGCAGTCCCCTGGCCGCGCCTGTCCCAGACCTCCCAGTACAGGGGTGAGTTTGTGCTGGTTCTCTGAGCTGTTCTATCCACACCACACTGACGCTCTGCTCAAGACCAGGCTGTATTTGTTGTATTTACCAGGGTGTGAATGAACCAAACTTAACTACAAGAATGAAAAAACTGAACACTTCCAAACTAGTTCTCATGCCAACATTCCGCGTTATAATAAAATTCATACTGCTCTCTCACGGTCATGCACAACCCAAACGTCAGGGAAAAAAATAACCAATTCAATTATGCTTTTTATTTTGCTCTTTCTGCTCTTGCTGCACACCATGTTCAGTTTATTGGGGTAAATTTGGAAATAAATTATTATTGTACTATTGGTTGGTTACATTCTCCGATTTTAAAAGGATTTAGGAACAATACCAGGCCAGTGTTCTGCGGATAAAGGGCAGTGAATTACATTTTACGCTTCATTACTTTTAGGAACTTGGCACGGACAGTATTATTTGAATAGTTATATCTTGTATGGACAGCCGGGGAATGCTGAATGACCCAGGGTCACATATTCATAGATATGAGAATGCATTTTATCATGTTTATTGTGGCTGGCTAATTATTTACATGGGCTGTCCATTAAGTTATTCACAGAAGGACAGAAAAATTCTTTCTATAGGCCATGTAAAATGGCTTCTTTTGTATTACTGCTATAGGACTTAAAACATAGCAGTTTATTCTATGAATTTTCAGAATAATCATTGATAATGTCTCATAGTCTTGTAATAAACTCCAAACTAGTCTGCAGAGTTTGATATCATAACAAAGGAAAACAGGTCCAGAATGAGTGCAGATGCTGGAAGATGAAGTACAGCTCTGGAAAAAATTGAAAGAGCGCTCTGTTGGTTTAATTGTGGTTCTGCTGGCAGAAGGCTATGCTGAGCAGCAGGTTGCATCCATGTTCAAAGTTTCTAAGACAACAGAACACAAGAACAAAGTGAAGCAGGAGACACTGGGAAGAACCAGAAACCAGCCAGGTAGAGGGCAGAAGCGACTTTTGTAATGCCAGCGATGACCGTCAACTTATTCAGGAGATTCATAAGAATCAGAGGATGACCTCAAAAAGAATGGTAAGCATTAAGTGCAGGTGTGAAGTGCTCTGCCAGGAGAGTTTGTATGTATATACAGTGGTACCTCAGAACTCGAAATTAATCCGTTCAGAACTCCGGACCGAATCCTAAAAGGTTTGAGTTCTGATCGAATTTTCCCCATAAGAAATAATGGAAAACCACTTAATTGGTTCCCGGCCCCAAAAAATTACACCGAAATATGTTTTGTTTTTTAGCATTTAAACACAAAATGAACCGGAAAAAAACAAGAAAAGCATATACTGTACTAAACACATCTAAGATCGTTTATCAAAACAGTAATTTTTAAAGTAAGAAAATAAATGTATCCAAACAATGTGTAAAGTTAAAAAAAACAATGTGTCCTGCCCCGATCGGCCGCTCCTTCCGTGTGCCACGCCCCCTCGTTAACCCCGTGTGGAATCCCCGTGGGATCAGCTGTTTCTGAATGTTGTCATTAGTCCTCTGTATTTATCGTGCATTCCATTTGCCCTCGGAACTCAGATGCGCACTCCTGTTTTTTGGAGATCCGAGAAATATC
This sequence comes from Hyperopisus bebe, assembly GCA_026777045.1. Classification (NCBI taxonomy): domain Eukaryota; kingdom Metazoa; phylum Chordata; class Actinopteri; order Osteoglossiformes; family Mormyridae; genus Hyperopisus; species Hyperopisus bebe. The sequence continues at coordinate 9,213,609 of JAODJW010000045.1, forward strand.
TCGAACAACACAGAGGATCCCGAGTTCAGAATCCAAGATGGCTGCACCCTTTATCAACAGAAGGGAAAGTTGTAGTTTTATCCTGATGAGACTGAAGCGTTACCCTTTGTTTCCGTTGAGAGACGTATATATATACACAGTGGTACCTCAATTCTCAAACTCATTAAAACTCGAATTTCTTAACAGTCAAGCCAACCAGTTTGAAAAAAATTACCTATAATCTCAGAAGTCAAACTGTGAACGCTGACCTAAGATAACTTGTATGCACGGGGAAATGAGTCACGCAGCACGTCTCTCAGCAGAAACAAAGGGTAACGCTTCAGTCTCAACGCAGTCTGTACCAACGTTATTAAGAGCAAGTGCAATCTTCTGGCCTGAAATTCTCTCTTCCTGTACTGCAAAGGGGTCAGTGCGACATTGACATCGTCACATTGAGCTGAACCTAGAGATTCTCAGCAGTACATGAAGCGAAGCGAAGCCAAGCAGTTAGAAGCTGCTGCTACCCTTATGCTGAAATGTGATCGAGATTCACATGCTGTCAGATTCCACTGCGTGAGAGGTTCTGCTTACACCTGCTGGCCTTAGTGCTCTGATAGTGAAAGACAGTCCCTTGTTCTGGACTCATTGTGGTAGATTTTAGCTTTATTTTGGCCGCTCAGCATTTGTGTACTAAGGGATGCACTGTGAATTTCACATGAGGACCCTCTCCCCTGACGTAAATGTTCCCAGAGCAGACATGTTTGTCTCCTCGTAATGGCAAAAATAAACAGAATTATACCCTCATTATGAAAATAAGTACCTATGCTGATGCTTTGTTTTGTTTGCAAGCCGTATGCACTGTAGCTACAGAAGGGTAAGTAGATGAGAGGCAGCTGGGTCAAATTTTCTTTGTGTGACAACAGTCGATTCATACATACTTTGCATAAACAAAGCCAGTAAGCCATTGAGACTGTAGAATGCCTTAATTAATGGTAGGCCTTTTTGAAAGTCATTTTGTTTTGGGTAATATTCTATGGATATTATAGATTTACCAAGACCCCAGATGAAGACTTACACTGTTATGTAACAAAATGAGTGTTATGCTATTGTCTTTGCATCTGTGTAAGTCTGTAATGTGCGATGAACTGGACATCCCCCTGCTGCCCCCTGCCCCCCCCCCCCCCC
>JAODJW010000045.1:9214795-9228641 GCA_026777045.1 Hyperopisus bebe
CCGCCCGCCCCCCCCCCCCCCCCAAGGTGTCTATGCTGCCTGGGATGGGCACCCTGCAACTCTGACCAAGAAAAGAGGTTGGAAGATAGATGGATGGATGGATGGATGGATGGATGGATGGATGGATGAACAAATATGGTAATTTTTCATTGCTATGGATTAGATTGAAGAAGTACAATTATTTCATTAATTTCCCAAAACTACTCAATACCAGTGTACACTGAGCCTGCAGCCTATCCTAGAATGCACTAGAATTCAGCAGTTCCAGGCTTTCCGGCTATTATTATGAAGCTACGAAAATACAGGGAGGACATGCTACATGCACAGATATACTGAAGGAAGGAATCATACCACTACCTGAAATGCTTATTGAGCCATTGTGGTACCACTGGGCCCTGAAGTACTGTTCACTGGGCCATTACGGTACCACTGGGCCTTGACGTACTGTTTACTGGGTCATGACGGTACCACTGAGCCCTTAAGTACTGTTCACTGGGCCATTACAGTACCACTGGGCCATTGTGGTACCACTGGGCCCTGACGTACTGTTCACTGGGCCATTACAGTACCACTGGGCCATTGTGGTACCACTGGGCCCTGATGTACTGTTCACTGGGCCATTACAGTACCACTGGGCCATTGTGGTACCACTGGGCCCTGATGTACTGTTCACTGGGCCATTACAGTACCACTGGGCCATTGTGGTACCACTTGGCCCTGATGTACTGTTCACTGGGCCATTACGTTACCCTTAGGAAAACACAATCTTTAGAAATAGCAAAGATTAGTTGGTTATTCAAGTCAAAATTCATATATTTAAACATATACTGCAAATAGCAAAAAAGAGCAAAATAGTTTGAATTTTATTTTTCTATTTATTATGTTTGATATTTTGTTTTCACAACAACTGAAGCAAAAAGTAATCTCCAAGGTTTCTATAGCAACCTTGAATGTTCATGTTTTTGGTTATATATATTTTCTTAAATTGAAACAATTTAAATTTAATGGCAACACAGTGTTTGTCTAAATGAAGCATCAGCTTAAATTGAGCACAATTTGTTCTCTGCACATGCTCATTGGATTTTACTCTGGTTCACAATATTAAATTTGCACATTAAAACAGTTGCTTGCATATTGTTGAAGAGCAAATTTCATGGCATTTTCAAAAGTTATCAAATACAATATAGATGTTAAAAATGTTATAATTTATCTATTTTTTCTCAGAATAATAAACCACCTTTGCTAAAGTCACTGTGCTCGATGGATGAGCTCATGTGACCAAGTTCTCTCATGTCACATTTGCTGTATCAGAAAACATGGTGCAGACGTAAATATCTCAGCCATGTCTTTTCCTGCACCCAGTGCTGCTGTGAAGCTGACAGGAAGCTCGCAGAAGTTGGTTATGATCTTCATTAGCAGCAAGGAACACTAATATCTCTGGTGGCATGCTGTACGTAAATAAGGCAGCTAGGACAGCTTCCAGGTCCGCGGCGCAGCATCGCGGAAGATCTTCTAAGCCAGGGGATACGGAGCAGACAGTCCAGCGCATTAACACAGCCTGTCATTGCGGTCCATTGAGTCCACAACAAATCCTCAAAGGAAGTTGGAGTCATTGCTCTTTCCTTGGATGCATCAAGATATTTTTGGTTTTCTATGAATTTTATACACTAGGACCCTTTGCCATGGCCTATCGCAAAAACACAATATTAATGTCTGTAGATTTTTTTTTGGTAATGTGCAAAAAGAAATGATTTTATATTAACTTTTGTTTCAGATTTCATTAAAAGTATTAAATTATCAGACAAAAGGGTAGGTTTGTAGCAGTGTGAGCTTCCTTGGGTATTCATATTGCTTTGTTGAATAACAAAGTATTTGGTTCTCTTTCATACTATATAAGATGGCTCATCTGACTCACCGTTGAGAATTCCCAAGGTTTACAGAGTATAAGCTGAATGTGTATACTTGTGACAGTATGTGTGCACATTTGTTTTGACTTGACAGGCTTGCCAGCTGAAATGAGTCCAAGTTAAAAAATAAATAAAATTAGAATGGCAATAAGAGACAGAGAGTGGGGGAACTGTTTCCTAGCAACACAGAAAGGGGTTACTGCACAAGCTGTGTGTGATCTTTGTTTGCAGGCATGCATGTACGGGAGAGCTGACGGCGGTGCATGTGTGCATGGTCAGGTCCGCGTATGTGATGGACTACGAAGTGTGCAGCCGTAAGGCATGCAGCCATTCTTAACGAACGCTGAAGCATGTCTCTCTCTTTAACAGTGCAGTTAATAAGTGCTTCAGCTTTGCTCTACCTTTGCACAAAGTTTTTTTTTTTGTTTTTTTTTCCCCTAATGCATTATGCATATGAGGACATGCATTAAATTTCCCATGATGATTGGTTATTCTTTAAACTAAATAAGGTCTCTAGTACAAATTCCAATAAAGCATTTTTTTTCTTTTGTGTTAAATTCATATATCCAGTCCTCAGTGGCAAATATTAAATAAATCATGAAAGTCGTTTAAAATGCTATTTTCAAAACCTCATGCAGGGGGGAATAGCTGAGACTGGCATTTACGGAATGTAATGCTCCCAAATTCCCAGACCACGAGAATAAATATTATGAGCTTAGTAGCTCCTCAACTATATCGTTAGTCTTCCCAGGTCAATCGCAGTCCATAGGCTCTTCTGCATAGCTTTCTGTGGTTGACTTCTAACTGTCGGTATTCCTTCATTGCATCTCACCTGTAGTGTATGAGCTTGGATGATTCCCCAGCAAATTCTACAGGAAATGAGAGTTTGGAAAGAAGTCAAATTTCCACAGTTAGTGTATCACCTGGGCCTCGTTAGTTCATTACTCAAAGCATACACTGAAGAGTACATTGTGTCTAATGAATAACATTAAGTAATTTCCTGTTTCAGCAGACTTTCTTGTTCTCTTTAAATCAGTTTCAAAGATATGCAAATCTTCTTTTGAATCTACAAATATAAATATGAGCATTTCGGCAACGTCGAATGGACGTGTGGATGGCTGTTGCAGGGTGTGGACGCTTCCCTGAGACCCTCAGGAAATTGACACGGCGCATGACACGAAACGAAGGGGCGATCAGATCGCCCCTGGCTTCAGCCTTAATGTCCAGCCTGTTTCCAGCACTCAGCCATGCCTCAGGGAAATCTCTGAAGGTCTGCGATGCCCCAGCAAATCCATCACCATGGCGACCAGGGGAATCGAGCAGTCTGAGAAAAATCATTGTGAGACCCCCGTCAGACTAAGCATCTCCCCATTTTGTTTCACCTGGACTTAGGTATCTGCAGAATGTGGTCGCTTCACGCTGCATGTTAAGGGACATTTAGCTGGTTTTAATACGGCCTGTTCAGTAATAGGCTTTTGTCAGCGTTCAGGCATGGAATACATATTGTGCTCATCAGTTACCGAGGTGATGCAGTTAAACTAACCTTCCAGCTTTATGCTACTCTTCTGTTTTGAAACAATGTGAGCATCTCCCTTCCTCTAGGCTTCTTCCAGTAAAAAAATAACAATCATTTGGTGACAATAGTTAAATTAAAAATCATTGTTTATTGCTTCCGAAAGCCCAGTGTTTACTTTCAGATGGCACATGTCCATGAATCACAGTGCTTATAAATCACAGATGCATGAATTTTACTGAAATGACTGCCTAATTGAATTGCCTAACTGTGCACCTTTAAGTTCTCTCTGCATTCCTTTAAAATAGACTTACGCCAATCAGCCGTAACATTAAAACCACTGACAGGTGAAATGAATAGCACTGATTATCTCATTACAATGGCTCCTGTCATAGGTGCCATTATATATCAGGCAAGTCAACAGTCAGAACTTGAAGTTGTTGTGTTGGATCTGAGCGAGCTAATGGCTAAATGACTGGGTCAGAGCATCTCCAAAACGGCAGGTTCTGTGGGTGGACAGAGGACATGTAGACCCCACACACAGGGAACGCAGCATGCACGCGGCTTGTATATGTAGGTCGGATCACTTTACCAAACAACACTGCTCTGATCACTTTGAATATCATTTATTTGCGGTTTCAGTCCTTAGCAGAATGTCTATGTGTCTGTGGCAGAACAATAACCAAATGTGCTCTCAATTGCTATTATTACTTGGTAACAGAAAGAGGTTTTACACATTGATCTGGAGAAATGATAACTTTTCCCTAGAATAAATGTAATGGCCGATTATCTCTATTATTTCAAATACATCATGTTCCCTATCATGATATTTAACAAATGAAGATTTGGGATGGAGACTTTAAGTCCACTCTGCACAACTAATCAAACCTGACTAAACAAGTTTAATTCAGAAGTAAAAATATCCCATTGGTTCATAATGGGATATACAGCAAGAATCTCCCAGTGGAACCAGTGCTAAAACTGGGTGTGTGAGTGGATAATAATCTAAATTACAGTGCTCATGGGTTTAAATGATGACACCCACGCAATCTGTGGCTCCCTAATCACTTTACTCATTGACGCAAATTTGTGAGACTCTTCCGTTTCCTACATGTCAGTCTAGACTTCCACAAATAAAGGCTATGCCTCATTTTCTTTTTTTCATAAAAACAAATGTCCTCGACCAGGTGCAATCCTTTCAGTGAACTGATATTGTAATACTTGTACTGACACCTCTTTGCAACACAGCATGCAATCCTAGTCCATGACGTTTTATACTGGCATGTCATAGATATGCTATTGTATTCATGGGTTTAATGTCATATAGAAATGTCTGGGAAAATCTGATTGGTTCAATGAATGGTGTCACATGACACATGGGTGTCAGAGTAGATCAAGGGAGAATGGAGGGCTGAAAATGTCATTGATGATCTCCCTCTATATGTTGTTCAATACTGCAAGTGTGCGTCTTTGCTCTTAGCGAGGACGTTGGTGAAAAAACTACCCACTTTTTATTTTGTTTCAGGGTTGCTGAAGGCAATGGAGAATTTTTTGAGCGCATGAAGAACATCATCCAGAAGCAAGAGAACATGCAGCGTGCCTGTCAGGCCTGGGTAATCCAAGACCTCCATAGATGACCTGAAAATTAGATACACAGCACGATCGTGTGCCTGTGAACACGCCATATGCTAGTCTGCCTGTACGGCAACTACAGGGATCTCGCAGTGACAAGAAGAGGATGTTAATGTCTGCATAGATCTTTCTCAGTGACTGTTCCGTGTCTTCTGACATTTCAGTAATGGAATAGTATTTTATTTTAGTATGTTACATGTGGTAGTGGTTTATTTATGTTTTTTTACAATATCTGTTTTCTCTCATGGGTTAAACGGGCTAAGTTAGGAGTTGGATTGATGTGCTTCTGAAAAGTGAGGTCAGTAAGGTACACGAGTAGAAGTGCCTGATGGTAGCTTAGCGCAAAGGTTCTCATCTATTACAGGGCAAAGGGGAGAGTGGAAATCCTCCCCCTGTAGAGACTGTGCAGCCAGCCTGCGTTCCGGATCGAGCAAACAGGAGGGAGGTGAGCACAGCAGGAGGAAATGGGGGCTTTATTCAGGCCAAACAAAACTGGGGAATACAAAACAAAACAATGCTTTGTCATCATTTGAGTTATGAAGTAAAATAGACAAAATATTTGATCAGATGGCAATTTTGTGCTACAACGTCAAACGTGCATTTCAGCATACATAGATGTATGCAGACATGTATGTGTGTGGATGTACATGCATGTAGATTTTCAGGTATGTCTGTGTGTCTGTTGCTTGAGGTTCCACCTTTGTTTTGCAGCTGGACCTTTTATATGAAGAAGTTGCGTACACTGTTGTGAACAGGGTCGGTATGCTCTCTCCAGACCATGTTACCAACGAAGAAGAGATTTTCAGCTATCTGCAGCGGGTACACCTCTTAGCTTTGTCCCTATCTTTCCTACTACAGTGAGAGACCTTTCATTATAGTTTAAACACAGGAACCTAGACACAAAACATCCTGTTCTCTGCAAAGCCCCAATAAAATATTAAGAATTCCCTAATCAGAACACAAATCAAGTGCTCATTACAATCAGTTTTAGCCTGCAAGCGACGAGAGGAAGGGAGCTGGCCTCACCCTGAGGCAGGTGTGATTAGAGGCACTGCTCTAGGAGTAAATGATAGATAACAAAGTGGCGATGAGAGGAAGGGAGCTGGCCTCACTCTGAGGCAGATGTGATTAGAGGCAGTGCTTTAGGAGTAAATGATAGATAACAAAGTGGTGATGAGAGGAAGGGAGCTGGCCTCACTCTGAGGCAGATATGATTAGAGGCACTGCTCTAGGAGTAAATTACAGATTAAATCCAGTGCTGGGAAACCTTTGAAGTTCAGGTTGTGTTTATTGGTGGCATTTAGCCACATTCTACTTCCATGGCTGAGAACAATATCTCTGCCATATGGCCGATGAGTAGCAGCCAGCAGACACAGGCTTTGCTGCGGCTTACACCTCCCTTTCTGACGAGTGTGTCAAGGCCGTCGCTGACTTTCTGCTCGTCTTCCAGGCCTTTGATATGGGAGCAGAGGAGCATGATATCATTCTACACAGGGTCAGAGAAGCCAAGGTAAGACTTTGGTCTGATCACACTTCCTCTCCCTCATTTGTTTTGTTATAAACAAGTTCAACAAAAAATACAGAGATTCTCAGCAAACAGCACAACGGTGCCGACCTGTAGATTTAGAAGTGATTATTTGCATTTTAATTTAATGGGGCTGTTTTAAGCTAAACACATTCTGGCATCAGTTAAAATGTTCATTCAGTCAGAAGGACAATAAAAGCAGCTCTTATTTTGGGCAAACAGTTATCGATAACATCGGATTAGTCTTTATCCACACTAGGAGAGAAGTCTTTGCAAGGCGGGTTTTTTACAGCTCCTTGTCTTTTATGTAGTGACAAGGAACCTCTCTGTGTTCCAAATGTCAGTCTGAAAGAAAACACACTCCCCTCCAACAGCTGCTCTGAAAAGCTTCTCAATACACGGAAATATTGTGCCATTTAAATGTTCCACACAATGTTGTTAACCTTCACAAGCACAGCAAGTCTGATTTCACTTTGGCTGCACACAAAAGCACTTGCACTGCATCACTCACTAAAAAGCATTTGCTGGGTAGTGAGGTGGCCCTTATTCACGAGTGCACACACTACGCTTGCTCCGTGGCTTAGAGGCGTCAATTTGATTACAGTCAAGGTTCAGGTCTATTCTGCCTGTTTCTCTCCACAGAGGGCAAATTTCGCCTTACGGGTGTCTGTCATGAAAGGAAAAAACCTGCTTGCTAAAGATGCTAACGGTGAGATATCTTCAGCCATCACCTTAACTTCAGTTGAAACAAAAGCAATTATAATGTTCAATGCATGGATGCTTTATCAGAATGTGGAAATGTAAGCATGATTATGCATTTAGGGTTCCCCATATCCTTTGTTGTTAATGATATAATAGGCCAGGACCGAAGTGGACTGAATCACGGTGACCTCGCTCATCACTCCGAGCTGTTTCTGTACTGCCATGTGCTGACAGATGACTGACATTTCAATTTGTCTGGTTTAATAAGCACAACACGTCCTCTATGGGACTTGTTGTTAATGAATATTTAATATGAGCATATGAATAAACTTTGACTTGTTCTTTTTACCCAACTGAACACTCAGAATATGAAATTAAGGGGAAGCACTGGACTATAATCTCTGAAGGAATGAAAGAAGCAAACTGGCCCTCCTTGGCGGGGACTATAACTATGAGACAAGTTTGATCACAGTCTTGTTCTATAATTTGTTTGTCTCTTATTTTGATGCGCTGTGTTGGGAACTGGGCATAATGAGATGGTTAAATCTTTAAATGGCAGGTTACAGTGACCCCTACTGCATGCTGGGGATTCTGTTGGGCCAAAGCCCCAGGGAAACTGAGGAGAGGAAGGAGAGGAAATTCAGCTTCCGTAAGAAGAAGGAGAAGGTGGAGAAGCGGCCCAGTGTCCGGGAAGTGCTGGCAGCCCGGAGCATCCAGGTCACGGAGGTCAAACCAGAAACCCTCAACCCCGTTTGGAATGAACATTTTGTCTTGTAAGTGCCATTCTTGGCGTTTTATGTGTTACACCTTTCCTAGCTGAAGCCACTTCATGTTCCCCGAATGTTCTCAGTCTTACACTTTCTGCTATTTTAAATAGTTGTCTTATTAGCTGCTTGACAGCCATTTGTGGCTCAGCCTATCCACACCTACGCCTAGTCGACTCCCTGACAGCCGTTTGTTTGTAATGTGCCTCACTAGTACGTCACTTTGGATAAAAGAGTCAGCTAAGTCAATAAATGTAAAAGTCAAATGTCACGCTTATAGATATTAAATCCACGAAGCCATAAATCAGTCAATTATCCAAATCAGTTTTATTGAGAATGTAAACTGTTGCAGAGGAAAATGTTAACTGAGATACTTTCTTTGCTAATGTAACAGATTTTAAGGGTTAAATTGTTAGTCTTGTGGTTGGTCCTGCATTTCAGATCACACATTATTACAGTGAATGATTTTATGCAGCAATCAAAAACTGATCACCGTCTTGTGGTTTTTGGCGGCTTTCAGTTGAATCCTTCTGACATCCAGCCTTTATCCTTGTCTTTTTTACAGTGAAATTGATGACATTTACAGTGACATGCTGCATCTTGATATATGGTGAGATGACACATATGTATATTTTGACACATTTTTGCCTAAGCTTTTGAAGTAGCTTTTTTTTTCTCAATATATCTCTTTTATCCATATCAGATGGGCTTAGTGCCTGTTTAGCGCGACTATTAATAAATAGCGGCTGCCCTTTCTCATGACTAATGTGCCCTTTGCACAAAGCTGTTTATTTTTTTCACAAAGTAATTTCATTTAATTTAAGTTTGACAATAAAGTCAGGAATGGACCTAATATTGGATCAGGGCATGTTCCAAAGCCCTCTGACGGGGGCTGCCTTTCGCAGGGATCATGATGACGATGTGTCTGTGGCTGAGGCCTGCAGAAAGCTCAATGAAGTCAGTGGACTGAAGGGCATGGGAAGGTACTCATGAGCCATTCTAAAGCCACCATGCACAGACTTAAACACAACTATGCGGGTCGGGAAAAACCACCAGAAACGGACACAGTAGCATTTGTTGGACTGTTTTTCTCTTGTTCTATTGAGGCAATAAGAGTGCATCGATTTCTGAAGTACTTGATTTTCTTGCTTGTGAGAGATATTTCAAACAGATCGCCAAGTCCGTCCGAGCCAACGGCGCTGCAGGATCTGCATCGGAGGAAAACGCAGACGACTTCCTGGGATGCCTGAACATCCCCATTAGCGTGAGCAGTCATTAAAGCGCTTACTGGAGTTAATAGCTGAGATGGGTCACAGCTGCCTTACCCTGTCTCCTTCTGATCCAGGACATTCCGGTGGAAGGCTTTGATAAGTGGTTTAAGCTGGAGCCGCGGTCCAGCTCCTCCAAAGTGCAGGGAGAATGTCATTTGGTGCTGAAGCTCTTCAACAGCCAGGTACCCACAACTCTTGGCGGCTTAACTGTGGCCGTACGTGACTCTTCTGCAGGTCATCGCCCACTTTTTCGCGAAGCAGGACCAACGAATTGCTTTGTGAATTTTCTACAGAGAGATACAACTTTGAGTACGATGGAGTCTAACCTGACTATCCACGAGAAGATCTTGACCCAAATTTTGGAATATGAACACACTAAAGTTCAGGTAAACTACGTTATTACCGGTCTGTGATTAAAGAACAAAATTAATGGAAGCCTACTTCGTTCATGTATATTTTTCTCTACAGACGGAAACCTATAAATGGACAGGGCAAGTATGTAAAACAGCGTGGACCGTTCTCTCCCACCATGCCATGCACACCGGCCTGACGCGTCTGCAGAAGGCCATCATGTATGTTCTTCTGAAATATAACTGAAAAATGGAATGTCTGTATGACACACACACACACACATATATATATATATATATATATATACACACACACATTTTATCATTACCATACTGTACATATGGAACGCCATATAAATAACAAATATATCTATAAATAAATAGATAAATGTTTCAATAATTAATTACATGTGTCATTTTGTTTTAAAATAATAACAATATTATTTTATGTGATTGCTTAAATAATTTGAATCACATTTCACAATAACGTTCAACTTTTCATTTTGAGTAATATGGTTGTTCCATACATACAGCACCAGCTACATTGCTGGGGATCTTTATGGCCAAAATGAGTCAAGGCCATCTGGACATTAATGTCCCGCTGGCTGATGATCATGTTCCTGATCCTGTTCCTGCTCATGTTCCTGTGGTCTGCAGACGATGGCTTTGCTACAGCAGGCACCACCGCTCTCAGAGCATGTGTTACGCCTCCCTCCTGGAGCTCCTGAAGGACATCGAGAAGGCGTGGGATGCCCCAGTCTTAGAGAGGCAACTGGTCAGCGATTCCGTGAAACCTCCCTTCTGTCTGTGCCCAGAGGCAAAATTACCCTTAGTCTCTTGAGGAAGATAATTCAGACACAGACATAATTAGCACTAATGGCTGTCATGCCCACTAAGGCTCACTTAAACCAGCGATACGTGAGTTAAGACATGAGACTCAATCCACACATTTCTTCCATTGTCTGCAGAGGTCAAAATCAGTCTTATCAAACAAAATATTTTTGCTAGTAAAATTGGCCATAATTATATGTTTTTTATACAATTTATAGTTTAAAATTTCTCAGTACATTCATTATAAGATATGTGTACACCATGAATCTCACTCTCTTATCATGAATCTCACTCTCTTATGAAGCTCACTCTCATCACAGTTAAGGAAATCAGTACTGAATATATAATTTTGAGAAAGTGAAAAAAGAGAGAATGTAACATATAAAATGATTTAAACGCCTGATTTTAATCTACCTACTATCGTTCACTATGTGTTATTATGACATGCATAGATATTAGGGCTGTCAAAATGAACGGGTTAACGTGGATTAATCCATCATTATGATTAATCTGATTAAAATTTTTAATGCAATTAACCCATCTGCAGCGCAGAATGATTCAAAATCAGGTGTTACTCCTGGGATTTTTGCAGGAAAGGAGCCTATCAGAGAGTTTCCGGCTGCACACAGATTATTGTCTGTCCCTGCTGAAGCATCTGCGTAAGCTTTTCCCTGTCTCCAGCGCTGCGGCCGTGTCTCACTGCGGCCTCATGCTGAGGTAAACTGAAGCCACGACCTTTGTTAGTGTGACAATATAGCAGCAGGACTAAATAACATCTAACAAAACGTCTGTGACTGGGGGGGGAATGTCGATTTCACAGCAGAAATATTATGCGATTCCAATGCATTCACTTGTGGAATTAATCGTTGGAACAGATGTCTGTTATTAATGCATCAGTCCAATGCATTTGAGATCAGATTTGTTCATCACATTCAATCGGATGTGAGACAGGGATATTATGTCTTGGTGCTTCTTAGTTAACATTGTGTCATCAAAATAGATAGATTTATTTAATTTTTAAAAGAAATGTCATTAGCCAACACATTTCATCAGCGTTACTCAGTATTCTGTACCTTGCAGAAGCTGCTTATAAGACCAGAGTTAAATCTAATATCCCTGCTGAGCAGGAAGCAGAAAGGACGAGAACCTGCAGTTTTCTGATTTGCATAGGTTTCTCATGAAAGGTAGTTTGGTAACGCTGACCTGCAGTATATTAAGGATGCAAAATAACATAAGTTAGATTTATAAGATGTTTTTTAGAGTTCAGGGGGGTGGTGTGAAGGTTAGCACTCACACCTCTGGGACCCGGGTTCGAGTTTTTGCCGTGGCTCCATGTGAGTGGAGTTCTCCCCGTGTCTTCATGGGGTTTCCTCTGGGTATTCTGGTCCTCCCCACAGTCAAAAAACATACCAATTTGCTCATAGGTATGTGTGTGTGTGTGTGTGTGTGAGAGTGAGTGAGTGAGTGACAGTGAGTGTACCCTGTGATGGGTTGGCGCCTCATCCGGGGTAGTTTCCTGCCTTGCCCCTGTAGCCTCCAGGATAGGCTCTGGACCCCCCTTCCCTCACAACTCTGAATAGTTTAAGCAGTTGGATAGTTAAAGGATGGATGGACAGTTGGAATTCAAACGCTTATTAGATTTAATTCCAAACATAGTGGTAAATGTATGCCGGTCTAGTCCACAAGAAAATAAATCTGCTGCGTTGTGGCAGTTCTGTCTCCGTTAAATGCTGAGCTCGCAGTCTGACTCTGTGGTTGTTACCAAACCTCTGGCTTGGTCGTTCTTGCTAATTTCAGGACTTTGCTGTTTTAATGCAGGGGTTTGGGCTACCTGCTAAACATGGAGGCGTATAAGGCTGTGTGTCCCGACCGTAACGAGATCCCTTTGGAAATCACCACTGTGATAAAGGTACCACCCTCAGAATATAAGGCATGGCGATGGACGCATCTCGCCACGGCTATGTGGCTGTTTCCTTCTGCTTGCACCTGGGGATGTTTTGCCTTTTGATGTATATTTTTATCTAACAGAAGAGTACGGCGGAATGGTACGAAGGGACCATTTCACACTTTAAACCAGATGAAGGGGTGAGTTTGAAAAAAGACTAACTTTAGGTGTTTAGGAATTTGGACTAGTAACTGAAAAGGGAAATGTGAAATGTTTAGAGCTGTTTATTTGGGTAGTAAGTGTATATTCCTTCAGAATTTAATACTAGAATATATGCTAATGAACACTAACACAATTAAAAATAATACCCAAAACAATTGGGTCCCATCATCTACGCTGTTTAGACCTTAAATACAAGAATTTCTTCTGTTTTTCAAAAAGTCTTGTTAGATGGCTAGATGAACATGCTTCAGTCCCCAAAGCTCTCCTCAGTGCCACCTCAACCATTACATGAATTCATTACATGTCATCACCAGCTCACTTAAATAATCAACCTAATTAATTAAATATATCAATGAGGTGTTGATTAGCGAACCATGGTATGCTAGTAGTTGAGTCAATATAACAGTTCTGGAAAAAATTAAGAGACCACTTATTATTTTTTTAAAATCTGCATTGTTAAATCCTTGTTTAATCCTGGTTTTGCTAGCAGAAGGCTACACTGTGAGGCAGGCTGTACTCAGGCTCCAAATTTCTAAGACAGCAGTACACAAGAACAAGGTGAAGCAGGAGACACTTGGAACAACCAGAATTCAGACAGGTAGAGGGCAGAAGCAACATTCTAATGAATGCCAGAGACGACCGTCAACTTATCTGGCAGCGCCTCATAAATCAGAGGATGACCTCAAGTGATCTTCAAAAAGCATGGGAGGTGTGAAGTGCACTGTTAGGACAGTTCGTATCAGGCTCGTTGAAGCAGGACTGAAGACCCATAAAACAAGGAAGAAATCCTTCATCAATGAGAAGCAGGGAAGAGCCTGGCTGGAGTTTGCAAAAAAAAAGTTTATTTCACACACACCCATAAACCGAGAAATGACTGAAACTAAAAATTTTGAACATAAGAACATAAGAAATTTACAAACGAGAGGAGGCCATTCGGCCCATCAAACTTGTTTGGGGAGAACTTAACTAATAGCTAGGAGTTACTAAAATCTTATCTAACTCTGATTTAAAGGAAACCAGGGTTTTAGCTTCCGCTACACTAGCAGGAAGACTATTCCATACTCTAACTACACACTCTGTAAAGGAGTGCTTTTTCAAATTGATTTTAAAATGTTCTTCTGCTAATTTCCACTTATGCCACGAGTTCTAGTATTTAAACTAATATTAAAGTAGCCATTTGGCTGAACAGCATCCAGACCCGTTAGAATCTTATATACCTGGATCATGTCCCCCCTTAGTCTCCT
>JAODJW010000045.1:9262222-9273870 GCA_026777045.1 Hyperopisus bebe
TGGCAGGGCAACTGGGAGGGGCTGGCAGGGGCGGGGCCTGGCAGGGTAGCTGGGCGGGGCTGGCAGGACAGGGGCGGGGCTGGCAGGGCGGTGGCAGGGCCTGGCGACATCATAGCTTCCTCACCGCTCTTCCCCCATCCAGTCTGCAATATTGTTCCTCTGAAATATCCATTTCAAAGGGCTCAACATCATTTACAGTAACTCCTACAAGCAGAAGCGAGAACATGGTGCTTCCTGATCTTTTCAAGGATTTGAAAAACAAAGGCTGTACCTTTGTGATGCATCTGGGTAGTTTGTCTGTGCAGTGAATTAATAAAGGCCAGCAGCATTCGGAGAGGGAACAGGGTAATTGGATACATACGTTTTGCACGTGATGCAGATTAGTATAGGGACATGATGCAGATGGCTTCTGGGAAATAGTGTAGCATTACGACACATGAGATGCGACCAAATGCGGGGTGGAGTGTGGCCTCTGAATCTGTCACATGTCCCATTAATGTCACATGGGTGGAACTGGAGAGCTCATCCAAAACCACAGCCAACTCCCTTCAGGCACCCAGGGCAAAACTGGAAGGAGAAAGCAAACCTAGACTCGTGTTTATAAACATGATACATTTGGGCTGGGCTGCTTTACCTGCTGGATGCTGGGATCAGTCGTTCCAGATTACAACATAACACATTCCATACCACATTCCAAAGCTCACGATTTAAAACGCACATGTTTCCATATCAATGTATCTAATAAATGTATGTATGAGTGTGAGCAACATCTACAGGCATCTATGCAGCTCCATCCAAGCATGTGGAAGTCACACATATTGCAACTGTAAAGCACTTATAAGCTCAGTCTGTCCTACAGACACAAAGTACAAAACAAAAATGGTTGAAAGCATCTAACTGAATGTATTTCATAGGTAAAAGGTTAACCTATGTTAGAGGCTTGACGTTTGCTGGATCCACAATCCTCATATCTGGTACATTCCGGTACGGCGTGAAAAAGACTCTTTGTGCTAAAAATAAAGCTTCTTGTGGAGCTTGGCAAACAAACAATCTACTGGCTAGACTTAGAGCACTGATATGTCACTGTAATCTGCCAAGGAGTATGACTCACATGTACAGAATAGCTCAAAAGTTTGAATGCACCTGTTTGAAGCCGTAGCGTTTACACTTTAAATGCTATACTGTTGTCTTTGAGAGGCCAAAGTGGGGAAATGCACTAATGAGTCCAACTATGGCATATTTTCAAGACACAGAGAATGTGTGTGCAAGAGTGATGTGAGTGCAAGAGTGATGTGAGTGCAAGAGTGATGTGAGTGCAAGAGTGATGTGAGTGCATTTCCCATTCGAGCATGGAGAGACTGTCAAGGTCTTTGGAATTCTTTATGCCCTTTTGATTCTTTTTTTCCAAGTATACATAAAAAGAAATTCTATTAAAAAAATATGTTTTCCAGTCTACCAAGTCTATACTATACTATAAATAAACTAACTGGTGGTACTGACTTTTTCTTTAATATATACTGTTCCATTTAAATATCAAAGACACTAGTAACAGGTTCTGCTCACAGTAAAATCCATATATTAATCTAGTACAAAGCAGCAATGGTAAGAACGGATTTCAATAATAGCCTACTTATGTGATACTTATCAATATTTTGTGTGATTAGAAAAAAAGAGCAGAAAGGCTGGAAAGATCATCTTACAGGCAACTTCCTATAGCATAGTCTGTTCAGAAACAGGTGACTTAGAAACATGCAAAGTAATTCCGATTTTATGGAACCTTCTCTGTTCTGACCTTTATTCCATGTGCCTGAGCAAATATGTCCTCCTCAGTGTGCGAAATATGGGGGGGGAGTGACACCCCCGATTAGCCCGAGAGACCCCCTGAAAGCCTCAAAAGCAAAATTTTAAGGGGGTCTGGTATTGCGCAACAATAGGGAGATGGGGACCCCCCCCCCCCAAATATTGACGGGTATTACGCACACTGGTCCTCCTGTATTTGGTCCCTGGTAGATCTGATTGATCTTTAATGGGGGTGTGAATGATGAGGGGAGGATGTTTCAGGAGAGGAGGGACATCACGGAACCAAGCCCCCCTTCTCACCTGTTGTCCATCGATTAGGACACTGTCTCTCAAACCAATCTTCAGGGACCACCTGACAGTCCGCGGTTTTGCTTCTTCACAGAGAAATGTGGACCACCTGGCCAGGAGCTAAGAGGAAGCAGAAACACGGACCATCTAGAGGTCTCAGTTGACTAGGATGGAAATGCTGGTTTAGGATACAAATGAGAGAGAGACAGCAACGAGCAGCAATGGCCAAGCACTCTTAGGTTTCCGCTTTGTTATTTTTGGTTAGTGAGTCACATTATGAGTTTGGCAAGTTTTGCTCGACTTGCCTACCTGTTTTTTTTTTTCTTAGGAGGGCAGCAGCAAAATCCCCCTTTCCACCCTCATTCTCCCCATCTCATGCATCTGCTCCCTGTCACGAAAAACAGGTTTTTCAAAGAGTGACAGCAAACAGTGCGGTTTTGAGCTCTCTTGAATCTCACCGGCAGGATTTATTTATGTCATCTGAGAGACGGAACCCAGGGTAAGAATGGGAAAAGCCAGAACCAAATTGTCAAACAGTTTCTGGACCATTCCGGTCCGCAAAAATGATGGTTCAGCACTAGGAGCTGTCCTAAGCAGACACTGCTGCAGCCGACTGAGGGAATAACGCAAGACTGAAGAGAAGAAAAGAAAAGAAAAGAAAAGAAAAGAAAAGAAAAGAAAACTACTATAGAGAGACATACAGGAGCAACTGATTTAATAAGTCGTGGCCATTGTTTAATAGAGAGCCACAGACAAGTATTTTGAAGGTGTTTAACTCTGATGTATAAATGATGACCCATAACTCAACCTTTCAGCATTTATATTGAGGACATCCACTTCTGTGTTTTTTCACCTTTAAAAGTATAAATAAACTGTTCAATCTGTCAATTTCACACCAGATTTCTTCTACTCTATTTCATCTGCATCTGCAGGGGCCTTACAATACGGTGAGAAAAATTAAGCTGGCAGAGAAACAGATAAGAAGGAAGTAGCTGTTTCCGCAGGATCTGTGCCTGATTATAGGGTAGCGACAGCTGTTTTTTTTATTTTTTAAATAGACCATTTTGATTAAGGCTTGTTGGCTGTCAAGAAGCTAATTCTGCTTTTGTTTTTTGAGTTTTGAGCAAGGACTTTTCACTGTTTCGGAAATGCAGCACACTGAAGCCTTTTTCTGTATCAACGAATTCTGCCGCCAAATGATTCACGTAGAATAAATAACTCAAACCTTGTCAATCCTCAATGTATTGCCCTTTGTTTAACAAGCGCGCTTTAAGTCTCGGTCTGGTATATTATTTTCCTACAAAATATTGATATTATACTGATTAGTAAAGGAGAGACTAAAAAAAAGTAAAAATACTAACTATAAAAATGAGCAGTATCAATTCAAGCAATATCTGTAGCACATAAGATATGTGTGTATTACTCATAGGAATATTACTCATATTACTCAATGCGAATCACTATTATAGTATGATTATAACAGCTTTATTAGCTGTGTGCCCTCTGTTGCCTGGAATAGTCTGCAGGTTCCCCGTGACCCTGGGTAGCAGATAGATGAGTCAGAGCTGCTAAGGAAATGCCATAGACGGCTGCTGTTTTAATAGCCCCGGGCACAATGAATAACCTTAATTGTTATATTACAATCTTCCACCAAATTGTAAACCATGATATCAATGATCAGACATGTAATATAGATACAGCATGCAGCCATCTTCCCAGGGGCACACTACCTTCTCTGGGGGTGGGGGGGAGCTATTTAAGCTATATTCTGGAGCTAAAAGAGAAACCAGGGGGAATTAAAAATGATGTGAATGTCAGTAATATGCTAATGAAAGTGGGGGGGCCGACGGTGACACTTACTGATCCGGGGGGGACTGACCAGCAAAATGTATTAAATTTATTTATTTATTATTAAAGATATATTATTACAGATTATAATACATATATGTGTGTGTCTGTGTGTGTGCGTGTGCATGTTTGTATGCGTGTGTGTGTGCGCGTGTCTGTATGTGTGCATGTGTGTGTGCATGCATGTGTGTGTGCATGTGTGTGTATGCTTGTGTGTGTGTGCGTATATGCATGCGTGTGTGTGCGCGTGTGTGTGTGTGTGTGTGTGTGTGTGTGTGTGTGTGTGTGTACACGGTTGTCCCAAGGCACATGACAAAAGCATGTGGAGTGTGTGGCAGTTCATTATCTTTTATGATAAGCAAACAGACGGCCAGACATGGCGATGTCACCGTGCCACAGTCTGCTTTCTGCGTCTGGAGCAAAGGCAGCACATTCCACAGCTCACAAAGCTTGAACACAAGCCAGCACAGGTCTGATCCAGCTCCAGGGACCACACACAGAGCCCACTTCCCGCTAAAGTGTTCGTCCTGATGCCTTAAGCCTGGGGTGGCCAATCTTACCCGCAAAGGGCCGGTGTGTGTGCAGGTGTTTGGGATAACCTGTAGGTCAGCTGTTCAAACCTAGGTGTGAGGACTCTTCAGCCAATCAGTCCTCCAATTAGTAATCTAATTAGGGAGTTGCAGCGAAAACCCGCATACACACCGGGCCTTTGTGGATAAGATTGCCCACCCCTGCCTTAAGCACTACGCCAGAAGATGGCAGCTCCAGTATCCACTGATATTTCCCCCCCAGGAGAGAAATGGGCATTTCAGTTGAATTGAAATTGAATTGATTTCCCATGTCGCTCTCTGGGACAGACTCCAGTTCACCCCAGTGACCCTCTACTAGATAAGTACTTGGAATCCAACTGGATGATATCACTGGGAAATCATTTTTATCATTATAAATCAATGTACTTTCCCGCATGGATAACTTGTAAGTTAACCCGATTTCTGTGAAAATAAAAAAATCTAGGTTTCTGAGGATGGAAATTATTTATTTCTTCTATTAGCATGTTTCTGGCTATTTGTTTGTTTCGTATATTTTTTTTTTGCCAATCAGTCCAACATTGTCCTTTTCTTCTGTTTCTCAGCCATATTTACAGGAAGCTACAAGGGCGGGGCCTTTTCTCATTCATACTATCAGACTTGCTGAGAACCTGCGAGGAGGCTGACCCAGAACTACCCCCATCGGAAATGCCCCAGTTACCCTGAAACACAGACAGTGGCTCCAGGCCACCTCCTGTGTGTATCTGTGCAATTCCAGTTTAGCGATCCAATGCAATTATGAATTCAAAAAGCACAGCATATCCTAACATTTCCAGGAATGACATTAACGGGCTCGTAAAGAAAGTAACTCGTTATAACAAGCACTGCAAGTGAAAAAAGGATAAACGATATTCATCTTTCTACCAGGTACATATATACCAGGTACAGCCATTCCCCCTACTGAGCTGAAAGAACTCACTGCAGTGTGTAGGATTAACACTTAATAGTAAATAGTGGCAAAATGAAGATTGGTTAATACATTAGGTAACTAAAACCTCAGTGGCTTTTTCCAGTGTGTTCTATATGGGACCAAGGAAGACATACATATAGATCAGGGGTGGCCAATCTTATCCGCAAAGGGCCAGTGTGTGTGCGGGATATAACCTGTAGGTCAGCTGTTCTAACCCAGGTGTGAGAACTCTTCAGCCAATCAGTCCTCTAATTAGTAACCTAATTAGGGAGCTGCAGAGAAAACTCGCATACACTCCGGCCCTTTGCGGATAAGATTGGCCACCCCTGATCTAGACTCTTCTGGGTTTTGGCATTTATGCGATGGAATGAACTTCCCCAGATTTCTGAGCAGATGAGTCATTGGGTTCCTTCAGACGACGACTGAAAACCTTCCTCTTTCAGAAGTACTTTGATTAGCACTTCCAGTATTATACTCTTCTTTATATATATTATATTACTTACCAACGCTATGGCTATGAGTGTCTGCCAAATACCATAAATAAATTAAATGTAGTAGTTTGATAATCATTCTATGCAGCTATGGTGGGAACAGCTAGAACATATGATCATATGATGATCCTCTATTTGAGTCACAACAAGGACGCAGAGCACTCAGTTAAAACATGTTCATACTTTCACAACAAAAGTTCCACAGACTTCCATAAGACGGAGCATACCCTAACCCTAACCCTAAACCAGTCGGCCCAGCCACAGATTCTGGTCTTCTGCCTGATAGCCCCTGAGACAAGGAGACAGCCCTCCTGAAGATCTAGGAGAAGGTGCACAGAAAACAAGAAACAGGAAGCGGTTTGCATATTTCAGCCCAAGATGACCGTGTGACGAGCACACTAGCTGGATACCAGCTAACCAATACCACGAGACTCATGAGACCCCGCCCCAAACCAGGACCTAAAGAGGGGTGCACAGCCCCCACCCTACAGGAATAACTACCCCAGCTTGTCCAGAGCCCATCCCAGAGCTTTTCCTCAGTGGAGCATGCCTGAAAGAGCTCTCTTGCAATCCAGATGTCATGCTTACGAGCTGCCCAAACCACCTTAAATATGAGGTCTTATTCCCAGGTGCCTTTGGATCTCCAAGCCCCACTATGGAGAGTGAGTCTGGCACCTCAAGGTTTGACACACCACAGCACACAGTGCACAACAATGAAATGTGTTCTCTGCATTTAAGCCATATGTGACACAGCAGGGGGCAGCTAATTCAGTGCCCGCCGAGCAGTGCTTGGGGGCCGTACCTTGCTGGTCAGGGACTCGAACCAGCAATCTTTCAACTACAAGATCGCCTCCCTAACCATTCAGCCACCATCCTTACTGTAAGGAATATGTGAGGTCATTCTTCCCTATCAAGCCTCTCCATTCCATCATTCCCCATGTGTACCTGAAACCAGTCAGAAGCTCATACTACAGACTACTGTTTGGTGCATACAGACACACAAACAGACACACACACACACACACACACGTCTTCTCATTGTCTCATTGACATTGCCCCTGGAAACACCACAGTTGCACAGCTGCTGTTACCCAGAGGCTGGTGCCTATTCCCACATCCACCTGAGACTTCAGCCTATGGGGAACAAACCAGAGCAGGAGAGATTCCACCACCAACTGAGCAGATTGGTTCCAGACCCCACATCCACCTGGACGTACCCTTTTATTAAGACAGATAAGTTTATATTATTAATGTTTGTGGTGTATGACCTTAATTTTAATCTATTTAAACACTAGACTTCTTTTATAACCAAGAAATCATCCAAATAAGTTAACATGCTTAATATAGCCCCCCAAAAACCTGAGATGAGTACGTTTATAATGTGTAAAATTATAAACAAAATGTACTTCTTTGTAATTAAACCTTGTTTTTTAGTGTGGTATAAAATAATAATCCTTTTCACAGAACAATTACAACCAAGCACAGTCCACCCACTACTAGTCAACTGGTTAACTCTTGTCTGAGAAGATAAGGTACGTTTCTCTCACGATTTAATGAGGAATCATGTTTTTAATGCCAAACGCATACCTAATACACAAAACCTAATACTTCCCCACATGTAGAAAACCACTGAAATTGTGAAAAGCAAAACGTAACGCGCTTATTCTCTCGGTTACTCAAAACGCATCAATCTTGTGAGCCGGCCGCCGAATTGATTATATAATTTGTGTTTGTTTATTTGTCTGGCTGCAGAAAGTCCCTATCATGCACCGCCGCCCCATGCTGTGCGAGGGAGCCCAGGCAGCCAGCCAATGCGGCTGCCGGAGAGGCGGTGGGGGGAGGGCGGCATGTGCTCAGCCAGCGCCGCTCCGCCTGGGCGAGAAGCGAAACTTCTGTTATGGGACGGCGGGCGGATCACCATTTCTCATCGGTACAGTCAACAGGGAGGGATCTCTGCCGTTTGGCCCACATCGTGGACATCGAGAGTAATGGAGATGCAGTCAATAACGTCCGAGGATCCTTAATGCTTCTAAGCATCTCTGGGAGACTCGCTTTTTTCAGGTGAGTTTGCCGGCGCTTTAACACACCGCTTCCCACTGACAGGTTCTGCGCCTTGAACTGAACCGATCTAAGGATCTTCAGGCTGGGTTTCTTGTGCATGTGTGTGCTGGAAACATAGTAAGCTGTCACATTCGTTATGCATGCTACTTCTGAATGCCCTACCCCGCATGCTGAAACATACTGAGATACTTATAAATGTGATCTCGGATCTTTGTCTAAATATCGTAAACTTCACCTGATGGATTGCGTGGCTTAACAGGTTGCATTTGCCAATATGGGCTTTAATCCTGGAAGAGATCGTTTTAAATATCCTGGTTAATCTGTCTACAGCCTTAAAATTTAAAATGATTTACGTTTTTGAAGATCATGTATTTGTTAACCGTTTATATTGAACCAGGGACGTCTGGGTCTCAGATACATATATTTGGCAGTTTTTGTTATTTTTCACAGTAGGCAACATAATTCAAAAACACCTCGACCTACCAACAAGATATAAGAAAACGTTTTAAATAGATTGACACTAAAGCATAGAATCAACAAGTTTTTTAAAAGCCCCAAAGCAATTCCGCATAATATGTTAGGTTGCTATTCTAGGAAAAAAAACGTACATTGTTTTGCAATGAGTCTATAGTCGTTTCTTATGAAATATTATTTCACTGTATATTAGTTACATCAATAACAACATTACTTCTCCACAATGACCTTTTGATGAACCTAATGTTACGAATGATCTTGACAGTGTACTACCGTCATTGTTTGTAAGAACAAATTATCTACTTCCCCTTTTCGTGAATTCTTTTTTTTTTTAGCTTGTTATAATTATTTTATCGGAATGACTGAACTGCTTTTAAATGCATGATGCACTATCATATATAAAGTTTTATCCTTTGAGAAAGCAAGCTACAACATAAAGGCTATTTCAGCAACATGTTCTTGCTTAAAGAAATTCAGGATAGATGCCCTTACAAAGGTACAACAGCAGCAGCATCCTACTTGGCCATGCGCGATGTTCAGGTTTATCGTGTCCTACTCTGTGAAGCTATTTCAAGAGGACAGGTTGATCGCGAAAAAAACAGCGTAACGTGATCACTTCGTCAGCATGGTTCTTATCTTCTGGGAACCAAAGGAAGCCGTGACCTCCACTGCAGTGACAGGCATGTAGACAACTGGCTGTCCAATGGCATTTTTTGGCGACACAAAGGAGGGTAATTTACATGTTTTGGTGAAGGAGTACAAATCTGGGAAACCTTACATGGGGCTACAGTGTGCGTTTAGCCTAAAGTAAGCCTACTTGTACTTAGAATCATATCAGAGCGTGTCCATGGCCGTCTCTCAACTGAGTGCCCTTAAAACATATTCAGGGTCACGATGTTTTACTATAAACATTTTTCTTCATATTTATTGACAATCACAGCCGGACGTATATCCAAACAGTGTAACCCGACAGTGTTAGTGAAATATGGATTTGAAACCTTAAAAATGAACTATGGCAAAAGAATGATCACTATTTAATTGAATGTTTTGAAAATAAAGGTTTAACTTTAGTTTTAAAACGGCGTGCAGCAGATTACTTCGTGTAAGATGAAGCACCCTTCTCCATAACCTGTTTAAAAACAAAATAACACGTAATAAAAATGCTAATAATACAAACCTGTTATTTGAGTTGAATTACAATGTGTGTATGCAGCTTCTCATTGTTTCAACATGACACATTAACGAATATCGGCAATGTGGTGATGTTTAATTTGATTTACTGGGTGTAACGGCATAATGACGTATGGGTGTGTATGGGTATTTAAAATAGCAGGAAAGTTTGTAAAATGAGGTATGCAAACAAAGCACTGCAGACCTGACTGTTTTAAATAGCTGTACCCTGATTTACACTGTTTGTATCAGTTTCTGCATTGAACACTGAGTGGTTGCTTGAAATGAAATACTGGACAATCAGAATAGTAGTTTTCCTTCAGCTGAAAAGTTTGCAAATAAAGAGCTAGAATGTATACACATTTAAATTCTTTGTAATATAATAAATGCTAGTTTATATACACGAAATATGTGTATAGTTTAAGTAACTCTTTTAAAATATTGCTCATTTGGCTTTAAATTCCTGTTGGTTGTCAAGTAATAATTATTCTAAGGCAGGTACTCTTTCCCGAAATCTGCCTTATGCTGTAAATCCACCATATCTAGGTATGCTTTGATACCTAGACTTCTGACACGCAAGGCTAATGTCAGAAAAAGATTCATGTTCACTGAACTTACCGAGAGGCACTCCTGTATCACCGTGCACACACCTCTTCTCTGATTTTTTTAAGCCATAAATCTGCTGTTGCTTATTGAATGGGTGGAATACCATGCTTACAAAGTTTGATTGTTTCAGATATTTCAAAAGGTTAAGAAGTAAGCAAGCAGCACTACTGAACTTTGAACACCCAGCAAAATGACAATGGCTCTGTAATGCAAGGAAGTCTTGCTGGCACGATATAGTATCAGATATCTACTACCTTTGTAGTATGAAATGAAATCCACCATTTTTCACTGGTACATTGGCCTGTATGTTGTTTTCACTCAATTAAACAGTACGTGGAACGTCGACTGTAAAGTTTAGGTTATAGTGCGATCTACCAATGACTACACCATATCGGTGTTTTGTATTTTTAAATATAATAACCATTTCCAGGAATGTCTGTTTTGTCACAGTCTCATTAGAATGAAAAGTTGCAGCACAGTCTACTGAACAAGTGACATGATTGATGAGCAGAAGATTGCAGACAGTCGTCAAGCTGTAGCCTTTGCAGGCTGGGGTGTCCTCCTGCTTGTGGCGCTGAATGGGCCTCATCGTTTCTGCTCAGGTCACGGTTGTGCACAACAGGAGATAAGAGGCCCAGGACCAGGTTGGAAGGGTGTGGTGCTAAACTGAAGGAGTGACTAGGCCTCACAGCACACAGAGCCTTTCCCCTTTCACAATATCAGCCTTTTACAAATGCAGTGAGAAAACTGGTCACCTGGAAAGGCTGTTTTCAGCTGAATGATCTTCTGGGGACTGGGTGCATTACGTCATTGTGCGTGAAAGCAAGGTATGTAAGGGTACTTTCAGAGACTTCTGTTATAGCTAGATTTTCCACATTTTGTTTCATGGGTCTATGCAACAGTAAGACCTCTGTAATTGAAGTGTAAATTGCATTGTGTTCAAATTAACTTAGCGAATAACTTTCTTCGGGCGTTGTAAAGATAGCTTTCACTTCAGCCATGTATTTGATCTCAAACAAATATTAGTTATTATGCTTGAGTAATTTGCAGGGTTTAGACACTCAAATCCCAGATTATTACAAAAAGATATCAACTATAAATGTCCTTACTTTTGCCAGAATTTCATGTGTGGCTTTCATATGTATGTTGTGCATATACAGCACTAAAGATGCACGATAAATTAGAAAACATATTGGTAGTACCCAGTATTCATTAAAAATCATGATATCAGTGTCAGTCTTATGTATTAGTTTTGACTGATCTTAAACTTTAGATCAGGGGTGCCCAACTCCAGTCCTGGGGGGCCAGAGCCCTGTGTAGCTTAGCTCTTTCCCTATTCCACCATAAATGATTCAGCTCAAGAGCTGTGTGGTAATTAGCACAAGGAGTTGAATCAGGTGTGTTAAATGAGGG
>JAODJW010000045.1:9305089-9316835 GCA_026777045.1 Hyperopisus bebe
ATACCATACTTAGTACCATGCTTACTACCATGTTTTATACCATGCTTACTACCATGCTTTATACCATGCTTTATACCATGCTTACTACCATGCTTTATACCATGCTTTACACCATGCTTACTACCATGCTTTATACCATACTTAGTACCATGCTTACTACCATGTTTTATACCATGCTTACTACCATGCTTTATACCATGCTTTATACCTGCACACCCATCCTTGTTCCTATGTTCCTATGTCACTACAAACAAAGAAAAAAATTGCTATATAGCAACTTTTATTAGCAAACCTCAAAAACGACACAAATGAGGGAATCCCCTTTGCGACTTGAACAGAATGTCAGTATGCTACAGTCTGTATGCTATACTTACATTGCAGAACCTGAGCTGTGTTGCACTGTAGCAAAATTAGCATTTTTCTGCTGTACAGAATGACACATACTTTAAAGAGGCTGGGATGTCATGGCTGCTCCGGCCTATCGCCTATCGCCAGCATGCTGTCAGTTTCCAGCAGACCCAGATACTGCACCCCCCAGGCACGCAAGTGCTCTAGCAGAGCACATTGGGGAACAGCAACCTGCAAACAAAGCAAAGCAGTCCAGCAGCGGGTGCTTTGTTCCTTGTTATTCCAGAAACAAGATAAAACAGTCTCATTTTCTCCTGTATCAGCAAACTTATGTCAGGGATGACATGTGAGAAGTCTGTTATCCTGCACGTCATCTCACCTTCATCCAGCTGATCTTCTGTCTTTATTTTCAGACTGCAGCACCAGCAAATCCAAAAAAAATGAAATTTCATGTGAAAGTAAGAAATAAACATTTAAATCCAAGGAGTGTACAACAGGTTAAAAGGCTTTACTAAAACATCAAATAGGTCTAGGTGCATTATGCAATATATTAGTCAGAACATATATACATACACACACACATACACACACAGGCACACACAGACACACACATATATATGAAATAAAAAGCAGTGTAAGCTACTTTAAAAGCATCATAACCCTGTAATATTTATGCATTTTATATTTTATGAGTTGTTTACACATTGGACAAGCTGTTGCACTACAGATGAATGGTTTATAGTTTCTGAAATATTGTTAAATGGCCGAGAACATAACCATAAATGTACCATCTCCTAGCATTGGTGCTGGTGACATGAAGCAAAAGAGCTGTATGCGTTGTGTGTAGAGGTTTTGAAAAATAACTGTATTTTTAAAGCACCAGTATTAGTGGATTATCAAGATACTTACATGAACATCACAAAATATACTTGATTCAGAGTGTGGAAAAAGTGTTGAATCTTCCTGAATGTGTATGTTGTGTTTACATTAATTTAGGAGATATGATTAAGGATCAGAGAACAGGGTTAGCCTGCTGTCCTAGAGCAGGTTAAGGGCCTCACTTAGAGGCCCAGTTGTGAGGTCATTATGGTAGGCATGGGATTGGAGCCCACAACCTTCACAGACACAGCATCCTCACCCACAGAGCCACACACTGCCACCATGAATTCAGGCAGTTCCTTTCTTTGCTAAAACGATGACTGGTAACGAGTCTGTGTTGCGGCAAAGACAATTCAGCGGTTGCCTCTGGAGTGGATTAAAATGTGAGCTGGGTGACCGTAGGGTGAGACGCGGTCAGCATGCGGTGAAGCTCTGATCACTATTTGTGGAAAAAGCAGCTGGGTGCAGGAGAGGTGCGGCCTGGGAACGATGCAAGAGGGAAAACCGTCGACTGTTATTCCAGCTGAGGCATCCTAGCCTGGGAAATAAGTGTTGTTCAAAAAACAGGAAAAATGAGGGAACTGGGGAAAATGTCGGCTCTGCTCTAGATCTTGTACATGCTGATTTATTTTGTATTACCTGTTCATAAGATCCAGACATGAACTCCATCATTGTGCAGAGATAATGACATTCATCTCTCCCGTGAAAATACATGGACAGTGTCTTTCACAAATAACGTGTATTGCAGGAGCCAAGAGAGGCAGCGCCCTCCCTGGGGATCCCTCAGCGCCCTCCCTGGGGATCCCTCAGCGCCCTCCCTGGGGATCCCTCAGCGTCCTCCCTGGGGATCCCTCAGCGCCCTCCCTGGGGATCCCTCAGCAAAGAACTGGACTGCATGAGACTTGGGATATAAAGATGTGGTGACAAGTAACAGCGTGTTGAGAACTGATGGCCAAAAGGAGCTACAACAAGTAGCTACTGTGAGTAGATGAGGAGTGACACATGTGCAGCTAGGATCAGCCGAGTGTCAAAGGTGGGCGTGGTCAACGGCACACTGGAGTGTATTTCATTTACTGTAGATGTTGCTGAGATGTAGCGACAAAAAAACAGATAGATTAATACGCAGAGACAGAGATATGCAACCAGAAGAACTTGCTAGAACTTGAGGCCCAGATGATGTTGTTGAACTGTGAGAATGAGAATGACGGTCACTCACAAACTGGTATTCTGGGTATTGGATGTACAGGGTTCTCATTAAAGCACAAAAAAGCACCAGTGGTCTTAACGTTCACAGTATGTACAACAAAGCTGGTTACACATTTGCATTTTACTTTACTAAGCTTTTTTTTTTTCAAATCAAATCGCAGGGTATTTTATGAGATTCAGTGCTACAGAAGGCATAGCACATTCATCCATTATTTTCTAGGGTTTCAAGTTCAGCAAAGGATTCTTGAAATCAAGGTAAATCACAGGCTTTGAACACCCAGGGCTTCTGATAATGGGCCAATTAATAGCCTAGCCAGTAAAGCATTTTCTCACAGTTAATCTTCTGAAAGACGGGGTTGAGTGGCTGAAAAATTTGTCAGAATGTTGTATAGCAGCTTTCAAACCAAAAAAAAAACAAACCAAAAACATTTCCACAAATACTACAAGAGGGTTAAAAACCCTTCATTGCAAACACAGCATTACTGTGCATTCTCACGTTTTACAATCTCTGTTTCGAAGGATCTGAAAGGTGGCATTTGCTTGCTCCCTGTCTCAGGTTGCTCAGTCTCTCTAGACTGCTTTGCTCCATCTTGGATGTTGTAACCATAGCAACTGAATCAACTCTAAGAAATGCAGCTCCTGTCAGCTGAAACATTCACTGCCTAAAACAAGGTTTGATTTAGGTGACCAACATGTATGCCAGACATACAAAATATGGCATTTGTATTTGTATGATGAAGGCTGTTATTTTAGGACAATTAGCCGTACGTATCCTGACTGTCAGTTTGAATACCCTGATAATAGGTGCATATATCTTCAATCACTGCCATTTGACTGGAGTAAGCAGTGGTCTGATTCACTGCCTCCTTCTGGAGAGTAATTAAAAAGATTGAAAGAAATAGCAGAGGTAGGAATACAGACAAAGAACAGAAAGGCTATTGAATAATACAACTGACTATGATTGCATTTGTAAATTTAAATGCTGAGCTGAAGATGATCAGTGGACGGGTGCTGCAGGTGACTGAGATGGTGTGCGAGTCAGGACTGGAGGGATTCCTCATATGGCAAGCATTCATCTGCCTTTCACCTACAATGGAGACGCAGAGAAAAGCAGACATGTGATGACCGCTATATAATCTTTATACTGCAAAGATGGACAGAGATGACCTTTGGAATTGGTGAGTTCCCTTTGAAGGAACAGACAGAGATCAGCATCAAAGACAACAGATAAGCACAGACTGGACTGAAAGATTGGAGGACTCTGCTTATTTGATCAGGAAGAACGAGGGAATGTCCAGCCTGTCTCCATCCAAAATGAGGCCGTGCCTGTTTCCCGCACTCCCCTGACGGAAACTCAATTGTTAATTTTACAGTAAATGTTTTGGGTTTTTTTTTTCATTTATTGCATTTCTGCCCTGAGTCACTCTGCGTATGTCACACCAGTATCTGTTTTGTATTGTACTTGCTATTTACTTCGTATGCTGGAGATTCTGCTCTGCTGCGTCCTCATTGTCCCACACGCAGCATCTTGTCCATTGTATCCCTCATGAAGCTAAATGCAGCATATTTATAAGAAAATATTTCTGATGGGGTTTGCTCCACAATTACTGGCAGTTGCATCTTTCTGAACTGTTTTAAAGGGAAATTGTTCTATCAAAAAGGAAGATATCTAAAGAAAGCATTTCCAGATTGATTTGCCTGTATTTCAAAGAAGTGAAGCAATTCCCTCTGCTGGCAGCACCAAGGATAACACCGCAACTTAATTGCTTGAAAGCACAGATACAGTATAACAAACAAACAATAAACAGGAGATAGTAATTTAAGCATATGAACAATATAAGTTACCAAAATGATTGTTTTTAAGGCTTGAAACGGACAACTATTGATGTTATCGATAGTGAAACACCTTGATAATTAGATATGTAAAGTCCACAGTGATTTAAAACAATAAGCAAACAGCACCTAAAAAGGCCACACAACTGAACTGCAAGGCAACTTTATTGTATTATTGTGATCTAGTATCAGGACTCGTCGTGCTAATTGTTCTCATTTAGTCCGAGTCCATAAAAACCAATTAAGAATGAATTATTTCAAAGGGAATAGTTTTCTAAACTTATAAATATCACATATGCATATTTTATTGCAGAATTACTACAGGATAAACAGCGTAGCAATCAGCAGTGTTGAATCAGAATGGTCATTTTGACAGATGTGAGGATTCCTCACTGGCGACTTGAATTTCACTCATTGTGACATAGTAGTAAGCATTGTGGAACAGAAATGTAAATGCTCTTGCGATGATATTAAATTAATGACAGTTTTGTGAAAATCTGTGTCTCCTTTCACAATTGATTTTGCTATGGTGGAGAGCCTTCTGCTGGTAATTGGGTTGCATTGGGCATACAAAGAGGGCAACATCTGCTTTGATTGCTCGACATTTAAGATGAGCCACCTGAGCTTCACACAATGCCGCTAGGGGTAGCCGCTTCATGGGACATTTGTTCTTCTGTTTTCAGGCAACCCTGCTTGCATAGTGAGGCCATCTAGCGAGGAAGAACAGAATTACATTCTATAAGTATTCTTTGCTTTAGTGCTTCTAATATGAAGTAATACAGCGCTCATATAGTGTCAGGGGGCGCTTCTTTAATTCTGTAACCATGCCGCAAATGTATTGGTTTCATAACCAAAGTCAATTGACAAGCAACATTTAACATCTGCACATATCTTCTGCACAAACACTTTCTTTAACTCATTCAGTTTTTTTGCCATTTCGCTATTAATTGCAGTTGTATCCGTTAGTATCCCAAATGTTTGATGTTTTATATTATACAAAGGTGTTACTAATTAAAATTCCCCCAATGAGACTGCTTGTCAATGAACTTGACTCAGAACAGCTATTTCAGAACTATAATTCAGGCTTCAATGAATTACTACTTGAATGTTTTGCTTTAAACCAAATGTTTTTCCTAATGCAATACATATTTTGTAAACAAAAGAATAATGATTTTGTTATAAAACCAATAAATGTGGTTTTATAAGCAAATAAAGAAGCATTTTTACTGAATTAAGTAAATGTCCCAAGACTTCCTGTGAGCACTGAATCAGCAAAATTACTTCCAGGTTTAGTGTTTATTTGTACTTCTGAATAACTGCCACCAGGGACGAGGGAGTATTTCTCAGATCCTTAAAGCCAGGTTACTCATACATGCTGGGATGATGACGTGCTACGGATTACCATGGTAAGCTGAACCTGACATGTCACACGCATAGATAAGAAGATAAAACCCTGAGCTTACAATGTCATTACAAACAATGACTAGGTGAGAGTCACCCCCCCCCCCCATAAGGAAACAAAGACAGCAAGGCATCACTAATTCACATGAAGAAATTCTGCAGAATCACAAGGTGAGGTAGTAGAAAGTTTATTTACAACCCAATAATCACAATAAAAAGACAGATGTTACACGTTTCATAATCGGCTGCCTAATCCCCAAAGCATACAAGCTACGTAATTTGTCACAATGAGAGTCAGAGGTATAACAATTTACAATATAAATCTTAAAAACCTGAGAAGGCATCGGAGGAATGTTTTACATAAAAAACCCTGTTACCGTTTCCAAATGCAAACCATTGAGTGCTAACGCGATACAAAACAACCGAAAACCGAAGAGGTGACTGTAAATGAAGGAAAATTTTACAAAATAAAAACAAAGTGGAAGCCCCACCTAGAGTTAGGTGCGTGTTAAGCACGCTCCCCCCGGATTCGACGTGCCAGCTGGATGTCCTTGGGCATGATGGTGACTCTCTTGGCGTGGATGGCACACAAGTTAGTGTCCTCGAATAAGCCAACCAGGTACGCTTCACTGGCTTCCTGTAACAAAAGCCAGACATAGTGATTCAAGCCAGCTGCCATTCATCATCTGCCAAGCTAGACTGGGCCGAGATCTAAGGCTCATTCCAACTCTGAACTGACCACAGGAGGGATACACACTCCCACCCCAACTAACCCCTGAAAACTACACACATACTTTTTCCACTCTCCTCATATAGGAAAACAGGTGGGAGCAGAGGCAGATTAAAGCAGCCAAAATGTTTACTTGCAGAGGAATCAACCTCACAAATTTTAGTTCAGTCTTTCGTGTTGTCATGCTGGGAGATGACTGCGTGTGATGAAAATACTCATTATAAAGGTCATGGGAAATAAAATGTCTCCATAAGAGAAGCTTTCTCAGAGACTAAAAGCAAGCATGAGGTTCTGGCTACAGCAAAGCCTGTGTGAGACTCGCATGCCCTGCACCACTTGGTATGCAAGCAACTGCAACCAAATTCTGTACCCCTAACGACGCATGCCAGAG
Source organism: Hyperopisus bebe (assembly GCA_026777045.1). Taxonomy (NCBI): domain Eukaryota; kingdom Metazoa; phylum Chordata; class Actinopteri; order Osteoglossiformes; family Mormyridae; genus Hyperopisus; species Hyperopisus bebe. The sequence continues at coordinate 9,311,878 of JAODJW010000045.1, forward strand.
CAAGAGCAACCTCTGAAGTAGAATGTACAAAATGTCCATTTCAGGAAGGATAGGATCAAGTATGGAAACCTACAGTTAAGCGTGAGCAGAGTTGCAGTCATTCACAGCCTACTGTGATTTTCACATGACCAGTATTTCGTTTAATGACCTGGTTGTTGGAATAGAACTTAGTTACTAAACAAGTATTGGTTGTACTGGTTGTACTTTTCTTTGAGGCCCGAGATCATCCACAGATCACAGTCTGTCCAGCTGGGGCCCTTTATATGGAAACCACAACTAAGGCCGCCAAGTCAATCTGATTAATACACCAGACACAAATTCTCACCTGCAGAGCACCGATGGCCGCACTCTGGAATCTGAGATCAGTCTTGAAGTCCTGGGCGATTTCCCTAACCAGCCGCTGGAAAGGCAGTTTTCGGATCAGCAACTCTGTGGACTTCTGGTAGCGACGAATCTCTCTGAGCGCCACGGTGCCCGGCCTTTAGGGAAATATGGGGAGCATTAGTCTCAGCGATGAATTCAATGGCATGGAGAAGGGCCGCCCGAGGCGCTTACCTGTATCTGTGCGGCTTCTTCACGCCGCCGGTAGAGGGCGCGCTCTTCCGCGCCGCCTTGGTGGCCAGCTGTTTCCTGGGCGCCTTCCCGCCGGTGGACTTTCGGGCAGTCTGCTTCGTACGAGCCATGGCGACTTTCTTCTGAAAGATGACAAAGAGTGCTTTCTCAACAAACCGGCTATTATCATAAAAATCAACCAAATGTAACCACGAAGGGACCCCCCATTCAGTTTCCATACAAAGGCCACCATTAATTGAGGTATAGTAATCGTCGCTGACCCAATATCTATTAAAACTGTAATAAACTGAAAAAAACACTCGTTACCTCATGGCTCAACAAAATCAACTGGTCTCCGGTATGTTAAGGCGTACTATACAAGATTACTGTCACATAAATACAGGCTCAAAATGGCGGTATTAAATTAATAACCCGCCTCTGATCTCGGCCTGGGACACTAAAAGGAACAGCTTCGTACTGGTAAAAAAAAAAAAAAAAAAAGGCCTGAACCCACATCGACTAGAGGAAATTGATTTTATAAACAAACGGGGTTTCATACAGATCTTCAAAGCGGTCAAACTGTCTGAATATCATAGCAGTAATGGCCAGGTGAACGTCACTGATGGCGTCCAGGTGACTTGGGATCCAGCGACCAAAAGCCAAAGGCTTGATCCGGCTTCTCCGCCACAAGCCCAGGTGTCACTGGACGCCGCCAAGCTGCTTAAAGCACTCATGCTATGCAGCATCTACCAAGACAGCTTCGTTGGGTCTCCAACAACCTCATTTAACAGACAAATGTAACAGATAATCCCCATTAAACACACTGCGTCGGGTGCTGATTTTCCAGGCGGGTGATGGGTTTGGTTTGTTAAAATTCCCAGGCCGATCCTCCATTACGGACAGAAGAGGGACCCGTAGGTCCCACTTTAGGTTTGGCCATCTAACATGGCGCCCCGAGGAAAGCCGGCCAGACAAACATGGCCATGCAAAACTGCATGGAGTCCATCAGGGGAAGGAGAAAAGCCGACCGGCGGCCACCCTGCCTCGGACACTCAGGAAGGAACGCTTGGCTTAAACAACACCTCACCACAGCAACTTTCCAGATATACTATATATCAACGAAAACATACTTACACCAAATCAAGAATAACCAATGTCCTTTAAAAAATGTTTTTTTTTAAAAAGAAAAAAATCAAGAGGGACCACAAAATTAACAATTTTTAAAAAGGCAGTCTTCGCCGAAGTATCGCCCCGTAACCGAATATGTCTTGGTAGTGACGCCCTCCTTGGCTAAGCCCCGCCCACGCCCCTGCGCCCAACCTCCGTGTCGTCATGCCAATTTCTTGCTGTTTGCAAATATTAAAATCATGCTTTGATGACGTCGTGTTTATTGTGAAACTGTAGCTGAAATATCACAAGGCAATGGTCTTTAACCGTAAGCCTGAAAGGGACTGGTTTCAGTTACGCACAATTAATTCGGCAGGGTACTGCCATTTCCGCTTACTCTCTAAGAGCTGTTTTATGGAGGATACGTATTCTGTACGTGGCTGTGCCCGGCGTGTGTGTCTCCAGCAGCTTTGCTCCCCTGTGAGTGAGAGTGCGTTCGCGCATGCGCGGCGAGCGGCGCGCGCCGTCGCGCAGGCGCTCTCCATTGTTTTGACCGAAGATGCCGTCGGTTTCGAAAACGGCGGCGAGCGCTTCTCCTCAGACCGAGAAACCGACCCACTATACGTGAGTAAAGCCCGCGTTAGAACCACTCGCACGCGTCATGGAAAAAAACTGCGCGACGGTGCCAGTGCGTCGCATGGTCGTAGCGGCTTGTAGTATGGTGCTAAAGTGCGTTTGAAAAACGGCGCTTTTCCCCCCTTTAGTAAGTTCTGTCGAATACACGTAGCTACACGGCCACATTTAGCTATGCTGCTAAGTGTACTGCAAGTCAAATTAATTAACTTAATCTCTCGATTAAAGTCAAAGATTAGATGGCTGATAATGGAAGCGCGCCATAGACATTGTGCGGATGGGCTCGTTTCCTGGTGGCGTACCTGGCACCGTTAAGTTACGGTGGCGCTAGTATTTTGTTTTTCTGCCTCCGCCACGGCCCGTGTTGCTGCTCCGTGCGCGCCCCCTTTGCGTACGCGGTAGCCGACTGAGCTGCTTTAACGCTCATAAAGTGCGTAATGTGTACCGGAATAGCGCGCTGCCGTGTTTAAGCTAACGGCTTTACCCAACTGCCACTGATTCATAGTATTATTTGCAAAAAATAGTTTTTTTTTCTGCAAATGTTTGAAATTCTGATTTGCATGGTTTGCCATGACTTACCCCGCCTTCGCTCAAATTGTAGTGCCTGTAGTAATGGGTAGAGTGGGAAACGCTGGAATTGGGCAGTTTTAGTAAACGTATGATCACAAGACGTCTGAGCATATACGCCGAAGCTATCCGTCTGGTGTTCTTTCATCGACTGTCAAAAAAGTATTTGTATTAACGCTGGCATCTTCTCTGCAGCTATTTAAAGGAGTTCAGGACGGAGCAATGTCCCTTGTTTTTGCAACACAAGTGCACTCAGCATAGACCCTTCACGTGTTTCCACTGGCATTTTCTGAACCAGCGGAGAAGACGCCCGATTCGGAGGAGGGATGGGACCTTTAACTACAGCCCCGACGTCTATTGTACAAAGTACGACGAAACTACAGGCACGTGTCCAGATGGCGACGAGTAAGTACAAAGACCCTGAGAATTGATGCTGCAATTGCAAGCGTGAGTTGACATCGGATTTGCTACTAATCTTGCTGTTGGCAGGTTGTCTACGATCTTCACGGCACAACAGATGTTCCTGTAATACCACTCTGATTTAAAAATGTTTTTCCCCTCGTTCCCTGACAGACGTGTTGTTTGTTACGTAATCACCCCTTGTTTACCATGTGGATTTAAAAGCTTTTAACCATAACGTATGCAGCTCAGGGAATTAGGCATCCATAACCATATCTGGACATTCATGGGTTTGAATCCCGTGGTTGGCAGATTACCCATATCAGTGTTAGACCCTTGAGTATGGCCCCTAACCCCTACTCTCCCTGGGCTGCTGGTTGATCTTGCTCTTAATCTTTCTTGCGTCTATTGCTGTGGACAACAGCATACACACATGCGTACGTACACACACGCAGATACTGAATTACAGGATTGTTTTGCCTCTTTAACTATGGGTGTGAGGAAAGTTTCTTATATTACTCGGTCACCAGGTTCACGCCATTGACCAGTCAGTAACTAATTCGTAAGTGCAGTTTGTTTAAGATACCAGTTAAAGCCTGGTAGGGATTTGTGTGACTGGATTTATCTCCAAGCATGAGCGTTGCTTTGTGACTGTGGCTGCAGCGAGGCAGCCATGGAGGATTTTCAGCTTGATCAGAAATAGATCAGGGGGTGTTAATAAAGTGTGACCACGGTCTGCTTTATTTTTCTCAAAGTGAGTTGTTCGCACCTTTATTTCATGCTTGTTGCTAGCCTCCCCAACTGTTCTTGCCAAAGGTAACCATTCCTGTTATCTGTGTTTAGGATCTGTTGGTCTGGGCTCTTTTAGAAGCCTTTGGTAGAGTTTTTATCTTACAGTGCAATATTTAGTGTTTTGCTTTTAAATAAGCAATTTAAATGAAGTACCTATATACGACCAATAAATAAGTTTATCATAATCAAATGTTGTTTGGTGTTTGATAGACTGCTAAGATTTGCCGTTCGGTGGTATAGGCTGTGCCTGAAGCAGCTTGCTTGGTAGATCTTTATATAGGAGATTCGTTTAAAAAGTCTTCGGCTTTTACATGTGCATGAATGACAATGCAAAACTGTTACAGTACTTCTGCTTCATTCAGATATTGAAATGGTGTCGCTTCAGGTTTGTTTCACGATTAGGAAATCTTCTAAAGACTGTTGATGACTGATAATCCATCATAAATCATGGCTTGTTATATAACAGACTGTTACCATTCTGACTGGCTTTTCATTCAAGATGTTTCTTCTTGGTGTCTCCTGTTTCCTGGGATATATTGCTGGCTCAGGGCAACTACTGGAAGAGCTATGGTGAATGGATGAATAGGACTGGTGTTATTTTTACAGTTTACTTTTTGTAAAGAAGAAAGGTTTGGCTGCAGCTTTCATCAAGATCAATGTTATAATTGTCCATATAATAAGTGATGGAATCAAAACACTAAGTGTCATTTTCATAGCTGATGCTGTGACCTAGTTAAATACAAACATTACAGAATCTGTTGTCTTTGGCCACAGTAAAGGGATACAGTGTCTTTACGGAAATGCAGGATCTTGCGAAAACTGATGTGTGTGTGTGTGTGTGTGTGTGTGTGTGTATATATATATATATATATATATATATATATATATATTTATATATTTTTTGTGGG
>JAODJW010000045.1:9316935-9330973 GCA_026777045.1 Hyperopisus bebe
ACATATGGGTCAAATGCAGAGGACAAATTTCGTTGTTGCACACTGTGTGCTGTGGTGTGTTGACAATGACCACTGATCACTAAATTCTAATATGTTCTTATTACAATTTTTGGAGTTGTCTCTGTGTGCAGATCATGGAATAATTAAGGTATGGTTTTCTTTTTAATCATTTTCTATGGAGCCAGAGAAAGTGTTCTAAGTGTTACAAGTCAGAGGATGCAGAATTAAATTTTAAAAATGTCAGCTTGTTTAAAAGTTTTGCTTTGCGCATGTTGTGTAGCTTTTTGTTATATGTTGGAGTTATCAGTGAAGCTTAACCATTTGATTATTATTGGGCTAGTTGACCTTGTAGGAGATTAAATGAAATAAAAGCATTAGTAAGGGTTGCTAGGGAATCAGATTGGACCATGACGTTCACGATAATCTTGTCATGTCAGTGCTATCCTTTGCCAGCTACTGTGTTTTACAGGCTTGTCTGGATTGATGAATAACAGCAGGTTGAATGAGTTGCTAGCAGTATTGTGTTTAGTGTTGTGTGTGGCTTGTAAACCTCTAAGCTAGTTTTCCCCATAATCTCATGCAATACTTATGAATCCATTTTTATTGCTTTGTCACAGTTCCTGTGATTATCTGTCGAACAGACTAAATTGTGTCTGGTTTTATGTGTCGAGAGACTAATTCCCTCCTGCTTTTTTCCCTGCCACTTACTGAATTGGAACAACGATTTAAAAGATTTTCAGTCTAAGGTCTTTTCGGAGCAGACTGTCTTTTAAAATCTTAATTTAATAGTGGTAGTTATCCTCCTCACTCAAGGAGGTGTAAATACTTTTCAGTTTTCCAGGCATGTTTAGAGATTTTTATTTATGAACATTCACATTTACCTGAATCTGATGTGTTACATCAGCGGTGGCTAATCTTATCCCCTGAGCTAGATATTTGCATATGCATAGAATATAACGAAAGGATATATGATTCCAAAACTCACTTTCAGATCATTTTAAGTCTTCAGTTTCTCTTGGGCAGTTCTGGGTGTATTTTCTGTTTTACGGTCACGGTCAGAACTCGGATCCAATAAGAGAGCCTGCCACTTGGATGTGAGGCTGGATTTTACATATAACTTTGTAGGCACTTTGTACAAAAATCCTATTGTAAATTGTACTTGTACTATCCCCATTTGAGAACCACCTTTGGATACACTACATCCAAGATATTTTTCCAGCTACATGATGATGGTTAAAAGACCCCTAGAAGATACTGTACAAGATGGTGGCTTGTTTGAACTACATGTGTTAAAATATTTATGACCACTTCTAGCTGTGCAGGCAAGGTATTGAGTGTCTAAGGTCCTTGAGTTTGACACTAAATTTGAGTGAAAATATGTCAGACTTTAAATTGTAGTAATATAGACCCAATGATTTACTCTTGGATTACAAATAATTACTGAAATAATTAGTTTCTACTTAACTGAAATTAGACTATAAATACTAAATATATACAGGTTGAGCTTAATTTGCCTCATATTAACTAACACCTAGTCAGGGTACTTAAGGCGCAGAGAATGTGAATGATAAACATTTTGAGGCTGGTGAGTTTATCCGGTGTGTTTAGCGGTAAAGTGCTGATTGTGCAATGGAGCCGCTGTGTGGGAGGAGCATTATCTTATTCCTGTACAGATTGCCTTCTGGAACTTCCTGGATTTTTTTTCTTCAAATATTTTCGGCCCGCAGCTGGTCGCATGCAAGGCCAGGGTCACACGGGCTGCCTAATACAGGACCACTGACAGCAATCACAGCCTGTAACCACAGCATGGTGAAAATGTATCTACAAAGTCAACCTTTTTTTAAAAAAAAAATAATGAATAGAATGCCTGTTTGGTGTGTAAGTAAGTAATGCCAAGAAGACATTTTTGTAGGCAAATAATGGGGGCATTGAGATGCATTAGGGCCCAGCTACATTCCTGTGTTTGACTAGGCACACCTTAAGCGTTAGGGCCAATGCTGCCAGCAGTGCGTACGTGTTTGGACAAACGCTTGGTAATCCAAAGTAATGTAACAATATACGAATATGTCATTTTCTTGTAACATTTTTTGTGGTTACTGAACATACCTGGGATTTTGCAAATGAACATGAATTGTAGTGCAAACAATCTCATAAAGGCATGTGGATAGTGAACCTGGAAGGACTCTGCCGCACTACAAAGGCAAAGCAGAGTAAATACGCTGACACTGAAACGGAGAAAGGGGGCTTCAAAGCCTTTGCACGGCAGTGTGTTGAATTTATGCATTATGTTGAATGCATGACATTACATGACATTAATGTCTTAAAATAGTCCAGGTAGAGCTGGGCCATATGTCCTAAAAATAAAATCTCAGATTTTTTCCACAATAAATCCAATTTTCGATTTTAATCGATTTGCAAAATACATCGCGACAGCACTTGTTACCGCCTTCCACCGTGCCCCATTCTTATCATATGGCACACAGCTTGCTTAACTTTGGATGTTGTGCTGGTGCTGTGGGTATTGTCATTTCGCTGGAAGCTGCACTTCTCCCACTTCGCTGCGTGCCTCTGCTTTAGGTGCTGGAATAAATTTGTCGTGCTGCTTCCTTTGGTTGCAACAGTTTTTAAACTGACGTTGCAACGAGGACTTGTTTGGTCTGTGTCCGACAGCGCAAAACCGAACCATTGCCGTGTTGTTTCTGAATCCGCTAGAGTGTTTGGGTGAGCCACGCTAATTTACCAGTGAAGAATGGTGCGTCGCATTAGTTCCGCTTTAGGCGCTTGTGTGTAAATTAAGTAATAAAATCGATTTTCATAAAAACACATCCTCCTGAACTGTAAATTCGAATAAATCGATAAAATCGATTTATCGCCCACCTCTAAGTCCAAGTGCATTCGTCAGTCTATGGAATTTTTTTAATCAATAAGAAAAGTACCGAAGGAAATTTGTGGCTGATACAGCCTCCAAACTTAAGCCTTTGTTGAAGAAAATCCTCTTACAGCTAGTTTGGTTAAAGCCAGAAATGTTTTTATCATTAATGTTACATGTGTAAATGCAGTAGCTATAAAATATAAAGTATCTATTATACGCAACTCATGTGCCTGCCTTTTGGAGCTGTTAAGCACATCGCGCTGGACCTGGGAGTCCAGCCAAAGTCGCTCGCTAAGCTAACACGAAGCATCGGGTAAGGCTGTTGATTCTTGGGCCGTCTAGCAAATCATTCCGAATGTTTTCTGAGCCATGGACTGTGATTGTAGTCTTTCTGTACTCTATATAATCACCGGTCAATAAACAAAGCTGTTTTGTCTTAAACCAAGGTAATTTTACCCTTTGACAGAAAATGAATCTGAAGTATACTTACTGGAGTAGGTAATGGTTAGCTCTGGCTTCCTAGTGCTCTCTTGAGCCTGCCTTTGATCATTACGGGGAATGAGGGAAGCATCCCTGAGAGCAGACGACCTGTAACCCTTCCCGCTACTGTAAGCTGCTGTGGATTAACGCATTAGAGAAATACATGTGAAAAACAAGAACTCTCAAGTGTACTGGGTTAACATGGCTACTGCAGGGATTTCTCAGTTTAACTAGTAAGAAGGTTAGCTATCAGTACATAATTAGTATATAATGTCAGAACTATTCTGAATTTGTTTTCAGTTATGCAGTTGTTTGTGTGCACGTGTCAAACATCTTGTACAGCTATCTTATATCAAAGTTGAGATGTACAACACAATTTAAAAATACCAGGATTTATAAATACCAAGATGGACGGACGGACTTGTAGTCCAGTCATACTTTACTGTCCTGTGTAAGCTGCCTCAACAGGGATGGTGCACAAGTCTGGTCTTAATCAGTAAAGTGGGCATGCGTAACACTTATTAGAAATCTTATTTGTTATTTTATTTTGTGTATATTTGACTTGATCTCAGACAAAGAGCACCGTGCTGTCAAAGAGTGGCACGTAGTGGTCATGAAAGGAGATGGTGAACACTAAACAAAGGTCTTACAGAAAGTTGAATAACAAATTAAAAATAGTCTGGAGAGAAATATGATGCACACTTTTTTTTATTTTTAATCTTTTTTCCCCCCCGTCTCCCCCACTGACAAGTTTTGTAATGAATTAGGTAATTAAAAAGCATAATGTAACATCAGATGGTTTGCTTTGTTGTAGTAGCTTGTGAATTTAAATAGCTGAGTTCTGCTGCTATTCAAACTAAAAGGGCAAATGACACAAAAAAAGTTTTGTTTTAAAAAGAACAGCCCGCTATCTCCTTTGAGCATCTCCTTTGCACTGTCATGAACTCCCACACGCTTTAGAAAAGCGATCATTACATGACCCATGATGATAAGGATGTTCACACACACACACTCACAGTAACTTACATGTATCAGAGGCAGCTGGTCCACAGTGCTGCCTCCTGTATTTCTGAGAATAAATTATTGCCCATGCAATGCTGAAATAACTCCTTACTAAGATTCTATTGTCTTTTAAAAACTCTAAAAACTTTTCTAACTGTGATTTTAATATAATATCCCCACAAATTGAAGTGGTTGGTCTTTATTGCAAATTAAATATTACTGGTAATGTAAGCTCCATGAAAATATGAGCAAGGAAAGGGGTTTCGTTTGTTTACAATATAAAGTTTGCCTTGTTTCTGGAGACATTCCAAAGAATGCTATATTTTAGTTATGCATTCTATAAAATTTAAAATTCTGGCATCTCAAAAATGTAAATCTCCTGCCTTTAATGTCTTTGAAATTGAAAATCAGCTCTAAGAATCCTGACAACATCTTTCCTGCAGTATATGACTGACTGGTAAGGACGTTTGTGTTTTAAAAATACCGTATTTTAAAATACTTCAGTTTGCTTTGTTATTTTGATATTATGTTTATTTAGGTTGCTTATGGTCCGTGCTTTACTATGATAGTCTGATTTGTCATGCATGCTATATTGTCCAGTGTTCTCCTGTTTGAAATAATAAATAATACATAGTAAACTTTGTCTGTTCCTGTAATTAGGTGTCCCTACCTACACCGAACAACTGGGGATACAGAGAGGAAATACCATCTGCGCTACTACAAGACCGGCACATGTATCCATGAGACGGACGCTAGGGGGCACTGTGTGAAGAACGGCCTGCACTGCGCCTTTGCTCATGGCCCGCATGACCTGCGCCCCCCAGTGTATGACATCCGGTACTGACCCTCGCGCTTTACGGATGCCTTCTTTAAAAATGTTCCCTGACATCTTTATGTATAGCAGACCTGATGTCTTGCCCTTAGCGACTTTCTTTGGCGACATGACACTGTCCCCAGTGCTCGCTACCATGAAGTCGACGGCTGGTGCCGGTGAGGAATTTGCCTGTTGATATTCCCCCAGCAGATAGCTGCTTGCTCTTGCTGCAAATAGAATCGTGCAAAGTAAGCTCTTCTTATATTGTATTATAAGGAAGTTTGGTGTTTCCCCATTCCTGTGGTTAGATCTCGATTGCTTGCAGTTATGGAGACTGGTAACCAGATGTGTGAACTTTTTTTGTGAATTTTGGTCAGAGTTTTGTCTTAATGCTTAAAAGCATCCTAAAATTCTCTTTGATTTATTACTGAGATACATATCCCTATATATCATTCCATCAACCAAACATGCAAACCCTACACACACAGCCAGGGGTGGGAATCAAAACAACCACTGAGGCATTGTCTCGCCGTTAATAGTAATACGATATAATATCTTATAGGTAGTGTCATCACAGAAAAATGCCTCTCCAGACATTTTGCTTAGTGCTGTGTTGGCAAGTGTATTTTCACAGCTTAGACTCCATAGCTAAAGAAGAAATGTACAGGCATTAAACACCATATGCTCTTTTATATAAATATAAGAAAAGAAAGAAGCCTTTTTGTCACTCATTTAAAACTAGCTATACGTTTCCATGGGCTTCTCCTGCGTAAGCCAAATCTGTCAGATACTGTCTTAGCTTTTGCTGCTTGAAAAATTCTGTATGGAAACCAAAACAGCATTTGGGGCTTCACTGATGTCCATTCTGCTTTGAGTTTATGCTTTAAAAATGCTCATCACTCCTTGCCCTTCATTTGAACATCAGTTTTCAAACATACTTAACCAGCCCAGACCGGGAAGTAGGGAGTGATGCTGTGGGAGATGAACAGCAATGTTCCGTTGCCCCCGATTTTGGGGGGTCCTGCTCTGCTTTTCATATGCAGCTCAGTGGGAAGATTGCTAAGATGAATGTTATATTGACATTATTAGACTATGATTATCAGAATGTCTGGCATTTGCATGGCAGTTTTTATGCATGGATGCTGTATTGCTTTGCAAATTGAACAGTCGGATAACTTAGACTTTAGACCCAGGATTTTCTGAATACGGGACGCTCTGGTCATTCTGCTGAGTGATTGTAATGGGGTGTTAGAGAAATGGCATTGGCTACAGGTTGTGCTACTGACTGCATTCACAGAGAGATCCAGGCACAGGAAGCGCTACAGAACGGGCAGCTGGGTACCGGAGAGGGAATCCCTGACTTGCAGCCTGGGGTACTGGCCAGCCAAGCTATGATTGAAAAGACGCTAACTGAGGACCCCCGCTGGCAAGGTATGGAACTGCTCAAGCAAAGAGCATGAACTTTGTAGCTCCTTGGCTCTTAATTTAAAGGTAATTTCTGTTAATTTTCTTTTTCTAGACACCAACTTTGTTTTAGCGAACTACAAAACTGAGCAGTGCACCAAGCCCCCTCGCCTGTGCCGACAGGGCTACGCCTGCCCCCATTACCATAACAGCCGGGACCGCCGGCGCAATCCACGCAAGTTCAAGTACAGGTCAGACGCGCTGCCACACAGAGCGTTTTCTCTGTAAATGGAACCTTCAAACATGTCAGCTGTATTCTTGCAATATTCTTAAGTCTTACACGCTCCGGAAAAACGTGTATTTTATTCCTCTGTCTCCCGACCCCGTATCCCGGTCAGGGTCTCGGGACCTGTTTAGTTCCCCTGCCACTAGGGCTGGGCATCATACAAAGCCTCACTAATATTTTAGAGGTACTACTACTCTGCTTAACGTATTGTGGGTGTAAACAATAGTCCGTATAGCACTGAAACCTAACACCTGGCCAAATGTTTCACCTGTTACCTGGTGTCTGGTGATTATTGCACATGCGCAATATATCGATACGATATCACCCAGCCCTACCTGCTTTCTGGCATCTCTTTGGGACCCTTTTATGCTTTCTGTAGTATTTGTGTAAGATCTATTGCATGTATCAAGTACAGGATATACTGTAATACAATGAAACACTGTGTCTCCGCGCAGCCTGGCACTTAAGTGATAAGTACAGGCACCAAGTACGAACAATGAAGATATGGAAATAGACCAAATAAATAAAAGTGCCAGCATTTGACTTATAGCAGCATTATGATACAGTAATAGGATGATATAAACGCCAATGTGAACACTATAAACAGATAGCAGCAGTGGGGATGTCGTGACAGTAGAGTATGAATAAGATAAAGGTGATGGCTATGGTGTAGATGGCTACAGCACAGTGTGTGCATGCTAGATTTGTGTTTATAGTTTTTGTATGTTTATATATTTTTAACTCTGGTAGACTCACAGAGCTGAGCCTGCCTCAGTCTGTGTAGTAGTGGTGCCCCCCTTGGGTGTGATTTGGAATAACGCGGTTTGGATGCTGCCTCAGGTCTACGCCCTGTCCGAATGTGAAACACGGGGATGAGTGGGGGGAGCCGTCCAAGTGTGAGAGTGGGGACAGCTGCCCATGCTGCCACTCCCGCACCGAGCAGCAGTTCCACCCTGAGGTGAGGGCGCCCCCCACGCCGACTCAGCGGTACTGACGCAGACATCCTGCATGTAGCCTTGCGATCATACTGTCTGTTCTACGTCCACCTGGCATGGGTCATGTGTGACGGTGTTCTAACGGTATCTTTGTGTTTGATTTTAGATTTACAAATCCACAAAGTGCAATGACATGAGGCAGACTGGATATTGTCCCAGGGGGCCGTTCTGTGCTTTTGCACACGTGGAAAGTAAGTTCAGGGGCAGCGTTTGGGCCGTCCTGCTGAGGGCTGTAGTGTCAGCTCATTCGCATTCTAACCAGCGTCTGAAATATGTTTGGTTAAGCCTTAAAATGCTGTTATAACATCGGGTTTACTCTGTTTTTTAGATAGTTTGCTAGTTTCTGTTTTAATTTTAAGTTCCTTTTTAAAAAAAAAAATAAACGCATTTGTAACAGTTCATTTTTAAAATTTTGAATATATAAATACCTCGTATTTTATGATTGTATGCCTATATATGATTATATGCCTCATAAAACTGATTATTTTAGCACTGATTATATGAGATAAAGCCTTCGCTAAAATATCTGAACATGATTAATGTCATTTTGATTTGATTGGCTGCTTACTTGTGTCTGCTCCTTCAGGAATTCCCTCCACTGAGGAGACGATGACATCATTACTCACGGTGATGCAGACGGGGTCCCAGGCCAAGGTCGACTCCCAGCCGTACTCCGAGGGTCCCATCAGCGAGTGGGGAACCGCAGTGAACACGGCCACCAGCACGTCGAGCAGCGGCAGCCAACCAGGCAACGTACGTCAGACTCCCTCCGCTGTCGTGGTCTCCTTGGTTCTCTTCTTCTTTAAAAAAAATTCTAGGTAACAGAAAACTAAATGGAGGATGTTCTTTTTTTTTTGATTTTAACATGAAAATAAAATTGGTTCGTTTCGAAGTAATGTATATAATCTGACACCAGGATTACAAGAGAAATGAAACTTAAAATAACTAGGACCATCTCTCTAGTCGTACATGTTACAAATGTAAATATGCATGGAATTGCTGATGCATTTAATGGTGACCATGATTATATAGACTTATGTTTTGAAATTTGGGAACCGTTTTATTGTATGGTATGAAATAATCCATTTCTAAGAAGGTGGTGTGGAAGGTAATGATTGCACAAAAAAGCATTTATATACCTAATATACCAGTTGAATAGAATGGGGTGGTAGATGTATTCCCCAAGCACTGTATATGAAAGGGTATTCCTATCAAGAATTTACCCCTGGGATCAATAAAGTTCATAAATGTCTTTCATACCATGGTCCTCATGTACTGCTTAAGTTCTTAATAACTTTCTATGACACCTCATACAACTAATTTTCTAGTGATTCCTCACTGAACCCCGTTTTTAAAACTGGCATGATCGGCAGTCTCTGCTCCTGAAGTGTACTTTTCCTCTCCAGATTTCATGCTCCAACAGTCCATCCGTAACGTCAAGCTCAGGCAGTACCAGTTCGCTCTCTCCCATCGGAGCCATCAGCAGGCCTAAATGCTTCACCAATGGCAGCCTGTGTTCAGAGTCCACTGCGTCCAGCATGTCATCGCCAACGTCCAGCTATCCCAAAGCTCCTGGATTCGAACGCGAGGATCAGGTAAGGAGACGCCCTCTGTTTCTGCTTACCTGAGTGCAGCCTTTTTTTTTCCCACTTTAAAATTGTATGCAGTTTGGTCATATATACTGTCTGTTTTTCAGACGAAAAATTTGAAAGGTCACCCCATGGATAGCAACCTGAAGCTAATGGAGCAGGACAAAGTGAGTGAGTGCCGTGTGCTTTTGGGCTGAGGCTGCCAGCTCTGACGTGCGTCTCAGCAGGAGGGCCGCCCAGGAGAGCCGCCGTGAAGGCCGGTCACAAAGGCACTCAGCCCGTTTTTAATGCATCTTTAATCGGTCTGTTTACCTGCCTCATGCAGTAATTGTCTGTCAGAACAAAACGAGTCAATTTTAGAGTAAGACTTGGTTTCTGCAGAACTGTCTTCTACAGTTATGTGAAGTAAAGCATTTGTGCTTCTGGGAGGAGGTGGGGGCCCCAGGAGACTGTGCTCCAATGCACTGGAATCCAGTATAAGGCACCTGCTCATGTTTTCATGAAGTAAATGTGTCCTTAACACACTGGTAACATCTCAACCAAAAATGATTTTTGGGAACATTAACAGCATTTTAAAATATACTTTTGCACCAATGTTCATTGTTCAAAATGTATCGTTGTGAAAAAACGCTTTAGATCTTTCTTGGTTGCCTCTCTTGTAGTAAAAAGTTTTGACACTGGATCTTATCACTGGATTATTTCATTTTTCCAAAAAGCACTGGTACTATGTAAAAAAAAAAAAAAAAAAAAAAATGACCTTTAATGGTTATCAGCTTTTTTTTTTATTTTTCTAGTTCTCTAACACAGATTGCTCCTGTATGAAGAAGTAATTGCTCCCTATTTAAATCAACTAAATTAATAGAATAGGGTCAACTGATTAAACACAACCAGCCTTTGTTACAGTCTGCCCTACTCCATAAAAATGCCATTTCGTACTTTGGAGACACTTTAGAGTTACATGCCTTTGGACTGTGAGAAGAAATCAGGGTATCAGGAAGAAACCCACACAGCACAGGCTGAACACCCACACACACTCGTTAGGCGTGTTCATGTGTCATTTTTGATATTTAATACTTTATTGTCCCCATGGGGAAATCGTTTTTATGCTTCCCTCAGCTTGCTCTTTGTAGAGTAAGCTGTCCGCAAAGAGCAGCCACCCGTAGGGGCGCCCAGGGAGCTGGGGGTTCAGGGCCTTGTTCAAGTACCTGCAGATGTGCTGAGGCTGGATTTGAACCGACAACCTTCTGATTACAGGCACACAGGCTTAGCCCACTGAGCTAACTGTTTACATATATTGCCTGTGTTAGGGATAATATTATTTAATTTATACTGCCAGGTCAGTATTAAGATTGTAATAACATAATTACTCATCGACGTTGGAAATATCATGCATTTATTGAACTTAAAAAAACTTTGTCTTTTTAACAGCATGTTTTCTTGAAGCTTAAATGTAATCCAACAGAGAAACAAAAAGGGGTGAACTGGAATTACAACCCCAGACAAAACGGGGGATCACTGCAAAACGAAATGTGGCACAGTAATCGCTACATTTCGATTATTTTGTTTTGATAATGGAAGCCAGCACTGTAATTGAAATGAAAAAACAATTAATTGCCAAGCCCAACCCCTAGATAACGATGCATATAAGCTATCATCAGAGCTTCAGAGGGAGTCTTTTAAGTAATTGTATAACTGTACAAAAATGATGCTATTGCATTATCCTTAATAGCTGGAAGTCTGAAAGCTCTTTATGTGATCACAGCTGTTCCGGATAGATCTTTGAGGTTGGACTAATGGGCCGATTCGCTCTCTGCTCCCCGCACTGCAGACCCTCGCGGGTGTCTTCTCGGTGGCGAACCCCCTGGCCTCTAGCATAACATCCAGCATTACCTCCAGCCTGGCGTCCAGCGTCGGCTCGGACAGCTCGTCGCCCACCACGCTATCGACCATGAACGCCAAGGCGGCCCCCTTCTACCCGGGCAGTAACACCGTGGAATCGGTCATAGGTATGTGGCAGGCTCCGTTTCTATTGGCGCAGATACTAGAAGCAGTCTGACCTGCCGGCATCTAGTCTCTACCTGCGGCTTGTGTGGCTTATAGACTGCAGTTATAGGTCTTGGCATAAGGCAGCACAAAAGACAGTGGAGAGCGAGTAACAGTGCTGAGAGGCGCGGCTTCAGGAGCAGGGCTGCCGGTCACATGACCAGACGCATAGCACTGACGTCCTGGCTTGGAGATTCAGAGCCGGTCATCAGCACCAGACTGGGTTAGACACACTGTGCTTATCCAGAGGTGTGCAGCTGCCTCGTGTTTGACAAGTGTGGTGACACAGCAGTATTTCAGATGTAGAGGCTGTGAATCTGGGTGCCCATGTCACTGAAGGCCTTTTGTGTACTCTGTGAGGTCCATGCGTGTTAATGATATGCGCCTGTATATTTAAGCATTATTTAGCATTTCAGCAGAACTATCATCCACAATTCCTTATAGTATATTAATAAACAAAATTTTGAATGATATGATCTTAAGAAAATGTTGGAAATCAGTGGTCTGTAAATGTGTATTTGCTGCTGTATTTTGTTTGTGTGAATATATCTGACAATTAATACAAAATCTCATTTTATACAGATATTCTCATTTGGGTTTGATTGAAATGCAGTTTCCTTGTGTATCCTTATGCTGCATCGCATGTGTGCTGAAGGATTTGTTCTTCCATTCATGTGTGTGATTTTCTTAGGTTCTGCCCTTGACCTCAATTTTAGCGACATTAATGTTGCATCACTTGATAAGGAATTAGAGGAACAAGAAAACAATGGCCTAGGATTGACAAGTAAGAGAATGCCTTTCGTGTTCGGGGGGGGGGGGGTCGTACTGTCATTCATTCTTTTAGGTTTAAATGTAGCAATATGCCATTCTCAGTTTCAAAAGTGCATTAGACTTATTTGATTGGAATGAAAAGTATACAATGAGCAACTTTAAATATGTATTTAATAATGTTGCTGAACCTTGATAGTATTGCTTTATTGGCGTAATATCTATTTTTGAAAGACGAATTGATAGGGGCCAGCTTTCTATTGAAGTTAAACGTAAACATTGAAGACACGAACCATATGTTTACATTTCACTCATACATTGTAATGGTGACATACCAGTTGTCTGTAGTCTTTGCTAATGATGGTAAATATATTTAGACATCTATGGATAATTTCACTTGCAGCCCTCTATGCACTTGCCTTTAAAATCGTTTTTCCTTCCAGATCAGCGGTTGCTCAGCGGCTCTGCGCCTGTCAACATCCCCGGCTCTCTGGCTCGCTCTTCCTCCTTGCACTCTTCCTCCTCGCTCTCCGCCTCCCCGCTCAGCTCACTCTCCCAGTCCCTCTCCCAGTCGCTTCTGCCGGGAGTGGCCTCCCAGCAAGGCCAGACGCAGGCTCTGTCCAGCGCGGTGGAGCACAGTCTCCTGGGGACCTCCACCTCTTCCCAGAATTCCCTGGGTGAGATCCCGGCTATACGTGCCTTTCGGCTAATGCTAATGAAGGTGGAGAAGGGAAATGAACTCTGCTGTCTTGTGCGTCACTAGGTCTGAATGGCGGACCTGGAAGCATATGGGATTTCGTGAGTGGCAGCTTCTCCCCCAGCCCGTCGCCGGTGTTTAGCAGCATCGCCCCCGCCGCGGTGAGCGCAGGCAGTGCCGACCTGCCTCGCCTCTTTAGGGAGCTGGATGAGGCGAAGAGGAAGATTAAGCATTGGGAGGAGGCCTGGCAGCAGATCCGACAGGTCAGTGCTCCGGCCCTGGACTTGCGTTTTTGTGGCTTCGTGTTTGGTCTGTAATGGGAAGGCGCCGATTGATCACGTGGGCCTTGAGATGCCGTAAACGGGGGGTGTCGCGCATGTTTTATCAGAGTAAGTCATTGAAGGTGCCTGCGTGTCTCAGGCCTGTGACGCCTGGCAGAAAGACGCCCAGGAAGCCAAGGAGCAAGCCAAGTCGGCCGAGGCTGAGCGGCAGCTGGCCGTCAAGAAGCACGAGGACGCTGAGCGCAGGCTCAAGGAGCTACAGGAAGACTTTGATGCACTGTGCCGCTCTCCAAACGTGCCGCTGCTCCGTGGCTACGGCGAGCTGGACCGCCTCCCGCTAGCTAAGCTGCAGTCCCTGCAGAGTCGACTGCGCTCAGACCTAGACGTTGTAGATGGGGTAAGAGTGACACGATTCCAGCGTGATTTTTTTCCCGTCCTTTAATATACCGATGCTGAATGGTAATGATAACAGCATCCGTAATGTTTTTGCTTAAATGCACAGAGGTTACAACATCAATGCAAAGTAATCTGTTAATGCAGTCAAGTCATAATGTGGATCCTGCATTGAAAACTGTCATATTCTGTTATTTTTAAACATGACCCCTACTAACTTCTCTTTTCTCAACACAGGTAATATATCAGCTTCAGTCAAAGAAATGTATAGTTTGTCAAAGGCATGACCGCTGCATAGTCCTGCAGCCTTGTCAACATTATGTACTTTGTGAGAACTGTGCACCTAGCAAATCAGAATGCCCATATTGTAAGGCGAAAATACTGAAGTGGTGATGTAGAACTATTCAAGGTACT
>JAODJW010000045.1:9337986-9349490 GCA_026777045.1 Hyperopisus bebe
GGGGGGATGGGGGGGGGGTAGAGATTCCACCAGTCTTTATATAAATCTGTTGTAAACTCAAGAACTGTTTTGCTCAATTTACGCATTGCAGTGTTTCTGATTTACTAAGGAACGTTTCCTGAAACCTTCTATCATTCCCTCGAAACTAAACACAAATCCCAGTTTTCAAATCAAATCTTCTTGTCAAAATCTGCTTTCAGATCACACACAAAGCTAGTCAATACATCAGCACTCCTGAGCAGTCATTACACACTACAGGGACACTATAAAACACGACCAGTCAGAACTCTTTCAGGCATGTAGAAAAACAGCTGCAGAAGAATAGTTTAAAAAAAAGTTATCAAAAACGTTTGTAAACAGCTACATGTAGAGCAATACATGTCATTCAGTATTCAGCATTACAAAAAAAAGTTACTGTAAAGGACAAAGTAAAAAATCCAAATGAAAACTACATTACAGTAAAAGTTATACAATTGCCAAAGTCAATGAAGATTTAACCAAGTTGGCTGCATTTTTTACAATACACTTACTCTCCTGGCCACTAGATGGCAGCCTATGCTTAAAACCAGCTGCAATTAATTTATTTCATAGGCAGATGGCTTGAGATGTTTGGACAGGTGATCTACTGGATACCAAAGCATTGCAAAATGTTACTGTCTGTCTGTTTGTTTTGTTATGTTTTGTTTGTAAAAGAAATGACCTCTACTCTGAATAGAATTTGAACTGAAAGTCGTTTATGACCAGCAGCCATTTTGCCAATTGTGACACACAAAACTAAGCAGGAAGCAGAGAGCATCATATGCAACAGAAAATGGAAATAAACATCAGCAAAATGTATCCAAATTTGAGCACCTAGGAAGAGGCTGATGTTACAAGCTGCCGAACTGAGCATTTGTTCTGTTCTGTTTGTCTTTTATACTGTCCTTTGCAGTTCCCTGACTTGCATCTTTAATCACTTCCTGCTCTGGCTATTGTCCTACAAACCATGGAAATCTATGTAATTACAATTCAGTGATTAATGTACTTGACGTTCTAATGCTTGTCCACCAAAAGACGTTTGCCGTGCTGATTCACAGGAAGGACCTCGATGGGAACTCAGAAGTGAAACGACAGCTTCTTCATGGTCGTTCTCTGGAGACAGAGTGCTGTACCTAGGCCTCAGCTGCACCATGCTTGTGGAAGAATGAATGACCGCGAATTCTGGGTGTCCCCTTTCAAAGATAGCTCACTGCGATCTGTACACTGCTAGAGTTCGAAAACCCTGCCTTCAAAAAAACAGCTCTGAATTACAGACCTTTTACCACACAACTGAGACTTAGATGTAATAAAACAAAAGTTTTTTGGGGACATGGGGCTGTACATTGTTAGTGGGGAAGTAATCTGGGAGCGATCAGAAAGCAGCAGAGCAGAAGCACAAGCCTCTACACAGAGACAAGAGTAAAGCCTGGCTGCACATTAGATTCTGACATATGATAAAGTCAACTGGCTCCGCCCTTCCTGTGTTGGCTGGACTTATCTGAAAGGCTCTATTTCTGGTGCTTATTCTCTGCCTCCTACCCAGTAGGTTAACCATCATGTGTAGAACTGCACCCCCTGTGTTATTCTGGATGCACCTGGTCCTGCAAAATGGTGCTTTATTCATTAGCCAGAATATACAACAATATGCAATAATCGGAGTAAATGAGTCTCTGAAGATGGCTGTCTAGGTCATGGATTCCAACCATTTTTAGCAGCTGGCAATGGATAGATATTGTATGTTATAAGCATCCTTTGACTTTCTTCAAAGAAAACCTGCCTGGATGCAAGAAAAAAAGGGGTTAAACCCATATAACCATGTTATAGTTTCCATTGCTCAGAGTTGCAGATTTTCTGATTTTTACACCAGGATCTGTATGTTGGCCTTGATTTTCAGTTTAACAGCCCTGAAGCTGCAGATTCAGTTCTGAAGTTGTAATTCTGCAGTGTTTAGTGTTTAGCTCTATCCTGTTGAGTGTCTTTCCCTGTTAATGAGCTTTGACGTGTGAACACTGCCCCTCTGCTGATGCAGGCTGTCCCGGTTCAGTGTATCTATGCTGTCGTGGGCTCTGAAGCTGCAGCCATTAATGAGTTAACTTTTGGTTTTTGTGATTGATGCACCTGCAGTTCAGACTCAGACTCTTTGATTTTTTCGGTTCTCCCAGCAGACTGGTGTTGCTTGGAAAATGTGTATTTTAAAGTAGTGACTGTCAGGTGTGTTACAGCTCTCGCATACTGCTAGCTGGCTTTCGGCCTGCTGTGGCTCTGCATCGGACCTGGGCTGCGGTTTCCAGAGCAGGATCAAATCTGAGCTTCACCATGTCAACGGGAGCCATTTTTAATGATTTTTTTTTTGTGTGTGTGTCCCATGAAAGCTGCATTAGAGGATCTGTTCTTTTTATGGGCATGTTTTATGGCGGTAGAGGTTGTACTTGTTATTGACGCTTTTTTGTTAGTTTTATGACACGGGCCCCAAGCAGCACTACATGCATCTTAGTAGCTGCATTTTTCTTTGTAACTTACTGCAAAGTTAAAGTCCTTTTCAATAATGGCACCTCTGTGGTTTCTTCCATTTCCTGTAAACGTGGGTAAGCTTTTTCCCCAAAAAACACCTTCAGTTCACTTCCAAAAATCACAAAAGAAAGAAAAATAAGGTACCAGCAAAATATTTCCCGGTGAAAGCTCCCAAAAACTAAATGTAAAGTAGATGATAATTTAGCTGTCTGGTACGTGCGTTTTTATCAGTTTTGTGACTCCTGTTATTGTAGTGCTGATCCGAAGGATAGCTTTTTGATACTGAATGGACACATTAGCACTTTGCAAGATATTAAGCAGATGGCTGTTTTTGTTTTTTTCCAAAGTATGTGGCTTGTTCTGATTGCTGTAGAAACTCCAGAACTGAACAGCCATGCAGAAGTTCTTAGTTAGTCAGATGGTGGCCTAAGCATAAAGGCCAGATTCCTTCATACCAGCTTATCTCTGATATGTTCTTTGCTGTCAGCAACACACAGTTAAGGTGCTTGTCATTGTTGGTCTGTTAAGATTCTTAGAATTCCTGCCATAATTCCGTGCTTCCTCTGCAGATCCAGGGAACTGGACTCAGTAAAAGCTTAAAAGTTTCCACCTGGTTTGTAAGTGGTGACGCTAAGAATATAACCTCCCAACAGTCTAGAGCAGCGGTCACTAACGGGCGGACCGCGGTCTGGGTCCGGACCCAGAAGCTGTACCATACGGACCCGGACCTGCAGCCAAAACAGAAAGTTATGATTTAAAACGTGACGGGGCGCTTTTATTTTAACCGGCGCAGCTTTTGTAGTCTTTTCCGTAGTGGTTTAGCACTTGAACCGCTGTTTCTCACGCCAATGAACATCAGACGCCTTTAACCGCCAAACAAGACGTAGTTCAGCGTGTGCAGCCTTTTATTTGCGCTAATGTGCTATTAGTGTTAATATAGCAGCAGCAAAGCTAACACCCGCAACAAAAAAACCCGTAATGTTCCCAAGAGAGTGGCTGCTCGGTCCTGAAATTGTAAAGCTGAAAAGTTTTCAAACCCGGCATGTATTATATAACATGTTGGATATATAAGCGTAATTTATTGGCGATGTTCGTTCAAGTTTCCGCTTTTTAACAACTGTATAAAGTGATGTTATTTGTTATATAAATCAACTCAAATGAAACTAAAAAATGTACGTTTTCAGGGTTGCCGAATCTCAAGCACCTGGCATGACACTCACGCTTTCAGACTCACGCAGGAGATCTTACGACAAATCTATATTATTCCATTATAAAACCTAAAATTAGGTACGTCCAAAGTGTATTTACATGGTTAAATACAAAACCAGACAATTTACACGGTAAGAACTGTTGCATATGTGTGCAGACATCTCGAATTGAATATCTCACTCGAACCAGCTGGCCGAAGTTGTCACGTTTTTGAACTGTACTGAATTAATTTGATTTGACAGTCAGGTACTGATTACATGCAATGTTGATACTGCTAATAGGTTATTTAAATATATATGACACTAAATAGACATCATTAGCTTCTAGGCCTTTGCTTCAAGAAATGTTCTCTAACTGGACTTCTTTAAATTTTAGTTGAATACCCCTGGTCTGGAGGCACCAAGCAGAACAACCCCCATAAGCCCGACCCCAGTCCCATTCATAAATGTCTTTTAACAAGTTAATGTGATTTAATATCTAATATATTTAATATCACTGGATATCGTTCTTTCTTGTATGGTAGTCGCTGAGAAGCCCACGTCGCATTTTGCCTATATCACCTATATTCCTGAATTTCATGCCACTAATCGGCTCCACGTCCTTCTGCTATGACGTCAAATGTGCCATCGCCCAAAGGTGTGTAGCACTTTATCTGACCCTGCTTATCAAAGCATCTTCTAGTCGTTTAGGTTTCCTCAGAGAGCCTAATTTTCAGGGCATGGAAAGGATCTTAATGCTACACAGTACTCACAAAAATCGGGGCGCTTCCTTCTGTAACAATGTTGCGAATTTAATTGTTTCATAACACGGACATTTTCTTTTTATTGTGTGTCATAATGTATTTGACTGACTCATTCAGATCTGTTCTTGCCATTTTGCTAATAATTGCAATTGTGGTCACAGGCTCCCAATGGGATACTAAACACAAATGTTTGCTGTTTTATGTTATTGCGAAGGTGTTGTAATTAAAAATCCCCCAATGAGACTGCTGTTTCACGACACTTTCGGTGAAAATGACCAATTGTTTTTGTGTATTAATTACGAGTAACTTTCCCGTTTTCTGTGCCACTGAGCTGTAAGACTGACAGCGATACCACAGCCTGACCTGCTCCAAACTGCCGGCTGTCCGGCACGAGTTTGAAACCATTGCAATGCTTACCTTTCCACTTTGAACACATTTGCATTGGCCAATAGTTTCGTCAGACTGCATGCTGTGTACCCCCGCAGGTTTGTTTTGTTTTTGTTTGTTTGTCCAGAAGCAGCTCTTATCATCTCTGACTTCTGTTACCTAATAATATATAATCAACATTAATAGCATATGACTGTCATGTAAAATATTTGCTGTTTTTTGTTGGTCAGAGTGGGCCGATTATCCGGTGAAGAACTCGGGGTGCCAAACTGGCCACACCCTGACTATCAGACCAAAAACAAGGAGCCCCACCCACGAAGATCGCCGTCACTATATCCATACTGTGTGTTACCTAATTGCTGGTTGTTTTGTGACACCTGTATGAGGTGAGTGTGATGTTTGATTGATTTGCTTTTTTTGTTACTTAAGCTGAGAATTTCTGTTCCAAACCAAGGTGGTGTGGGTCCAGTTCAGTGGGCATGTGAGCTTCAGAGAGGCAAACAGCTTCCAGTGTGGCTCATAAACATGGCCACTGCTAATAAGTGGAAGGGTTTTATTATCCTCAAGCTGCTGAACTGCCAAAAGTCAAAGCCCAGAATAAGGTTCTACTGTCGATTGACATCTGAATGTATTTCTGTTTTGCTGAAAGGTAAAATATAAGCTAAAATGTTTTTGTGAACTGTGTGTTAGATACCCTTCTAACTTCGAACTGCCACTCAGGGTGGCTGGAGGCCCGGACCCCCCCCCACCCCTCCCAGGTGGTACAGGCCTGGGGGCTCCTTGGATAGGATCATGCCTTTATATTTTTTCTGTAATCCTTAAATTGCGATTCGATATTGTTTCCTACGTCTTTGAAAGTTCCCAGTGGAACATGCATAACCTCGTTTCTGAGTTCCCTTCAATGAAACAGGAAAAAAATAAACAAAAGCATGTAAATGTTTCAGTCTTCAGTAGCCCTGGCAGAAAAGTTAAAGGACAATTAAAAAAAAAAAAAACAAAAAACGCACACACAGAAAATAATACCTTTGATGAATTTTGATATTTTATGTTAATGTCACATAGACAGAAGGCGACTGTTACAGAAAATAACTCGGATGCATGAGACTACAATATTGTCCTTAATAATGGTGTAATAATAATGGTGTACTAAGCAATAAACAAATGTAACTGTAAATATACAGAAAAGTGTGAAACAGTGATTATAGGTTTGTGGTCTCAGTGCATAGATTCAGAGGTCAACCCAAGTCTGGGTAATAATCATTAGTAGGTAAAAACAAATGATGTTTAAAAACAGAAACCCATACCCAAATTTTGAAGGAATCGCATGTGCCCAATAATTTGTGTTGGAACAGTATTCATATAAATTAGAGAATTTTGTAGCAGTGTAATTTTGGATTATTGAATGAAGTGGAAATGGGCTTGCTTTGTGAATGTAGTTGAAAGTCCTCATTTAGTTGGAACTGGATTTTGTAAAGAAGGCAGGTCAGTGATCTTCACCTGTGTCTGATTGTCTTGGCAGCAGAAATGGATAAAATGCAAACAGCTGAGGTCAGAGAGAGTGAACAAAAGTGCAGTCCAGTGGACTGGAATTCAGAAAAACACTAGGCAGGAATGGTTTTTAAAAACTCTTAGAAGAGAGTCAAAATGAACAAAAAACAGCAATAAAATGATTTGCAGGATTTCTAATAACCCTAAGTTAAATATATATATATGTGTGTGTGTGTGTGTGTGTGTGTGTGTGTGTGTGTGTGTGTGTGTGTGTGTGTGATATACTTGTGTATTTTTTCCCCAGCAAAGGGGGACTCAGCAGTCATGAAAATGTTCACTGCTGATGTCCCGCAAGTCGGTGCCGCTTGTGGTCGCTGGGCTCATGCAGGTGATGTTGTTGTAGACGGTGACCATAGTGTGAGGCTCCTCCCCCTCTGCCAGGACCTCCACTTGCCGGGGCACTACAAGGGGTTTGCTGAGGATGTAGTCTCTCAGGGTTTTTATGCTACAGTCGCATCTCCAGCGGTTGCCCGACAACCACAGCTGACCGAGGCCATCGGGAAATTCTGCTGCAAGGTTGGTCAGGGCGTTGTTGTTCAGATTCAGGTAGCGCAGCCTGGGCAGAAGCTGCAGGGTGCCGTTTTGCAGAGATTCAAGTTGGTTACCAGAGATATCCAACCAAGAGAGATGCTGCAGTGGATGAAGAGCTTCCAAAGGGATCTGGCCAATCAGGTTTCCCGACAGCAGCAGGTAATCCAAGTTCTTCAGGCCATAGAAAGTATGGGAGGACAGCGTCTCCAGCTTGTTGTACCTCAGGTCTAGCTGTTGGAGGCCCTGAAGCTCCACAAAACTTTGGCGCTCCACCACAGAAATGTTGTTCTGTTGAAGGAAGAGGCGGCGAAGTCCTGTTAGTCCAATAAATGCTTGGGTAGTAACCCTAGTGAGGCAGCTTTTATCCAGGTGGAGACTGTGGAGTTTGGAAAGGCCTTTGAAGACTTGGTCTGGCAGGCTTTGGAAACAGCTTCCAGAAAGGTTTATCACGGCCACATGGGATAATCCTGCAAAGGCACCCATGCGAGCCTCAAACACCAGGTTGTGCTCCAGCTCCAGGACCTCCAGGTGGCCCAGGCCGTCGAATGTTCTCTCCCCAAGGATGCGGATCTTGTTGTGGCTGAGACGCAACTCTTCCAGGTACTGGAGGTCACGGAACGTTCTTGGCCGTAGACTGATAATGGAGTTGTTAGAGAGCCGTAGGACATGGAGACTGTGTAGACCCAGAAATGTTTCGTCATGAAGTGCGTAAAGTCGATTGTTAGTGAGGTCTAACCAGCGCAGGGACTTCAAGCCAAGAAACGCTCGGGGTGCCACAGTGGAAATCTGATTTTGGGCAAGGTAGAGCTTCTGCAGCTTCGGCAACTTAAGGAAGATGTTGGCCTTGATGACCTTTAGGAGATTTCCCGTGAGGTCCAGTTCCCTCAGTTCAGCCAGGTTGTGGAAGAGCTGTGGCTGCAGGTAGGCCAGCCGGTTCCCCGCCAGAACCAGCTCCCTGAGGTTGTGCAGGTCCTGGAAAACATTCTCAGGCAGCACAACCAGAGAGTTCCAGCCGAGGTTGAGCAGCCACATACTGGTGAGGCCAGCAAACGATCTTTCCTCAATGCGCAACAACTGATTATTGTGAAGGCTGAGAGAAGCTAAATTGGGGGTGTTCTGGAAGACAGGGGCGGGGATGTACCGCAGTCGGTTGCGTTCCAGGTGTAGATATGCCAATGAACGCAAGCCTCTGAATGCCTGGGGGTCAATGGTGGACAGCTGGCCGCTTTGTAGATTCAGAAAATCCAGGTCGCTGAGGTCCCTGAAGGCCCCAGAAGGCAGAGCGGTGAACAAGTTTCCATCGAGCCACAGCGAGCATGAAGACGGCGGCACGTCGGCGGGAATCTGCGTGAGATTCCGAGTACTGCAGTACACGCTGAGGTCCAAGCTGTAGTCATCATGCAGGCAAGTGCAGCTCTTGGAGCATGCGATAGGCTTTTCCGTGGGGGGGCCGCCTTCTAGGGCGCCAGTCAGCAGCACATGGAGCGCTCCAAGTGCCCACAATGGCAGCAGTACAGATGGGGGCATCCCAGCGGGGGGGCAGGGCAGGGCAGGCTCTGCACCAAAAAGTACCAGGATCACACACGAGCAATCATCTAGCAATGAAGGGATCTGTTCATTTTCTCAGTAAACAATACTTATGAAACAGTCACACTTCTGGACACATACTTTCTTAAGTTTAAATTTGAGGTCTTCAGCATTTGTCTATAAAGGATAAGCAGTTCGATTTTTACACTTTAAAGTCAAGTTATTAAAATGGTAAAGGTAAGACTTCGTATCTTATCAAAAAATATGTTTGCACAGAGCTTCTTAGGCTTGGCATAACAGAAACTTGTCACAAATTAAATCATCCAATATTCCTATTCAGGAAATTTCCACCAGCTACAAACACGTTTCTCCCATATTACAGACTCATAGCTCACTTACTGCAAATAACAAAAGAATTATCATTTCATGCTATGATTTTCTTTTGATTTTCTTTTGAGTATTACTTTGTATTTATTTTGTATTTATATTTAGAAATACAAAGATAAAAGAAAGAAAACTTCATGGAAAATTTCCCAACACTAAGTGCATTTCTAAAATGTCCCTGAAGCATTAAGGAGTAATAAGCTCTTTACGTGAAAACGTTATGCGTGTTTCTTACCTGTAGTTTGAAGTCTTTTCCACGTCTGGAGCAGATGACCAGGCAGCGAATGACTGACTGGGATGGTGCAGGAGGAACATACCAGACTCTCCTGCCTTCTGTCCCTGTCCTGCCAAAAGGCGAAGCCCAGCCCCACTGAAGTACAGTTATTACAAAGTTAACCTTTTCACTTCCTCATGTAAAGGTGGCACAATCTACGGTTTGCTGCTACTTCTGTGTGCCGGCAGTTATGCTGCTGCATCTGTGAGATGCATATATATTTTTATATTGTAAGTAAAATGTAAATGTAAAAGTCTTCACCTAAACTCAGTTTTTATGCTTACTAGCTCCCATATATATTATTGCAGCAGTTCACAACCCCCAGTGTGTAGAGAGAAACGAATACATAGGCAGTACATAAGAAATACAGTTTAATTTCCAGACCATGTTTGCATTACACTTACTGAGCACACTCCTTCATCTAAAGCAATGTATGAGCGTGGATCAGAGAGCAGGCCTGGACCTGGGCTTAGGGGCCTCGCTCAAGGGCCCAAACGTGTCTCTGAAGCGATTGGGGTTAGGGGCCTCGCTCAAGGGCCCCACCGTGTCTCTGAAGCGATTGGGGTTAGGGGCCTCGCTCAAGGGCCCCACCTTGTCTCTGAAGCGATTGGGGTTAGGGGCCTCGCTCAAGGGCCCCACTGTGTCTCTGAAGCACACAGAGACATAAAGGGAATGCGTCTTGATCACATTGATTCACATTGAATAAGAAAACAATTTCTGTGGATGCAGGTAAAAAATATTGTAAATGGGGATAACACATTCTCCACTTCACTATCTTTCAATACTTTTGAGATTCCTGTAGTTCTGCATAGAAATTCGGACTTCATTCTGGAAGGATGTCGATACAAATTTCTCATTGTAATGTATTGTATTTCACTACCCCTTTAATTCTGAGGTCAAGGATTATTCTCTCCAAACCAAAATATTTGCATATTTCAGTAATCCATTTTCCTGCAGTCAGTAGGGTATCCCTTCACTTTACACAGAAAAACTGAACAAAAAGTCATCTGCCTGACTTGCTTTTGTCTGTATCAGTCTGCTTTTTTTCATATATAACACAGTTACATTAAACTCCAAGAAAAAGTTTAGGTTTGTGAGCAGGTTTCAAAACAAAATGATTGCAGCAAAAACAGTATAGTTATTTTTTAATCTGAAAAGAATGAAAAGCTTGAATTGATTTTTAAAGTACAAATTAATCCGGTAATCTTTTAGTGTATTAAATGACATGAAGTCCTTTCAGTTGTTGATTTGTTCCGTGGAGATTGCAGAGCTGAATGAGTTCCAACATTCATCCATGTTCAGAGAGGCAAGTCTGTAATGACATTCGCTGACGTTTTGGCCACGCTTTAGGAGATTTTGTTGGACTTTGAAACATTGTTCTGGATAAAGTAACTAAATAATTCCATGCATTTCAAAATCAGGTGGAACAGGATCAGCTATTGTTATGCATGACATATGGGTTATATGCACAGTACATGTACGCACATTCATTTATCAATATTTGCTCACAAACAACATTTGTTTCTTTTAAATCTTGAGATATAATTTTTTTCAAACATTAACCAGTGAGAATACTTGCCCCAGAGTCCAAAGACCTTCAGAAATTCTGAACATTGACACTCAGCAGAATAGTGCTACTTCATGCATCGCCGTGGTGACATTGTCTTTTCACCTGCCCCTCCTTGTTCTCCATGAGACACACAGACAATTAAGCAGGCATCATAGTGCAGGACCAGCCAGCATGGGGCGCCCTGGAGCAGCTCCGCCCACTCCAAAGCCACTGAGCCGCACGCCACTTTCAGCACGCAATCTCAGCATGTAAATCTGTATATAAAAATAATAGAATATGTTCAAGAATAAATGTTTTCTACTAAGTTTGCTACAGTTAATGCTTTTTTCATTCATTCATCCCGTCATTTTCTATACACACTTGTCCTGTGCAGATCCGTGGGAGTCCAGGGGATAAGCAAAGTGAATCATGACATAAGTATGCTTGCTGCCTATATTTCTGACACAAATACAATAGCACTTGCTGAAAATGGAGACTATTGGGCCTTTATACTCCATCTCTGCCACAATAAGAAGCACACCAATCCCATTTGTGAAAAAAAGTGGAATTTCATGAATGTATTTATGCATACCTATAAAGTTTACATAGCGAAAAACATTCAGTGCATTTTAATTAGTACATCTTGCACATAGACTAACAATTGTGTGGTAAATGCTTCTCGTAACAGTGCTGTTGTTAATTTTATGCGGCCACCATGGTGAGTATCTGTTGAGAGGGTCTGAGGAAGGAGAAACCATTAACCACTGTTGGCCATGGTGAGTAGCTAACAAGAGGGTCTGAGGGAGAAACCATTAACCACTGTT
>JAODJW010000045.1:9394549-9406235 GCA_026777045.1 Hyperopisus bebe
GGTGACGGAGACGGATTGTTTAGCCAAATATGTGATGTTGATGTGAGAGCTAGCCTCTGTAGCGATGGTATGGCTACCTATTTGTGTGGCGTTTGGCTGATTTCCTCCTAGGCTGAGCACTAGGCAGACCAGAAATTCCATCCTTTGTTACAAACCTACCTGCATTTTTCTGTGCTAAAAATGGTCACAAAGATCTGCTACCCATTCAGAGGAGTCTCCCCTCTCCTGTGCTCCACAGGCTTTCTCTTCCTTAACACGCTTTTCATCCAGAGGGGCCGACATGAAACCACGTGGACCATTCTCAGGAAGTTTGGCTATGACGACACACTAGATCTGACAGATGACTTTCTCTATCCTCAGTATGTCTGCCACCTTAATTAAAAATCTTCACCTTTTTGCCTCGGTGATGGTCACTGCAGCGTAAATCTCAGATTCCCTTCATTGAAATGAATTAGTGTGAAGGTCTAAGATCTCTGCATAACGGTAGATGCATTTGCTTCCTTTTGGGACAGACTACATGTTCCAGCGGCCTGCACGACAGAGCTTAACCACCATGGCCAGCAGTTCCTGCAGAAGTTGTTTGAGAAGTACGACGAGGTGCGACTGCGGATATCTGTCTGTGCAAAACACAACTCATACAAGGTTAGTCTGCAGGTCACACAGTTGATGCTTGTCATCTTTTGCTTTGACTAGGATAAGGACAGAGCGCTTTCTCCGGCCGAGCTGAAGAAGTTGTTTGCTGTGTGTCCCCACATGCCATGGGGTCCCGATGTCTACGCAGCAGTTCCTGTTAACAGTGACGGCTACATATCCTTACATGGCTACTTGTGTCAGTGGATGTGAGTAGAAACGCAGGCCTGAAACAGCTTGCCATCTCCATTTCAGTAATATCCCATTCTACATGATTACAGCTCTTTACACCCTTTTATCTGTAGACAGTCATCAGTATATTCATTCTTGTACTTTTTCAGTTGGTTTCTTGGTGTTTACGCCGGATCTCTATTGCAGGCTGACCTCATACCTGGATGTACGTTGCTGTCTGGGGTATCTTGGTTACCTTGGTTACCCCGTGCTCACAGAGCAGGACTCACAGATTGCAGCAGTGATGGGTATTTCTTCTGTTTTACTCATGTGTCACATGAAGATTTCAGCTACAATTGCATCATTTTGCATAATTCCATAAAGTTCCATAAAGTTATTAGGTGAATTCAATATTTTTGCCTTTTTTAATGGCTTTCTGCGTTAGCTGTCAGTTGAAAATTGGACGAAGTCTGGAAACTGCAAAAAGAAAACACTGCAGCACTAAATAGCAGGAGATGGGAAAGAACAAGGAAAAAGTTGGTCTTTAACAGGCCTTCAGAAAGTATTGTGTTCATTAATCAGAAATTAGTGGAGTGTAAGAATTGATGAACTGCATCAGTGAGCATAAGAAAAGCATGTTGGGTCTGAATCTTCATGAATATTTGTTTGAAAAATACACGACAAACCTTTGTTTTGTCCTGGAGATCAGGCCCTTAAGAAGATCACAACAGAATCGGCCTAAGATGGTCACGGTTATTTTATGTTGCTCAGGGAAAGGTGGTGGTTTTTGAAGTCTTAGTATTGTTAGGCTTCTCTCTAGGTTATGAGATGTGAGGTATCCACACATAATATGGCATTCATTTTAATTGTAATATGTCATTGTAATTGTAATTGGGGGCAGCGTGTGGCTCAGTGGGCTAAGCCTGTTTGCCTGTAATCACAAGGTTGCCGGTCCAAACCCAGCCTCAGCATGTCTGCGGGTCCTTGAGCAAGGCCCTTAACCCCCTGCTCCCTGGGCGCCCCAACAGGTGGCAGGCCTTCGTGGACAGCTTGCTCTACAAAGAGCAAGTTGAGGGAGGCGTGAAAAGAGTATCCCCATGAGGGACAATAAAGGATTGATTATTATGCCCAACTTCACAACCAGTCAGGAATATCATCAAACTTTAAACCAGTTATGTTTTGGCACTAGCCCATTTTTTGCTAGTTCGTTGGTGCGTCTTGAGTATGTGTATATGTATAAATTGCATTTATATAGACGCTCCTCTACTTGTGAAAAAGATACGTTCCGAACTTGACATGTTCGTAAGTCATTATTCAACATCGTTTTAAGGGGTATACGCAAGTACAAAGAACTAGGATGCTGGGAGTTTGCACGCTACGCTGCTGCGCAGCAGGAGTAGCGGCCAGAAGTCATGCTAGGCAGAATTGGGGAGCAGAAAAAAAAAATTGTTACGGACAGGAAACGGGAGCCCAATGAACACAATATGGACTTGGTCCTCTTCGTTCATATGTCTGAAAGTTCGTAAGTTGAAAGTTCGTAAGTAGAGGAGCATCTGTACCTCAGGTGAACATATTTTTTTGTGCTACTGAAAGACTCAATTCATCACTTAGAATTTAATTGCATTATATCATTATATGTATTATTGTCATCAAAGCCTTAAATGTTTGCCAAATTCATTTTACATTTTGATTCAAACGTTAAGTCCTGTTCATTTGAAGTTGATTTTCTAGAGTGATTTATTAGTCTGTGTGCTTCTGCAGTGACGAGGGAGAAGACCATAGACCTAGAGAAGGGACAGACCCAGAGAAGTGTGTTCCTCTGTAAGGTCTTTGGTTGTCATGGTGCAGGCAAGACTGCCTTCCTGCAGACCTTCCTGGGTCACGGCTTATCGGTGAGCAGCCCCTCTTCCCATAAGCATGACAGGCTAGAGGGTATCTGCTTGTCTGTACTTTCCTCTGGTTAGTGATTGAAAGTCTGTTATTTTGGTTTTATTGTGTAGTACTGTTCTACATAAATGCCACGAGTTTTATACATACAAAGGTTTTATATTTGTTCTCATACCGCAAAATTATTAAGACTTTTTAAAGATTAAATGAAAGCTTAGCCCAGTATACAGTGATGACATCTCTTGTTTAGTCTCTCCTTTAAGAAAGATGGAAAGTGAAATTTCAGCAAAATATGGAGAAGCAAATGAAAAGAACACAAACGTACAGAAAAAGATGACACCTTTTTGGTGGATATAGAAACTGTATGCTTACGTGAGGCACCCAAGTGCAGAAAGCGTTTAAAATTGATGGAATTATATTGCGTAATAATAATAATAATATTACCCATATATAAACTATTTAATAGATGAGCAGAAGGCCCTAGCTAGATGTAAATGCATATTGAATAAATGATTTGTAGTATCATTAAACACACATTTTAATATATAGATAATTTTTAAAAAGTCAATTGCTGGTGAACCACATTATTGAATGAATTATAGCTCGAAATCTGCAACAGAATTGTGATCTGCAAAAAGTTCATATCTGCTGCCTGTTTTGTGCTTCTGCTTTCATCCCTTGGTATTTTTGGTTTGCATTCCAGAGACAAACGAGTGATGCAGGTGCCTTTTGCCGCTACACCATCAACACTGTCCACGTTAACAACCAGGAGAAGTACTTGATCGTAGGTATACTTGGTGAAACATCAGCCACAGCGTGAACCAGAGGGATGCGAGTGTCACAGCGCGTCTTGCCTCCCCAGCTGAACGAGATGGACGCAGACGGAGAATTCAAGCCCTCAGATGCTGCATGTGACGTGGCCTGTTTGATGTACGACGTCAGTAACCCCAAGTCCTTCAGCTACTGTGCCAGTATCTACAAGGTGAGTCTTTGACTTGCTTCTCTCCGGGGGCTTTCTGTTTTGGTTATTACTGATGGAATAATTCCAGTTAAACTGGTAGGGCACCACTCATACTGTCAAAATGAACCATAGCTGAGCTGAACAGCCATGCCCGTTAGTAATCACTCCGTATGATCAGGGGATTTGAACATGCCAGTGCATAAAGAACTCGCTGGTATCTGACCCTTACTCACTTGCCCTTTACGATATGATTCCTGCCACACATAAGCATTTACTTTATGGTGTTTATAGATATTGTTTAAAATGTTTGAATTTTATAACAGACATGCGCAATTGAGACTCATCTGTTCACTGCTGTACACAACAGCATCTCTGTTTGTGGGTTATGTAAATATTACATTGTAGGGACCAATTGTCTCCACAATGTGACAAAAGCCTTTTATTTTGATGATGCGGGGACCATTTTTCAATCCTCACAAGGGCAAACTCAATTTCATAAAAATATTTGACTGCAATCGGTCCTGGCGAACAGACAGAGGAGCTGCTGCTGCCGTGTGTCTCTCACCCCCCTGCACCCCCCTGCCCCTTTAGGAACACTACATGAACTCCAGCATTCCCTGCTTGGTGGTGGCCAGCAAGTCAGACCTCCCTGAGAACACTCAGCAAGGAGTTTCACCCTCAGAGTTCTGCTACAGGCACCGGCTGCTCCCCCCTCTGCCGTTCTCCTGCATCGTCCAGGACTCGCTGAACGTGCCAGTCTACTCCAAGCTGGCCTGGGCTGCAATGTTCCCGTAAACCTGCTTATTTATTTATTCACCTGTTTATTGTATCTTATTGTATCTGTATAATCCCACTAATACCTCTTTTATTCATTGTCTGGTTCCTTCCATATGGATATTGTTTTAATATGACTTTGCATAATTTGGATTGCATGGATTGTGGCTGATTAGCTCTTGTGGCGTTTCTCTTAGGCATCTCAATGGCTCTGACATGACAACCACCTCCTTCTGGCTGAGAGTGACACTGGGGGCAGCTGTTTTTTCAGTCCTGGGCATAACCCTCTACAGAGCTTTTATCAAGCATAAATAAAACGCCACGTGAAGTTGAGCGCCGCTTCGGAGGAGTGGGAGAAGCAAAGCAATGCGGCAGGTTCCCAGAAGGAATGGTCTTCAAAGCCAGCCCTAGTTCACATCTGCTGTCTGCTTTGACCTTACAGTAGAAAGCTGGAAATACTAGGCAACCTTAGTGGAAAGGTATCGCATGGGTTTTTACAGACATTACCATGAGACAGAATAAGGAACAAATGCATTCATATTTGATTATCGCTTCCTGTCACAGACGCATGGTTGGCTGACCTGTAGAGCTTCCAGTTGGCTTTTGTTTTTTTCTTTTTCACTTCAGGATACACAAACTGGAAGCAATATTCACGCCTTGAAGTCCATTCATGTGATGATAAAGGATGTTGAATTGTGTGTTGGGTTATGTACAGAAGTGATCTGTATTTTGCTCAACATTCAGTCAATTTGGGCAGGATCTAACCAACTTTGCAAATATTTGACGATCGCACTTTGTTAGTCTGTCCTGTCGTGTGTTTGATGACGAGCTGCTCGCTTGGAGCCTCGGGTGAGAGCCGTCAGACGCACAGCATGGTTTCATGAACTTTGTTCTTAATGGGTAAATTGCAACCAAAATTTAGAGGTTGTTGCAGGTATGAGATCCATGTCTTTATAAGTTTAGCGTTAAAACCAGAAAACTTGTTTTAATTAAATTGGTCTCCCGGGCCCTTTTCCAACATTTAATTTTATTTAAATGAACAAAGTTTGAAATATGAACAATTACTGTCCTGTTCCATTGTACACAGACTAAAGTTCTCTATTGGCTATTCAAAATAAATATATATTTCTAAATTGTGATTCAGTAAACCTTACCTTGAATGAATGTTACATTTATATGGTCCAAAGTGCTTTACAGAACCAATGGGGAGCCACTTAAACTACCACCACTGTGTAGGACATCGCCTCTACTTTTTCCCTAAAGGTACTCAATGATCCTTAAGGACCTTAGAGGCCTTACAACAAAGTATCTCCACCACACTGGGATCCACACAGCCCAACAACCCAGCTGCCTCCCCCATCCAATAACTAGCCAGACCCAAACCTGCTTAGTTTCACACAGACTACCTGGCCTGAACTGCACATGCAAGGAGGAGGGGGGTGGCTGGGTAGCACAGTGGCTAACACCACTGCCTCACACCCCAGGGGCCCTGGTTCAAGTCCCCTTGGCTCCCTGGAAGTCTACACAGCCATGTCATCCAGCCCCCCCACCCCCCCTGAACATGAGGTCGGCAGGGAGACAGGATGTCAGAGCACAGCTAGCTGGTTTTCAGCAGGTTCAGAGGCTATCGGTGTCTTCTCCTCAGTAAACAACACTGAGAAATATTTCCACATCTACACTCAGGTTAGGACATGGAGCGAATGAGAGTATATTTCTGCAGGTTGGGAAGCTAACATCTTGTTTTCACGTCAGGCTGCTCTAACATGCTGCAGGCAATGGCTTTGCCTGCTGCCAGACTCAGGTGTTTCACAGGTTTCCTACGAACTCTCCAGCTACAAGGATATCGCCAGAGCACACGGCTCGTAGGAAATCCTTCTCGGCACGTGCTAAAACCTTCTCACCCCCAGCAGGACAGATACTCTGGCTCCGAAGGTTGGCAACATGAGAGTTTTGGAACTTTTTTGAAAATCCTTGAGTGAAGAATAATGAACCAGAACGATTTGCAGATGCTGAACCAAGTCAAGCCAGCAATGCAGTCTTTCTCTTGTGCATTTAAGCCCAGTTCTGCAAACGGTCACCTTTCATGCTTCAGTTCCTCAGAGCCAGGAGAGCAGGCCTGTAATACAGCCTCAGTTGAAGGATATCCACAGGCTGGCTGAACCCACCCAACACAGTGGAACGTTCTGACTGGTGTGTAAGACTAGAACGCCCTACGAACACCTCGCCAGTTAGCATGAATCGTTCATAATTTTTGTCTTGTATCTTATCTTCCTGTCAGGCCTTGCAATTGTGACAATGGCAATGCGACCATAGCGAGGCCACCGCAGACGTTTCTGCAGGAGGGTCACAAGCCAAACTCAGCAGGTCAGTCAAGAACATGTTTGGGAGCAGACGTTCCGACACAAGAGTACAAGAACAGACGTGCCAGTGCTGAGAGGTATTTCTCCGTCAGGAATAAGTCCGAAGCATCCGGTACACACAGATCAGTACCATCAGTACCGTGTTAACCAAAAGAACCACATGACTGTAGCAACACGCGGAAACATTTCATGCATTACGGTGCACATCATGCCTTGACATTTGTTAAGTCCACTAAGGCACTAATGACATTGTTGTTGTGTAGTACCCATACAGGGCCAGCCAGCTCCAACTTACAGAAGCAATACCTGTAAACCGGGCCTGGATCCGGACCACCAGTTAGCGCTGGCTATAACAAACAGCTAGACAGAAGCACGGACATAGAATCATACAGAAATCATGATCCTTTGCAGTTTGCATATACACATGAGCTCCCTGGAATCCATCAGCGATGAGTTCGAGATTAAATCATTAATCGTTAATACTTGATTCCTCTGATTGGTTAGGAAATGACAGCGGGGGCAAGGCAGCCTGGGCGGGGTGAAAACACAAGGAGGAAAGGCAGGAACACGACATGCGGTAGCAATGTTTATCTGCAGAGCACGATTTTCCTAGATTACAGGGCAGAACTGGCCAAGTCTGGACATTTCCACTCTTGAGTTTACAGAACTCAGATCGACAGAATCCCACCACATGTTGTGCAGAAATTTTGTGGATCTTTTCACATATATACAGCACATCTGTATGTTAACGTGTGCTGGCATATGTGTGCATGGACACACACATACGTGTGCTTGGCGGTACATATATGAGTCAGTCACGGCTTCCTCTCTCCCATTCTCGGGCAGCTAGGCAGAACAGACGCAAACCTCTCACCTTACTTCTCCACCGCGGGACGGCCTGCCAACCACAACATCTGGCTGGGGGGGGGGGGAACCTGCCTCAGCACCTTCCAGGAACAATGGCCTTCTCTTTCCCCCCTCTAGGGTGGGAGCACAGGCATTGCCATTAGCAGGCACTGCACAATGGTGCCCACATCCACACACGTCCTCTGTCGCCCCACCCACTCCATCCCCACCATGGCGCCCTCCGGTGGCCATGGGTATAACCATAATTGAAACACGGGCTTCTTGCTGTGTTGCTCTAGGCCAGCTGGGTCCCCTTTGTTTTCCTGCCTCCCTCACAGATGTTTACGTCACAGTCACAGCTAGCTAGCTAGCACCTTGAGGTTTACAACTTGATCGTCTATGGCTCCTGTAGGTTTCATTTTAACCAAGCAAACTAACAGATTAACAGATCTGATTTCCAAAGTACACATGAGGAACTCCTTGTCTCTTTCTATCTTTCATTTTCAATCCTCTTCACTGCACTGTACACGGCATACACTGCAGCCCTTCCAAGCCTCAGCACCCAATGCTCAACCCACAGAGCTGTGACCATCTGCCCGCTAACATGCTAACACGCTAACGCCTGCTGGTCCCTGGCCAGGTGTGAATGCACGGTCTGGAAAGCACATGGAGCACACGCACGCGACCGCATGCTGGTCAGAAGAAACGATTAGCTGCTTTTCCCTGGGGTTCCCGACGGGACGTGTGTGAAAGCTTTTCCGGGTGAACAAATTACTACTATTATGTCAGGACGTGCAGTTTCCAAATCCCGGCCTGCCGAAGTTCAGCAGAGGACGGGGACTCCTAGAGTATCAATGCTACTTCATAAACTTGACATTGAAGACATAAACTTGATATTTAAGTGACATCTATTGAATTTAGCCATTTCAAGGCCAGTGATGCAGTCCTTATGCGTAACAGATTCCCAATTACAGAGTTCACAGGGCAAATGAGACTAATGTGGAAACCAAACAAAAAAGCATTTGTTCCAGATAGATATCAGTTTATTTCATTAATATATATTTTTTAATGAATGATCAACATGCAGTAAGATGGGAAAGGTGGTACATACTGAGCTGAAACATTATGACCATCACAAGTCATATTATTAATTATTGTTATGGTTCCACCCAGGACGGGATCAATAGAGTCACCCGCCAAAGTTTTGGGTAGGAACACGGCGCGCGGCAGCTTTCAAAACGAAACGGCGCCCCCTGTCGGCCAGCGGCGACGCTTTCCCGACTTCATATTTCGGCTGCGGAGCAAAGGAAGAAACGCTCAACTGAAATAACGCGCGTACGTCCAGTGGGGCCAAGACGGCAAACATAACAGACGGCCAAGCAAGCTGCGACCTCAGGTGCGCAATTAAACCGATTTTTCGGAAAAAGACATTCTCCTTAATCCGTGTCAGACGCTCT
The DNA here is from genome assembly GCA_026777045.1 of Hyperopisus bebe. NCBI lineage: Eukaryota > Metazoa > Chordata > Actinopteri > Osteoglossiformes > Mormyridae > Hyperopisus > Hyperopisus bebe. The sequence continues at coordinate 9,403,636 of JAODJW010000045.1, forward strand.
GAGACATATACAGGAATAGATTCAGTCCAACAAAATCAAACGTAATGCCAAAATCACAACTGAGTCACTGGCAATAATGATTTCCAAATTACAGCCACGGTGCACGGCATACAGAAAAATGGAAAGCAGAAATTGTATTGATCATTACAGTATGTTTCGGGTCAAAACGTCAACTGCGGCGATTTCGTTGCATTAGGATAAAAACCGATCTTACAACGCGAGAACGGAGGTCGTTATTTTAAACACGTACTTAAATAACCATGCATACATACCGAAGTACTAGCGTCTATGCATACAAAGTAGGTGCCCCAGCAGCCCGAAAATAATCGCTTAACCGATGTCTCTCTTATGTTGCACATGAATCCAGCTCTCGGAGATGTAAACAAGTAGACGATTGCGGTATACTTGAACTTGAAAACTTAAAAACTGCCCAAGTGAAAACAATGAAGGAGCAGCGGTAGATTTTAATGTAAAAAAAAAACAGATATTATGACAAGACGGTAATATAACAGCAATGTATTAAAAGAAAACATTGCACGAAGAGGAATAAAACGAATGTCAGTTATCATAAGACATAAAACTTCGCACGTAAGGCTGTTACTGCTCTGATCTCCGGCCGTTAAGTAGAAACGAAAGGGGAAAAAACACAACTCCATTCCCCCACGCAGACTTGACAGATTTAACGTAGGAGCGCATCTCCATTTACTTACCCGCCCGGTGCATTTCATCGGAAAAGGACGCTGTCACTTAATTCCCTGCCGCCTTCAAAACCCCGCTGCACGCAAAAAATTAAAAGCAGGAGAAGCGATGCCCCGGTCGCAGACCGAGCCGTGGGTCCCCTGCCTTGGTGCTCATTCAGTCCCCGCACTTGCGAGTGACTGGCGATGGGGCGGGCGGCCGCAGAAGTGACAGCCGGTTACACCGCCGTGCGCCTACCCATCGGCTTCTTAAAGGCGCCGCTCGCCTCTGCGCTCCGGGCTGCACACATCCGAGTCCCCTCTCGCAATCTTTCACCCCTCCTCCATATTACTGTTATTGTGGAAATCTGGGCGGTCCTTTCAGACGCAATTGTGATTAATGCCGCATATTACAATCGTGTTTTAATTAGGTCCGGGAACATAACAGCCCGCTATGAGTTAACGGGGTGTGGACTTGTAGGCCTGCATCAAATATAGCAAAACAGACATGTCGTTTAGTAAAGTGGAACAATATCCCATATTGCTTCCATTCAGAAAACATAAACGATTGAAACATTCGGAGGAAGATTTTATACATAGGTATACATGTCTTTGAAACTGTGGTTAAAATATATTTTTAATTAAAAAAATATTGCTCAACGAATGTTATAGAATTCTTAACCCTAACCATCGTATAAGTCATCGCTAATGGTGAATATTAAGCAGAAATCTCTGCCATTGTCCACACTGACAATTCAGGTATTAAAGCATGTGGATTGACGCTTATGTTTGGGTGGGGATGGCAGAGGATCCAGCGTGAGCAGACGGTACCGGTCCATGGGGAAGAGAGTGTGCGGGGCATCTTGTGGAGAGAGTGACGCATGAATGACCTTCTCTGATTCAGCGAGAGCTCATGCTGGAGCGTGACTTTGCACACTGACCATGTCACCCATGATGATTTGCCATAGCCCTGAGCACGTGCGGAGGACGGCCCATGTGGGCGGGGCTGGCCCATGGGGTGCTACTCCCTCTGATGCCTTTAAGTCACTCTTAGGGGCAGCGTCTCCTCGTGGTGGCCTGGCATCATGACTGACAGTGCCGTCACAGTGGTGACATCGCTCACGGTAACGTGAATCCAGCCAGACGTGTGCAGGACCTGTCAGAGCAATGCTGGCAGTATGCAGTGAGGGACTCCAGCCCACAGAAGAAACGCAAACCTCATGCACGGATAACTTCCCTCACACGACAGAGGGACTGAAAATTCATATTCCAGACCACAGTGTGTCAGCAATGATCTGATCCCAGCCCTTAATCTGGACCCTCCTCTCATTCTGGGGCCTCCTTACTTTGACAATCATGCTGTTCTGGCTGCATTTAATAAGTGTTGTGTTAACGTGTTTGAAGTTCACTTCAGCAGGAGATCGGGGCACTTTTCCCCATCTCTCCAAAAGCGCCCAGACCTAATGATGGGCACTGAAATGTCCGGTACGGATGGCTCCCATGAGCATCTCCATTCCTCTCTGATCCACGCAATGCCAATAGGCTTTGCACAGCAGTGCCAGAGTATCTAGGAAAATGCATAAGGATGCCAGCTGGCAGGAACGTGATTGAGGAATCAGGCCTGTGACCAATAGGTTGTAGGTTTGAGTCCCAATAAGTGCCGTGGTTCTGTCTGGGATCAGTCTGCCTGCCTTGTCACCACTGGTGGCCCAAAGTTGGTCTGCTGGGGCTCCTGTTTGAGTTTGCGTCATCCTCTCTGACCCCCCCCTACCCCCACACCCTGCCGTTTACTAGCCTCTGCTTTAAGGATGGTGGGGGGGGGGGCGTAATCCTGGTCTAAACCCTCTCTAACTTTGCCATGTTCCTTAAATATCCTTCCAGACTAACCTATGGCAAACCCCCCCCCCCCCCCCCCCCCCCCCC
>JAODJW010000045.1:9406335-9419855 GCA_026777045.1 Hyperopisus bebe
TCACCTTCCCTCCTTCAGACACTCATGTCTCCACTAAGATATCTGCATGTCTAGTAGACATCTCATCTTGGATGACTACTCACCAACTGAAACTCAACCCCAGCAAAACGGAACTGCTTTACATCCTGGCTGACTCATTCCCCCTCCTGGACCTTGCGATCTCCCTCGACAACTCCCTGATCCGTCCTTCGGTTATTACTCGCGACCTTGGGGATACCATGGACAATCGTCTGTCCTTTTCCTCACATATCACCAACCTTCCCCGCTCTTGTCGGTTTCTCCTGTTTAATATCAGAAGGATACGTCCATTCCTTTCCACCCAGGCTACCCAGATACTCGTTCAGTCCCTCGTCATCTCCCGCCTTGACTACTGCAACTCGCTTCTAGCGCTCTACTCTCTACTCGCTACTCTGAGCTCTTTTCCTTTAAAAAAAAAAAAAAACCCTATACTTTCCCATCAGAGTTTTAGATTGATGGTATTCATAGCCTTGGTTTTATTGAGCTAGTATCGGGAAAAATTCATTGTGGAGTCTTAAAGCACTTATGTACTGTAAGTCGCTCTGGCTAAGGGTGTCTGCCAAATGCTGTAAATGTAATCCACCAGTGTGGACTGTGCTGTTTATAGTGTATATACAGTATATATATGTATATATATATATATATAACAGTATGTGTGACCTATGTACATTTGCTATAGCTTTAGGAAAATAATACAATATGTGTGTACATTTGATATAACTGTATCTTGTGAAATGAAATGAAAATGCATAACTGTGTTGTAGCGTATAATGGATTCGGAGTCAAGGGAACCACCTCACACCTTTATATACGTGGATGAGGCAGGCTTCAGTCTGAACAGAAGCAGAAGACGTGGTCGAAATGTCATCGGCCACAGAGCTACTGTTGACTTGCCAGGCCAGTGGGGAGGAAATATCACTATGTGTGGTGCTATTTCAGAGCATGGTGTTCTAACTCATATTCCCCTTATAGGTCCATACAATACACAGCGTCTCCTCACCTTCCTGGAGACCTTCTAACCTTCTATAGGGCTCTCATCCCTGATAGGGGTCCATTTCAAGATGATTCGGTGCGTATGAAGCTGTATTGCTATACTTGCTACTATAGTTGTATTGATCTTGTAATGAGTCTGAAATAATTATAAGAGGTATGTACATGATAGGCTTTATAGTTTAGTCATGAGGTAGTTAGGACTCGATGGATTCAGGTTAATGGAGACCTCAGATTCGTGACTCATGAGTTATTTAACGGATCCAGGTCATTCACCCGGGTAAGCCATGAATCACCCAGCTCTACCTGTGAGTGCTTTGTCAGGGGAGATATCCACTGCAGCACCCGCTGCTCATTGAGAAGAGTAATAACGATACACGCTTTCACGTCAGTCTCCCAAAGTCTCCAATAACACCAGAGAAAGTCACTAGATTTGTGTCTAGAAAAAAGTTGCTAAATATATCGACGGAGTGGCTATGTTGGCAACACTGACAGGGAGTCAAGTTGCGCTGGTAGAGTCAGCACAATATGTACGATGATAAGTAGCAAACATGACGTTTGTTTTATTCTCGCTTTACGGACGAAGGAAGGAAAAAAATGTAACAGCCTAGTTAGAGCTAAAAATACCAAGTTATTTCTTAGTGAAAGATATTATGTACAAATTAAAGAAATAAATTTGTAAACTCACTTTGACTCGTCTCTTTGCTCGAAATGGCATCGCTCGAAAGGCACATCCATTATTCCTCTTCACGCTCTTTGCAACAGAATGTAGCAAGAGCCAATGAGAGCGTAGTAAATGGAGTCACATGTTGACGGATGGCTAATGAGTGTAAAGGACAAGATTGATTGGTTGGTTCCAGGTGGATAGTCATCAATCAATCTTGTCCTTTACACTTGATTAGTTGTCAGGCAGGCATCAGTGGGAAAGCCTTCATAAGTGAGAGATTTATTTCTCAACACACAAACGCTGTGCTGTAACTTCATAATATACGGCAATCTGTTTTAACTCTAAAGGCCTATGGTATAAAATGGCCGTTTTGACTACTTTTGTTTTTCCCCTTTAATTTCACCTTAAGAAACAGTGTTACATGCAGGTATTTCGTATAATTTTTTCAGCACAACCTTGTTATATATCTACTCAGCTCCGCACTGAGAGATATCTTCAGACTTTTATCTGGTTTAATAACCAAGCACACTCTCTCTCAAACTCCTGCTCAGAATGTTTCACTTTTCTTTATTATTCTTTTCCTTTCTTCCATAATACCTTTCGAACATACTGACGTGAGGCATGTTAAACCTGGACATGACATCCCCCTTTTTCTTGGCATCAAACTCCCAATTACAACAACAACAAAATAGAACGGGACCATATCAAGATCCATTAGACTAATCAGAGTCATAGCTTAACTTATCTCAGTAACATCCTTTGTAGGTTTCTCTAAACAACCAGCTTTGTAACACAACATTACCACATGTATAACCATAGATTCCTTACTAAAGAGACATTTTTGTCTTCTGGTGACTGCCACCTATGAATCAAATGTTTTCCATTTCAAAATACATGAAGGTTTTTTTTCCATTTACTAAAAGTTGAATGCAATAGTTACCAAATATAAACACTGTGAACTTCTCTTTCCAAAATCATGAGCAACATTAAAGTGTTGACCTTGTCAATCTCATGCACCATATTCATATCACTCACAAACATAATCAGACAGTCTACTGGGTGTTCGCTTGACCCTTTGTGGCCTAATTGACCTTTCTGCCTGTTTGTATTTGTCAGAGTCATTTTCTGATTACAGAGTCTGCACTACAGTCATATGTTTTCCTCCTGATTCATTAGTTTCCGTGTCCTCGGCTCCTTCTGTTTCCCCCTTTTCATGGAGTGTCCTTCAGTCCTTGTCCTTCATATTTCTTGACAAAGGTGGTGTTTCTTGCATATTGTGCTCCAGTTGGGGACTCCACTACGACCTCATTTCCTGTTTTGCTGATGATTTTGTGTGGTGTTGCATTGAATGTCGTTGAGATCTTGTCAGTCTTGTCTTGTCACAAGAGTACAGTGTCACCGACACTGACTTCTGACTGTCGTGCCCCTCTGCGCATGACTGCATACATTTTACTCTATGCTTTTTGAGTTTTTTGAGTCATGATCACATAGTTCTTGATCAGTATGCATCTTAATAAGTTCTGGGAACTTTCCTCTGACCTTTCGATTGAAGAGCAGTTTGGCGGGGCTTTTACCTGTTGTTGCATGGACAATACCTCTGTACACAGTCACATATTTTCGCAATTCTTTTTTCCAGTCTAAACCCTTTGAGTGAGCAATTCTAATTCTCTTCATCAGTGATGCATTTTGATGTTCAACTTCCCCATTGGCCTGAGCATATTTTGGTGTAGTTCTCACATGCATGATCCCATTTTCATCACAGAAGTGTCTGAATTGTTCTGATCTGAACTGAGGTCCATTGTCTGATTTGCATGTGACAGGCAGTCCATGTCTACTAAAGATTGTCTCCATGCTGTCTATGATCTTTTCTGTTGTGGTGGTAGTTAATACGTCATATTCGTAGTATCGGCTGAAGTAGTCTACTGCTACCAGAATGGACTGACTTGACAGGGGAGGTCCCAGAATATCGACTGCAATATCCCGCCAGGGTCCATCAGGTAGCAGTGTCGGTCTCAGCAATTTGGGTGGATCAGGCTTAGCCACTATCTGACAGCCGTGGCAGGCCTTGCAATGTCTTTCGGCTGCTCTGTCCATGCCAGGCCACCACACTTTTGTTCTAAGATGTTGCTTTGTTCCTATGATACCCAAGTGTCCCTCATGGGCTAGTACCAGCGCTCGCGCTCATAGGATCTGGGGCAACACAATATATGTGCCTGTCAGAACAAGATACTGTATCCTATTGTACATAGCTCATTTGCAACAATTGCATACTGTTTACACTTCTCAAAATGTCCAGTCACTATGGCCCCTGCACACCTCACATAATTCTGGATCAGTGGCTGATGCCTCTTCCACTTCTCTGGTGGTGAGTGCTTTCAGTGTTGCATTCACTGCCACAAATTTCACGTACAGTATTCTTCAGCCCCGTGCTTGTGTTCACACAGTTTCACTAAATTTGTAAGCAGTCGTGACAGTGAATCAGCAATATTATTCCTTCCTGCAATGTGGACCACTTTGAACTCATACGGCTGTAGCCTAAGAACCCACCACTCTATCCGTGCGCATGGTTTGGATCAGGGACCATAGATCACCTCTAATGGCTTATGGTCTGTAACTAGGTCAAACTTTCTCCCATAGACATACGGATGTAGTCTCTCACAGGCCCAAACTAGGCCTGGCACCTCTCTTTCCATCTGCGGATATTTTCGTTCACAGTCAGTTAAGCTGCGGCTCACATAGCACACTGGGACTTTAATTCCCTTTTGGTTTTGTACCAGCACTGCACCTAAACCAACAGGACTTGCATCTACTATCACCTGTGTTGGTGCATCTTTGTTGAAGTAAGCTAATGTCGGCCCAATTCCTTTCTCTGACAACAGAAGTCCCATGAAAACCAGTCTATCCATGTTGAACTGACACTTTCCCGGGTTCAGTGTTAATCATGTCTCTCTAAGCCTTAACATGACTGCATGAAGTCATCTGTCATGTGCTTCTTGGTCTGGTGCATGTAGGATCACATCGTCTGATATGTTGTCTACACCCTCAATCCCTGGTAGGGCATTGGCTATCTCGTTCTGATACTGTTCGCTGGCAGGTGATAGCCCAAATAAGTCTTTTGTACCTGTACACCCCATTGTGCACTGTGAATGTGGTGATTTCACGTGACTCAGGGGTCAGTTCAAGCTGATGGTAACCCCATTTCAGATCTAGCTTGCTGAATATGGTTGAACCATTCAGGCCCCGGAGCAGCTCATCCACCGTGGGGATTGGAAAGCATTCCCTCATTATGGCCTCATTAGCCCGTCTCATGTCCAGGCAAAGACGAACATCGTTTCCTGGCTTTGGAACGATCACCACTGAATTCACCCACAGGGTGGGTCCATTCATTGGTTCGATGATGTCCAAATCCACCAATTCCTTTATCCTGGATTCCACTGCCTCCCTGAGGTTGAAGGGTATGCTGAGCTACAGGTCTCACCTCTGGGTTAATGTGCAGCAGTACCTGTCTTGTTTTCAGTTTTCCCACTCCCATGAACATGTCAGGGTATTGTTGTTGGAGTGCTTGCTTGATGTCAGTTACTGCAGAAATGCTGGCACCTATCCTCAAACCCCCCAGACGCATCGCTGTTTCCTTCCCCTTCAGCGGTTTGCCATTTCCTCTGATTACTATAAACTCAGCATGTTCATTTTTATTTCCTATTGAAACTTCACAGGTAAATGCACCCTTAACAGTTAATGGCTGGCTGGAAGAGTACGATAAATACGATAAAAATATGTTTCCTCTCTGACGTAGGGATATCAAAGTGACACTTAATGTGTTCTGCCTTCAGTTTTTCCCATGCATTTTCTCCCATCACATTGCTTGTAGCACCCGAATCAATCAACATTCCCATGTTCACATCCCCAACACAAAAGGTAAGTCTCTCCGGCATGTCGCCCTCATTATTGGTAAATGTGAAGTCATCATGTTTTTCAACACTGTTTACTTTCTGTTTTATTTTTGAACCCATTGTGCAGCACATTTTTGCATAATGTTCTTTTCCTTGGCACTTGTGACATATCCGTCCATGTGCGGGGCATTTAGGATCTCGTCCTATGTGGTCAGTACTCCCACATCTGTAGCATTTTCTGCCGAATTTATTGTCTCTATTTTGTTTTCTTTTCGCATTTTCATTTCTATGCTTCGCCCCCTTTACTCCTTGGGAAATTCGGCTAAATGACTCTGCGGATCCTTTCTCTGTGCATAACATGGCCGACATCGGCTCCTCGATGCTTTCACAGCATGCCTCTATGTCCAATGTACAGGCCATTAACAGGCCATAGAGGAGCTGATGATATATTAGTATCATCATACCCTTTTTATGACCCAGTCTAGGGTTGGGTCGCACAGCTCTGATGTAACTGTGTAAGGAAGCGGAGGAGTGGGGATCAATGAGGGACACGCATGCAGAAGGTATGATGAGAGTGAAGGTTATTATTATTGTCAATACACAATATCACACAAGGTCTACGTACTATACAACCAGTCTTAGCTTCAGGGTGGACCCAGGCCAAAATAATAAACAAAAGCACTGGTTGATAGCACCTAGCTTTCCTAGGGAAGAAAAACAAAACCCCGAAAAAGAAAAGACAATGCTCTACCCTCACTCCCTACCCATGAACAGCAAAACCCCTCCTGCAACCAACAAGAAAACAACCGGTGAGCCTAAATGCCTAGGCCAATGAACACATCCATACAGAGGGTTAAGGACAGACCAAGCTCCTCAATATCAGAACCACCAGGGGTAACTGTACATACAGCAAGGGCTAGAGCAGGTACAAGGCTGAGCTTCGTGAAATCGAAGCTCCCGACACTGGCTCCCTGGGTGGCTATATACCGTCGCCCACTGATGACCTCATCGGGATGGAGACAGTCCACAGGCTGGTGATGAGGTGCGGGAGAGTAGAAAGGTCTGGACTGGAGTCAGGGACCAACAGACCTGCACACCTGGAACAATACACATGCACTGCCCCTAGCAGTTTGTAACACCCTTCATCTAGGGCTTTATTCAGAAAATCTGTTTGCAATTACACCATTAATTGTTTGTACTAAAATCTACCTAACACACTACCAATCAATTTCCACAAATATATGCATATAGTATATATGTGTATATATTACAGGTCAAAGGCTTAGAAGTCATAGAAAAACAATGGACTCAAAAGAAAACCAAAATGGACAACAAACCAAATGGTGCTCTTGACACCGTTAGTGCTTAATGGAAGGAAGTAGTGTGAGGAAAGTTCAGCCCAACTGCAACAAGCAAAGACAAAAGTAATCAGAAGGTCACAGATTTGAATAAACACTGGTAAAGTTACCACTGAAGTACTTATGAGCAAGGTACCATCCCCAAGCACTGCTGTGTGGGTGCTGCCCTTGTTAGCCGCCCACTGCTCCTTCACGGATGGGTCAAATGCAAGAGGTCACACACTGTGTGCTGTGCTGTGTTGTGTTCACAATGACAAATAATCACTCACTTGACTTCAGTCTGAGCAGAATTATGCATACCGGCCCAGATCTGGGCCACATAGACCAAACCACAATCGGGCCACATCTGGCATGCCATAATATAAGCAGTGCCATCATTGCCAGACCTGGCCGATATCTGGTTTACATACTACTTGCCATGCCAGAACTCATCCAGCAATGCCGGCTTGACACCAGATCTGGGCCTGTCTGCTATGTGGGACGATTAACCAAGTAACAGAGAGAACGAGGGGGTAGGGGAAGCAGGGTGTGCCAACAGTATGTTAGCATACACATTTTCAGTTAAAGTAGTCAATTTTTAAGTTCGAATTTTGTACATGTTAATTTTTCCTCATTTAATTTCAACATCACAAATACAAGCAGTACATTTTTATGAGTTTCACAAATTGAATGGACCCAAATGCAATTAGTGGAATTTTATTTGAAGGAACAACAAATGGATAGAGAATAGACAAGGGTGTCACGCTGGGACGGCGCACGAAATGTAGACAAGGTGCAGGACACCAAGAGTCGGGGCAAATACGGGGTTTATTGGAAGCAGCAACACAAAAGGAGCAAGCAACAAATGCGCTGACATAACAATGACCGGACTAGGGAAACAAACTGAAACGCGGACTAAATACACTGAACTAATGACGGTAACAGGAAACAGCTGATGAACACGGGGAATCCACATGGGGTTAATGAGGGGGCGTGGCACACGAGAGGATCGGACGATCGGGGCATGACACAGGGGGGTATTTTCCGCATTTCGCTTAAATCATCCAAGATCAGATGCCTCATCCTGGATGAGTTAATGCCAGTGAGACACATCCGGGATAAGTAGGTTTTTCAAACGCAGCTGTGTAGTAGATTAATCTAGCTGGATCCATTCATCCGAGATGATTGCGCACGCCCACACTACTTGAAAAGCCCATATATATATCAGGTCTAGAAAACTTGATCAGCAAGACTTTGATAGGCTGCAACCAAATGATGAAAGGAAGGGCGCACCTTTTCACACAAGTGGAGCAGGACCTCATAATAGAAGGATATGAAGAATTTCAAGAACTAGTATGTACAAGGGGTGACATGGCAAAAGCTGCCCAAACCAGAAAAGACAGCTGGCAAAAAGTGCCTGACAAATTAAATGCAGAAACAGTGTTCATTGTACTTACTGAATGCAGCATTTAATTTCCGTTTACTTTCCTGTGTCAGATTAGTTATTATTTAATACAGTAAAATCCAGTTATAACGGACTTCAAGGGACCTAGCGAAACAGTCTGTTATATTCAATGTCCATCATGTTCAGAGTTAATTGCTGTATGGCCAGAATACAACTACAGGGCACCATTTACTCATGCCACACTCCAGCAGACACACCTGTGGTATAGATTATTATATTATACAGGTAGTAAACCAATTTTACCTGACCAGATGCGTGACTATTAATAGAACTATTAATGAGTGACTATCCTGAGTATGTATCTACACTGGATATCACCGGCATGCCTTACGCCTTGTCGCCGGAGCCTGCATGTCCATTAGAGCCAAAGAAAACTACAGCTAAAAGCAGCCTTGGGGACCAAATTGTTTGTCCATTATCAGTGAAATTCTGTTATATGTGAGTCCACTATAACGGGATTTTACTGTATGTCATAATTCCAGATCAAACATAAACACAATATTTTCTTAAGAATTCTCTTAAAATCTCTACGTCAGATTCATGACGTGTTCTTAAGTAGCAGAATTTTTCGCACCTTTGTTCTTAAGAATGGTGAATCCCACGTCTTCGTAACTGAAAGTGCCTGCCAGTTTGTCCTAATTAGCATAGGGAAATGCCCTACAATTTCCCATAAAAGGGCATGAGACTGTAGGGCCGTGTGCAAGGAATAGTGAAGAGACGTGCAAGCTGTGAGCCACTTGGCACTAAGAAGAAAAAAAAACTTCAGTAATGCTGAAGTCGAAGTATTAATACAGTAAAATCCCGTTATAATGGACTCGCTTACTGTATAAAGGAATATCGTCTATAACAGATGAGGTCCGCTGGTCCCAGCCATGCACCTTTAAGAACATGCAGAAAAAGCATTGGATATAGCGCACTCTCATATAATGGAATTTTGCTTATAACCGACAAAGAATTTGGTCCCCAGGGCCGATTTTGGCTGTAGTTTTGTTCGGCTATAATGAACAAAGCGGAGAGCTGAGTTGGAACCTCAGCGGGGAACTGAGCATGGAGCTCAGAAAGTTCAGGGAGCTCTGAGGACTGAGCAGGATGCTCAGAGAGTTCCTGGAGCTTGGGGAGCTGAGTGGCAGAAACTATAGGAAGCTCAGTAAGTTGCATTGCAGGAACTGCAGACCCCAGAACAGGAACCTTGGGCGGCGGTGCCAGAACAGGAAAATTGGGCGCAGCCGGAGCAGGAACTTCAGACGGAGCCAGAGCAAGAGCCTTGGAAGGTGGCAGCACTGGAACAGGAACTTTCTCCTTAGCCATGGGCCCTGCTCGCTTCAGGATCCTGGGGACCCAGGGAATGGCATCCTTGGTCGCCCTCAGCCCTTTAAAATGCCGGCGTGGCTGCCGCAGCTGCTGGCATACGGTCGTTGGGCGCCTGCTTGTGCGGAGCGGTGGTGGCGACCACAGCGGGCAAGAACACTGCCGGGTCCAGGATCGGGAGGGGCTCCCCCTAATACCCGGCAGGGGAGATAGCGGAGAGCTAGGTAGCACTGACAAAGATCTCCAACGTTTCCTCTCACTTGCAAAGGCTCCATTTCTTCTTTCTTCTCTTCCCTTTAGCCGTGCTCTGGGATGCCTCAGCTGACGGCTGGTCGTGCCTCCCGTCCTCGACAGCCGCCTGCTTCGCCAGCCATACCCGTGTTCTCTCCTGCAGCTGCAGGAGGTTCTCTAATAATTCCTCCCACTCTTTCACTTCGCTGGGGAGGGACATCCCCTCAAGGATGCCCCAGCATCGATTGAGCGTGTAGCTGGCCTCAGGATCTTCTCGAATGCCGGGCTGTTGCAGCCAATAGAGTACCTCGTTGGAGATCGAAAGGTAATCTTCTTCTGTGGCGCTGAACTTTTTTCCTTTGAGATAAGTCATTCTGTCACGTCCGCTACACGAGTGGGGAGCAGGGAAGCAGATTCAGGAGACGAGGATCAAAAAAAGGGGTTTATTCACAAAGTGGGGAGCAGCACAGGACAAACGTTAATGACGGATCTGGGGATATGGACTCAGACATTAAATACACCAGATAAAACAAACTGACAGAAAGCAGCTGGTCACAATCGGGGTAGCACACATGGTTAATGCGGGGACGTGGCACACACGAGGATCGTACGAGCAGGAGGAAAAGAATTTCCTCCGGGAGGAATAAAGGATCTTGCCAATCGTGTAAAACCCTCTCTGTATGAAATTCTCTTATAATGTGCACCGATATCAAATGGTCACTCCTTCGTGAATGGTGAGGCCATGGCTGATTGGATTTCAACGCACAAACACTGATTACATGTGTGAGCTAATCCTTGTTTACACAGAACAAACCAGGTTTGAGGATTTGGATGTGCTGCTATGACAACACATCCAACAAGAGTTTCGAAAAACCGACAGATCAAGGATCATGCCAAATTGTCAACAATTACATCCGGCTAAAGGAGTAATCCACATACGAAAAATACCCCACAGGTGTCTTGGTCCAAGTAATGGAAGATGGGAGGTCGGCACCTGGTGGAGTCAATCTGACATATACACAAAAGGTAAACACACCGGTAAGGTCCGAGGGAGTTGAGGGCAGAGGACTGCAGGAGCTAGGAAGGAAAAGTAAGCAAAGGCTGGATGGAGGACACAGAGAGAATGCTCATTATGTTGCATTCCACAAAACCATACCCCACATTTAGCATTCTCTGTCCTTAAATGCCTGACATGGCCTTTTTTTAACCTCAAAGTGTTAGTTATTAATTTCAGTTTATTTTTATATAGCGCAACAGAGTTGTCCCAGGGCGCTTTACATGGGTGTGTTCGAACACATTGATATACATATAAAATGAGATACATAACATTAATTGCTGTGATTGCTATGATATGATGAGTTTTTATGTAACATTATGCTTTAGGAGCATATGGAGTTGGCATTACCTATTAATGTATTGCTTCCTGTCCACCTCCCAATCATACAGGTTGCAAGCATCCTGAAGTCCATTGTGACAATCAAAGGGCTTAAGAAAATTGTGGACAGGAAGCAAAGAATAAACCCCTAAGCATGGAGATGTGAGACTACAGTGCTGCTTAATGAACTCCAGTACCATAGTATCTTGCTCTCCATTAAGTATCATAATGATTACATTATAAATTCCTGTGAAGTTGGGCACCTGGCCAAGAAAAAAAAATGAACATGTAAACTGAAATATGAAAATATGTTTACATGACCAACTGGCTAACCAGCTGAGCACCTCAACAAACAGGACCCAGACTCGCTGAGATTTCTGGGATTGCTGTAGAGGCTGCTGGGATTGCTGCACTGTGTGGGAGTGGTGTAGACACTGTGTGCACTTGTGTTGTGCGCCTGTTGAAGCAGTTGACTGGAAATATCTAGAAGTATATTTCAGTGTTTGTGTGCCAGTATGGTTACGTGGGTGGTTGTTTCTGTCAGGCTTGCACACAAAGGGAGACCGAGACCCAGAGATGCAGGGACAACGAGGGTTTAATGACTGCAAAAGTGGGGAGTCAGCAAAGGTAAGCAAGAGTGCCGCACAGCGGAGGAAAGTCGTCCTCTTTGGTAAGGCGTAACCGGCAGAAGCTGGAGACGTGGGGGTGATCCCCGAAGAGGAGAGCCAAAAACCCGGTACAAAAGGGGCGCTCAGAAGTCGAGGTCGAAGTCCGAAAGCAGGGGTCGTTGCCAGGGGGATCCGTCCGACGAGACACGGGTACAGGACATGTGCGGAGGGGAGGACAGGAGATGCCGGGCTCAGCAGGGCAGGTGGGTTAGGTACGGGAGCTGGTCTGAGGAAGGAAGGTAAGTAGGTAAGGAGAGCACTAACGGGTGACAGACAAGGAGGGTAAATGCGGGCAGACGAGAGACAGAAAAAACGCTCAGCACAGCAATGGAACATTGGCTCAATACTTCGCACTGGAGCTTTGCGATGACTTGGCTTATACAGGGAGCTAATCGTCAGCAGACGAGCCAAACCTGTCAGGTCCTGCCTCTGTGGGCGTGACAGTTTCATTTTTAACTTTTTTTTTTTTTTTTTCCTCGCCCTACATGAGTACTTGTCTGTCCTTGTTAATTGACAGCATGAGAGTTATGGATAGCTGCAGGCATAGCTGCGAGTAATATTATGTAACGTCGGTAACATTAACTCGGAAAGGAGTTTGCTCGGTCAACGGTCGGGGCCAGGAAGACATTTTCCACTTTTTTCCCCGCTCCAGCAGTAGCCTGCTTTGAGAGGGTTTTTTGTGGTTTTTCAGCCTCCCTAGAGCAACTTCGCTATAGTTTAGCTAAACATGGTTCAGCAGGAACTTAGTCTCAGGTAAGTAATCGTTAATATGGTTTTGGTTTAATAAAGTTTAATCTAAAGGTTGTTATTGCTGACGCTGTTTATAAAAAAGTTCCGATTTAACGCGTGTTAATTTAGTGTTTTAGTGTACTCGGCTACGGTGGCCCCTAGATACAAGACAAAAACAAAAGGAAAAGCAGAAACAAAATGAAAATGCTCTGCAAAGTAAAAAACACAAACAAAAGAAAAAGCAGAAACAAAATGAAAATGCGATGCAATTCAAAAAAGACACACAAAAGAAAACAAATTTTAAAAACACGCACAAAAGATAAAGCAGAAACAGAAAAAATAAAAAATAAATGCACACCAAGTAGACGGTCCCAAACCGGAAGTGCTCCATGACGCTAGGGGGCATGGTGAGCTCATGTGGCCCGTTCGTTTGAGTCACCGACCGAGTGTCGGTGACTCAAAGGAACGGTTTGCGAACCGATCCTAAGAGCCCTCGCGGCAATTACTGCAGAAATGCAGTTATGCTGTTAAAAGGAATAAAATAAACGCAGCTGCTCACAGGGCTGTCAACTTTGGTCAGCTGGCTGGCGTGAGATTTTCAATTTCAGACATGTCCGAACACGCATTTACACCTATGTGACAGTTTTATTACCTTGTAAATGGTCTGTAGGGTTTGCAAACTACCCCAACGCTTTTGACGCAGCTAATTTTAGGTTTATAATGTAATAATATAAATTTGCCGTAAGGTTTCTTGCGCAAGCGTGAGTGTCATGCCAGATGCGTGATAGTTGGCAGCCCTGTGTTCATCATTTATCACAACAGTAAATTATCGCATTTCTGCA
>JAODJW010000045.1:9419955-9430787 GCA_026777045.1 Hyperopisus bebe
CGTGGCACGGCAACACGACCTATAACTGGAGGGAATCGGCGCTGAGATTTTTCATTGGCTTGGCTTAAAAATATTAAAAATGTAATTACACCAAACATTGGACACGATTAGATACAAGGCTGCAGACAATAACTTCAATTCCCATACCGGGAGTCGAACCCGGGCTGCCTGGGTGAATACCAGGAATCCTAACCGCTAGACCATATGGGACATTGGCCAAGCCAGGCGACTGACCCCGTGTGGTTGGCCAGTGCCACAAGGACCCCTATTGGCCAGTCGAAGAAATGTTTTAACGGAATGTTTCACAGCGGACCCGTCCGATTGGCTAAGCCAGGCGACTGACCCCGTGTGATTGGCCAGTGCCACAAGGACCCGCCCACCCGTAGCGTGCTCGTATGTATTTCCGTTTGACGTTTTTGGCTTCGCATCCAACATTGTGTGCTCTAATTTTATTATTCATTATATTTGTCATATAATTGACCTCATTTAAGTGAGGGCTGTTTTACTACTTTAATATTATAAAAATCCCTAAATCTTGCATTATTCACGCCGTAGGCATCGCCGCCATTAAATCTGACATTTCAAAATTATTTGTTAGCCCCCCCCCCCCCCCCACACGTTTAACATAAAATATTAGTTCACCCTGCGCTGTTTCTATTGCTTTACGAAAGAATCCATTCCACTTGATCGATATGAGAATACACATAGCACTGAAAGACCACTCCGGGTTTTCCGTCTTACCTACAACAACTCACCACACGCGAGTGACGTGAATCGTCAGTGCAGGACATAGATAGTAAAGGTACAGGCTGCTCCATACTGGAGGAGGTAACGTCAGCCCCATTGCCATCTCACAATGTCCAAGTTTTGCTAAAACCTTATTCTTTTGTTATATGCTCTCAAAATTAACCACGTTAAATTTCTGGGGGACAGTCCCCACACCCCCCGCCAGTGTGTCGCCCCCACATTCATATGCTTCTGACGCACCTGATTCACACAATTATGAATCGTGGTCAAGAAAGTGATTTGAGATAAATGCCGCGATTAGCTGACGTAGTTCATGATGTCGACACTGAAAATGCATCGGCATTAATATATTACATCGACGCATCGGTTTAAAAAAATATATTTTAACAAAATTACCTTTGTTTCTAAAACACTTCAATTCATTATAAGAAATGTTTCCCTTCAATATCACTACATAATTATGGGAATGCTTCAAATGATCAAAAGTGCAAAGTTTCGATGGAGTAGTACAGGGACGTCGCGCTGTGTACGAGCGCCTGAAGTGAAAACACACAAGATGGACTGCCAAATCAACTGTGAGTGTTATCTATCCATGTTTATTAAATTACCATTAGTATAGAGAGCTTTCTTATATCTTTTGTCCTTGTAGGTGCTAGATTATGGAAGAGGATTATGGCCACCATGAAAATATTATTTGAATTCTGACTTTAATATCAGAATTCTGACTTTTTTTCTAAATTCAGAATTATGAGATTAAAGTCAGAATTCTGAGGAAAAAAATCAGAATTCTGACATTAAGGTCAGAATTCAAATAATATTTTCATGGTGGCCCTAATCCTCTTCCATAGCTAAATACACTCGTTTATTAAAGTCATGAAGTTGTTTTCAACTTCAGTAGGGCCTGCTACTTTAGAATTTCCAGTGAATACGTCTTTGTGAAAATGTTTAGGCTTTAGTCTGGTTTTATCGCTTCCATGGTGCAGCAAACCACTTACAAATGACCTGCTCTGCTAGCCAAGTTTATTAGCCATAAGGATACACCAAATCTTTCTGGAGGTAAATCGATCATTTAGATCAATTAACCAATCGGTAAAATAGTCAATAGATTAATTGATAAAAAAAATAGTCGTTAGTGACAGTCCTACTTTAAACAATATTTAGCAATTTTTAATACAAAATATAAAATTAAGTGCTAGTGGAAACGGACATCTAGGTATTATGTCATTGACCTGTATGTGAACACAAATCATTTTACAGGTTTGTGACTTTATAGATGGGTAGGTTTATGTATTAATCATTTATCTATTTTTATTCATGTATAATATACATTTGCCATGGCCCTGGGCTTACCCTGCCCCTGAGGCTAAGGTTAGTCTAGAATTTTTTGCATACACTCGTTTAGTAGTGTTCTCTCCATCTCTGTTCACAATTTGTCTACCACTCTAGCAGGATAGTATCAAAGACACTGGACATGATTTTACTACGGTGCAAAATTTGCATTATAAAAGCAATAGAGAAATTTTAGCAGTCTTTCAAATACATTTGTGATGGAAATTTAACTTTATAAATGGAACTCAGGAGTGTTCAGTTGTTGATAATACTAGGGTTTGCTAAGGAGTAAAAAAGCCATTGTCTTTAATAATGGCTGTTGTTGGCTCCTGTGCGGTTCGCTGGTGGTGGAATGAGCTGCTGAACCACCTCTGGTTATCCGACTCCCCCTCTACCTGCAAGAAACGCCTCAACACCCATCTGTTCCATGAATTCTTCTGCTAACCCGTTTGTTCATTGAATGCTCTTGCATAGTTTTATTAGGTTCTTACTTCGTTAACAGCCTGTATGTATAGTTGTGTAGCTGTTGTGTAGCTGTTGTGTAGCTCCTCTTTCAGTCCTGCCTACACTTGTACCTGGGCACTCATTGTGTTAGTAATTTGCTGTTTCCCTCACTGTAGATCACTTTAGTCAAAAGATTCTGCTAAATATATAAATGTAAATGTACTGTTTATTATGTATTTGTGTATTTCTGCGTAGTATAATTTGGTCCCTCTTTCCTGACTTTAGCAATCACAGTTATGTTCTAATTTATAAGACACAGGAGGGAACTGCGGTATGCTTCATTATCAGAACTAATCGTTATGACTGCTCGTTATATTCTGACTTCTTAAATAAACCCAAAACCCCCAAGCGTAAGCCTGCGGAACGTTATTTTTGCGTTCGTCGACTAAGAATCCACTATGAAACAGATGTTTAACAGAAAGCTAAGAAATAATAAAAAAGAATCTCATGCAAACGACACGCATAAAACAATTCTTTTTTTTACTTGAAACTTAACATGAAAAGCAGGTTTGTCTTGAGAGCCTGTGTATGTGTGATATTTATACACACCACCACAGCAGATAAGTGTTCACATTAATATGTCAGTGCATTCTGGCAAACGTCTTTTGTAAAAACAGATGTGTGTGTATTGGTTGGAATATCTATCCTTATGTAAATAAAAGTGATAGAGAATCCAAGTCAATGACCGTCTAGATTAACCTAATCAAGTCAGAATAATATAACGATAAAAAAAGTCTTTCTGCACTCGTGTGAGAGGATATGCTCCCATCGTGGGTCAATTAAGTGTGAACCTGCAACATGAACACACTGTTGCTCACTTGTATTTCTTTGGTCGGCTGTACAATCAGCCGGTGGCAATCAATGTGGCGGAACTCAGCAGCAAAGAGGCCGAAGAGCAGGAAGAAGGACATGACCAGAGCCCACTCACAGATGGCGGACGCCGATCGGAGCTCGTTCTTGTGCAGGATGGACACTAAGGAGAGTCAAGGAGCACCAGTGAGGAGTGGGTGTTGTTAAGACAGGTGGAGACCACGCTAAAAATGTTGCAAAATTATGTTTCGCTGTTTCTGTGCTGTTGCTTGACATGAATATGTGTCTGGCATTTAATGAAGCCTTGTGAATTTTTCCTTTAAATCATTTAGTTGTGTCCAAGTAGGTTCCAGAGCCTTGTGAGGGTTCATGTCATTCTGAATCTTACGGTTATTTCCTTAAGGAAATAATAAGCCTCCCCCCAACACCCCACACCCCGTGAAGGATACTGGCCACAGTGAGGGCAGTGCAGATGGTGCACAGGAGGGCACGGAGTGGGCCCACCCAGCACCGGTCCAGGGACGGCTCCGTCTTGTAGGTGAGCCACAGCTGAAGCCAGAAATAGGCCAAGCCCACGATGAAGGCCAGGAAGGCTCCCAGCAGGTGGACCTCTATCAGTACGGATTGCTGAGAGAGAAGGGCAGGGGGCGCCAGTGAGTCAAGAGCCACACAAGGACATGGTGAACCCTGAAAAACGGACGGTATCCTGTGGCTTTTAAATTCACAAGAAAAGCAGGAACTGGCTCTGTCGTGCGCAGTAGTTGAGCACTTAGGTTTGCTGGTGACCCATAACCAATGGATGCTCAGCACAAATGCACATCCCTTTCAGCCTTACACACTCAAGCCTCAGCGCAAAAGGGTCCTCGGTGTCACCACATGGCGACCCACCCCTGCAGTCAAGTTTGATTCACACCACCACCCTAAGGGACGCACCTGGAAGTTCCCGATGAGGGAGATGCCCAGGGTGGAGATGAATCCCACGACCAAGCTGGCCACATTGGCCCTGCAGTTTTGTCCATAGGCCCTGATCTGTTGGAAACGTATCACCACAATCCACAGAACTGGGACATGGAGTGAGAGAGAGAGAGAGAGAGAGAGAGAGAGAGAGAGAGTGTGTAACCATAAGGAAGCACAATCAAGACAACTGCACGGCTACGAGTTTAGCACAGACTCACCCAGAAGAGCACACAGGTTGATGATTTGACTGAAAATGCAGCTCTGAGGGGTGAATGTGCCACAGGTACTGGGAGAGGAAAGGGGATATCAGAAGTACTGCCCAAAACCAGGAAAGGAGAAGTCGGGGTACTGTCCGAAACTAGGAAAGAAGGAGTTGGGGTACCCTCCAAAACCAGGAAAGGAGGAGTCGGCGGTACCGGCCGAAACCAGGAAAACTAGGAAAGGAGGTGTCGGGGTACCCTCCGAAACCAGGAAAGGAGGTGTCGGAGGTATCACTCAAAACCAGGAAAGGAGGTGTCGGGGGTACCGGCTGAAACCAGGAAAGGAGGTGTCGGGGGTATCACTCAAAACCAGGAAAGGAGGTGTCGGGGGTACCGGCCGAAACCAGGAAAACCACAAAAAGCTTCAAGTTAATATGGAAACTTCATTCCAAGAACAACTGAATGACTCAAAAAGGAACTAAAATCTAGGTTTCTTTCTTAAATATGTAAAAACCTTAATTTAAGAAAGAAACCTAGATTTTAGTTCCCTTTTGAGTCATTCAGTTGTTCTTGAAATGAAGTTTCAATATTAACTAGAAGCTTTTTGTGGTTTTCCTGGTTTCGGCCGGTACCCCCGACACCTCCTTTCCTGGTTTCGGACAGTACCCCCAACACCTCCTTTCCTAGTGTTCCTGGTTTTGGGCAGTACCCCCGACACCTCCTTTTCTGGTTTCGAGTGATACCCCCGACACCTCCTTTCCTGGTTTCGGACAGTACCCCCAACACCTCCTTTCCTAGTTTTCCTGGTTTCGAACAGTACCCCGACACCTCCTTTCCTGGTTTCGGATGGTACCCCGACACCTCCTTTCCTGGTTTCGGATGGTACCCCGACACCTCCTTTCCTGGTTTTGGGCGGTACCCCTGACACTGCCTTTCCTGGTTTCGAGCGATACCCCCGACACCTCCTTTTCTAGTCTTCCTGGTTTCGGACGGTATCCTGCTAGATATATGAGAAAATTTGGTTCTATAAAGGACATGTGAAAATATGAGAGTCTGATTTTTGGTTTAATTGATAAATATGTAATAACCTTAATTTATCAATTAAACCAAAAATCATACTCTCATATTTTCACATGTCCTTATTAGAACCAAATTATCTCATATATCTAGCAGGATATTACCTCAAGTAGATCTGCATGAGTTCCTCAGGAATAGACACACAAAAAAATGTGATAAACTCATACTATCTGCAATACTAGCACCTGATCAGTGTGGAGTGTAAGTTAAATTGTCACTCTACCTGATATAGGGAAACTCCATCGTCAGGTTGACTGTTCCGTTTGACACGGCAATCCCAAACCTGGAGTGACAGAGGGCTTGATGTCACTCAGAGCGATTACTCAATTTGTGTTAGCAAAGAGGCACATCAAAAAGCCAAAGAAGTTATACTCACACTGCCCACATTCCCAGCGTTCCAGCAACAGCCAATGAGATCGGAAGCAGTGCCCAAGCCCACATTTTACAGCACTCAGATCACTAGGAAAACACAAGATGGAAATGTGCTATATATGAAGATCAATGTCTGGCAATTCGACACGGTCTGGGTGTAAATCCAAAGAATCTAAAATGTCACAGCTTCCATGAAGAAGAAATTGCTCATGATTCCACATCAGAGCGACCCCAATAATATCCATTTACCAGACACAAGGTTAAGAAATGACAGATGATAGATTTAACAAGGAAGACAGACTTGGGAGGGGGATGTGGGGGTGTCAGATAGAGCAGCAGAAGAGCACGAGGGAGTCAAAAGAGTAAAAGGAGTGAGAGAGCGAGTCAAACTAAAAGTAAAATAACAGACAAAAACAACATAGTGCTTTTCACCCGGCTGTGAGAAATGTGTCATATGCTGGTTATAATATTCCCAGGCCAGACTTGCTGTGCTGTAACATCTTCCCATTTGGATTCCTGCATAAGCTAGACGTCTAGTTTACATTAAGAATCCAGCAATCGATGCGCCATGACCTACGACAGGAAAAGGTGGATCCGCCTGGCACCACCTCAGGAAAGATGAAGAAAAAGGTCGAAATGAAGAGATGGAACAGAGAGTGTGATGAGACCCCTTACAGTCTTCGTCCAGTGGTCAGAGTGAGAGTAACCAGATCTACACAGCACTTCTCCGAAAACTCCTCCCCCACCTTTGACGCGATGCGAACCATCACATATGAGTGGCTGGATCCTCATTTCTGCTATAAAGAGTAGGGTGAACTTTGACCCATTTGAGGCGCGTTCTGCTCAGACTAACACTTCTCTGATGATATCGCTTGTCACCAGCATCAACAATGACTATGACTGACAGCAGTCATGAGCAGGCCAAAGTCGGAGAGCTTCTGCTGTAGTTGACATGTTGCAGATTAGGAAACAGGAAGGAAGGACAACATGAGATGCAAAACTGTCAGTTATTTATGGTCTAGTGCAGATTGTGTCTGATAAAATCTCACTCGATTCATAAATATTAATGAGTCAACCTCATGCATAACTAAATAAAATAATCCTCAGTTTCAGTATTTACTCCACCTTGCAATGAAACAAGCAGGAGCTCCTGGGAATAAAACAGGCATATGCAAGTGAGTAGCTTTTTTTTTTTTACCACAATTCATCCATTTAATTTAGTCAACTTTTCATACATCCAGCACACACGCTTCATGACGATATGCAGTAGCCTGTACCCCATCGTAATGACCCCTGGTCTAAGTTCTGTGACATTAAGATACACATCCACATGTGGTGTGGATCAACAGCAACCAGATCGGAATAAACCAAATGCAGCCAGATCAGATTCTACTGTTTTAATGCTCAAAAGAAGTATATACAAAAAAAATATATACAATAATGTAGTGCAGCAGTGCAAACATGGGTAGTGGTCTTTGCGAAGACAGGGAGAAAGTGGGGCGCTGAAAGGAAAGAAAAGAACAAAACGCTGCTCCATTGAATCTTTCGTACCGAACCACCGAAACGGACAACAATACTCTAAACCTACCCGACAATACATGGATTTGGCACTCCCGTAACTATCTTCCTTCCTTATTCCTTTATATAACTCGGCTCACTTTCCACACAGGGGTAATAGAATAAGAGACGCAAACGAAGTGACCAACCGTCAACAGGGAACAAATCAACCCATCTACAAACAAACAATAGATCCCACAACCACCATGCACAGATATCCTAGCAGCCACTAGGAGAATGATAAGTGCTGGGACTGGTCCAGGCAGCAGATGTCCATTCCGTGTTCTGAAAACCCTGTTTCGGTACTGACGGGAGGAAAAGGGGATGGAAAAGAAAAAGGGAGAAAAAAAAATACAACACAGGCACAAAACCACCCATGCTCTGGTGCAAGAGCCCCACAAAAACCACTTCTGTCCTGGGGGAGGGGTGCTGGGCAGAGACGGCAGTTCACCCAAGTTCTGCCTGAGGGAGGATAACCAGCAAGCAGGGCCGCAATTCACCAGGCTGCCCTGGATGCAGAGCCGTGCCCATGCTAAGACTATGTAACCACTGTGCACTTATCTTGGTTACCCATTGACTGGATTATTACCCACGCCTTGCTATTAAGAACCATGTGACCTGCATGGTTCAGTAATCAACAGATTTCGCAAGCAGGGCTATAAATAATTAACAACCGTTTACCATCCATTATTATCCATCACAGGGCACAAGGCAGGGGACACCCTGGATGGGATGGCGGTCCATCATAGGACAGAGGGTAGAGGATACCTTGTATGGGATGCCAGTCCATTACAGGGCACACACACAATTTAGAGACCCTAATCAGCCTAAGAGCATGGAAACCAGAGTAGTGTTCTGCTTAACGGAAGGCAACAACAATTTCAACGAAATTTTCGTCCAGTAAAACAGATTACAACTCCAGATTATCTTCGAGTTTAATATGGAAGCACAAAATATGCCCAGCTGGCATGGCTGGTGGGAAAGTGCCCGTGTAACAGGTATTGTGCCGAATTCTGCAGCAGTGCCGTGAATTGCACCCTCTTTGAATTCTCGCTCTGTATGTCCAGGGTAAAGTTGTTATCTGAGAAAGCTTCACAGATTCAGTTTCAGTGCAGCTAGATTTGAAAAGGGTGCATACCCTTATGCATAAGGACGCACCCCCCTCCACCCCTGCATGTTCCTGTCAGTTGATCTTCTCCTAATATGCTTTTCATAAATCTACACAACAGACCAACATCAATAAACAGTGCGAACTTTGTAAGGTACTAATAACACAGTTACTGAGCCAGTTTCTTAAATACGAAACAAGGAAGCTGCCGTAAAATGCACCCCCCTTTACGCGCGCTGCATGTGATATGGCATTTATGAAATTCAGTTGTCCAAACCACCTCAACTGGCTCTTTTCAATGTGGAGAAGCAGCGGTTCTACTCTGAGACTCTCCCGGATATCCGAACTTCTCACCCTATCCCTAAGGGAGAGCCCAGACACCCTGCGGAGAAACCTCATTTTGGCCGCCTATATTCGCGATCTCATTCTTTCAGTCATTACCCATAGCTCATGACCATAGGTGAGGGTAGGGATGAAGATGGATCAATAGATTGAGAGCTTTACTTTCTGGCTCAGTTCTTTCTTAGCCACGACCAACCGGTTAAGCACCTGCAAAACTGCAGACGCCGTTCCGATTCATCTGTCCAGCTCTCGATCTCACCTACCCTCACTCGTGAAAGAGACCCCGAGATATTTGAACTCCTCCACTTGAGGCAGTACCTCTTCCCTGACCTGAAGAGGGCAATCCACCCGTTTCCGGCTGAGAACCATGGTCTCAGACTTGGAGGTGCTAATCCTCATCCCCGCCGCTTCGCACTCGGCTGCGAACCACCCCAGAGCACACTGGAGATCCCCAGCAGATGAAGCTAACAGGACGACATTGTCCGCAAAAAGCAGCAAGACAATCCTGAGGCCACCATACTGGACACCCTCAACATCCTGGCTGCGCCTAGAAATCCTGTCCATAAATATTATAAACAGGACAGATAACAAAGGGCAGCCCTGGCGGAGCCCAACCCGCACTGGGAACACGTCCGACTTAATACCGGCAATGCGGACCAAGCTTCTGCTCCGTTCATACAGGGACCGAATCGCCCACAATAGTGGACCCCATACTCCCGAAGCACCCCCCACAGAGCACCTCGGGGAACCTGATCATAAGCCTTTTCCACGTCCACAAAACACATGTAGACTGGATAGGCAAACTCCCAGGCTCTCTCCAGTACCCTCACAAGGGTATAAAGCTGGTCCAGTGTTCCACAACCAGGGCGAAAACGACATTGTTCCTCCTGAATCCGAGATTCGACTATTGATCACACCCTTCTCTCCAGTACCCCGGAATAGGCTTTCCCAGGAAGGCTGAGAAGTGTGATCCCCCTGTAGTTGGAACACTCCCTCCGGTCCCCTTTCTTAAATAAGGCAACCACCACCCCGGTCTGCCAAACCAGCAGCACTGTCCCTGCCCTGATGTATTCCAGTAGAAGCCACTTGAATTTTCCCAGCCCTCCATGGCTGATCCTTGACAGGTCCCTGCTGGGTTCCTGATGGGGCCATCACAGTAATGATATCCCCCTCAGTGATGTAATGAGCAAGGGGGCCGGCATGTTCCGCCCCTGAACTTTTTGAGTGTTAAGCTCTTGTAGTGGTTTATCTGTCCACCAGGAGGAGCAGTGAATTTGAAAGCTGGTGTGAGTACCAGAATTCAGGTGTTATATATTTTACAGTAGGTATGTAATGTATGTACTGTAATGGATGCATGTATTACTTGAGAATTTTAAGGATTTTAGAACATGACTGAGGTAGAGAAATGTCATATATGGTCATGTGTGAGTACAGTTCCATTCTACCATTATTAAGTCTCTGTACAACAACTAATGTGCTTTGGATCATCACCAAAAAAGGATGACCAGACTACATGTATGAATAGAATAGCCTACACATGAATTTAGATGAGGATGTCATGCATGTGCTCCAACTTGATTGATTTGACACAGGTGCTGAGCTCACGAACACAGCCACAGCATACAGAGAGCATGTGACCTGTCACACACATAAAGGAAAATAGAAAACACATAAAGGAACATAGAGAAATACAAAACATAAGGTATAATGATGTCAAATGTCATTACTGCTGAAGTAAATAATTTATATATCATCTTCATTAGACAACTGAATAATGTGGGGTACAACTGTGAATTAAAAGGCAACCTAAACCTTATTCTGTTTGTCTG
>JAODJW010000045.1:9430887-9457581 GCA_026777045.1 Hyperopisus bebe
GAGGTCCGGAACAGTGTCCATTCAGACTCAATGTCCCCAACCTCCCCCGGTATGCAGTTGGAATTCTGCCAGAGGTGTGAGTTAAAGCTCCGGCGAACAGGAGCCTCTGCCAGACGTTCCCAGCAGACCCTCATTATGTGCTTAGGCCAACCAGGTCTGACCGGCTTCTTCCGCCGCCACCTGAGCCAACTCAACACCAGGTGGTGATCAGTTGACGGCTCTGCCCCTCTCTTTACCCGAGTGTCCAAGACGGAATATATGTTAAATAGCTAACAAATTGATAGTATTCCTGAGGAATACTTTGTTTGGGCTTTGTGAACAAATTATCCAATCCAGTTTAATTTTTTTTCAGTTTACTAAAGTTATGGCACTGTTAAGCCCAAATTTCAAGTTCCAAGTTATCGGGAATGCATCACTATATCACGATTTATGATACTACCACTAATGAATAATATATAGAATATACCCCCTTGTTCCAACAGATAATCAACCCAGATCACTGGTTCTTTCTTATCTCTGTGGATTTTGACCAAACAGATGGTGGTAAGGTAACCAGCTCGGTTTAGTCACACTGCTAGCAGGGTCGTACCAAAATAAAACAAAAAAAATAATAATAAAATAAATGAATAAATAACAGCTAAAAAATGGCAGGACCGTGTCGGCACTGTATGCTGGTTGTCATTTCCGGGCCAGACACACTGTGCTGAAACATCTTGGCTCAGATAATTTACAATGGAAAACCGTCACTTCCCAGCTCCGTTCGGTTCTTGTGACAGTGGAAAAGCGCCAATAGGAACAGCATACCACACTAAGCATCAAAAACACTAACAGTGATGGTGTCCTTGCTTGTTTTATTGTACTTCTTCCAAACACACAGAGCTACTTGGGACCAAAGCCCCCCAGGGCCAATAACAGCTGATCTGGCACATTGAGGGGCTTGCTGGCTTTAGACGCATGACCCACAGTTAAACCCCACACCCTCCAAGATCCACAGTGGCCGCTTGCGCCCATATGGAATTCATCCAAATGCTATAGCTCCAATTCAATTTTGACATTCAACTTCTCCTTGAAAGGGTCCAGCAGGGGATATACCTCCTCAGACAGGAACCTCGACACCTGGCAGAGAGTGGAAATAAACATCAAGCCAAATCTGGGCTAATAAAACAGCTGTTTGCAAACAGTTATGTCGCTCAGGTTACTGCACTGCTGCACATCATTACCTGCTGTGGGGCTCTCCCAATGAACGTTTTGGGGTCCAGTAAGGTGTCAAGCTCGCCAAGAATTGGGGCAAAATAGGGGTCTGCCTTCACACGGGCCAGAAGGTCATTGTCACCACCTTCCTGTTTGACCACAGCAGCTGCTTGCTGGGAAAGTACTCTGATTTTTTCATGACAGTCCTGAAAGAGAAATGCGGTGTTCAGAAATGCTTCTGGGAATCAGCCTTGCTGAGGAGAACTACGCAGAAAATTATGACATGACAAAAAAGACGACTTGATGTGATGCGATTCTGTGAATCTCTTTTGGTCAGTTTGAACCCGCGGGTCGTCCATTTCTAGTGGTCTATTTATACTGGTCTGTCTATACAAATCACAAAGACAGCATCTCTCACATAAGGGGTAAATTAATCATGTTAGACCCACATGAGGGCCTGAAGACGAGGCTGATACCTGTCTGTTACCTCCAGCTTTCACCATGGCCATGATGAGGTTCTCGGTGGCCATGAAAGGCAGCTCATGACGGATGTGCCGCTCAATCACCTATGAAGGAAGGAGAAGCTGTTCACCATGTCATCCCCCACTTACAACCTTAGTTTAAATGTCCAAATGCACGTTTGTACAATTCTACGCGTCTCAGGAAGTCGACGTGCCTTGGGATAGACAACGAGGCCTTCGGTGATGTTCTGCAGGGTGCTGAGGATGATGTCCGCAGTCAGGAAGGACTCGGCCAGAGAGATGCGGCTATGAGATGGAGAGCAGGAAGGTCAGCAGACTGGGTCACCCGCTCCGGGTAGAGCAATGTGGTGCCACATACCGGTTGGCGCTGTCGTCCAGCGTTCGCTCCAGCCACTGCACTGAGGCCGTCTGCAGCGGGTCAGAGAGCAGCGCCACCAAGTGGCGGGACAGGCTACAGCACCGCTCTGCCCGCATGGGGTTCCGTTTGTAGGGCATGGCGCTGGACCCTGGGGGGTGGGGCATATACTGGATGTAAGATTTAGGTACAGCAACCTAGGGCATTTTTGGCTGCCCGCCAGATTGAAGGTGGATGGATGGATGGATGAACTAATTATTATATCAACTGAGCAAACTGTACTTTCTTTTTCAGTCCTGTCCAGAGGTGGACATTTCAGGTCCATAAAGTAAAAATCCAAACCAGAATTTTGTTTCAACCAACCAAGTCAGAGTACTGAACTGGTTGGTTGAAACAAAATCTTGGGCTGGATTTTTACTTTCTGGACCTGGAATGTCCGCCTCTAGTCCTGTCAACATGGATATGAAAGTATCCAAAGGTTTTCAATGATCAGATGTATCTATCAAAAGTTAAAATGATCATAATACGGTACAACAAAAACAGCAGTGATGCAGGTTTGGGTCTACATCCAATCTGAATTGTGCAGGAATGTATCACAATACACCCATGTAAAGTGCCTTGGGGCAATGCTGTTGTGAAAGGCGCTTTATAAAAATAAACTACACTGAATTGGGGTTGTAAGGAACTGCAATTCCTATGATCCTCAGCTCACCAATCTGCTCCTTCTCAAACGGCTCCTCGATCTCCTTCAAGTTGGCCAGCAGGCGGATGTCGGTGCAGATCTGAGAGGGGGCAGCACATTCTCAGTAAATACAGCGGGAAGTTTGACCAGGTGGGTGGCAGGGCCCTCTGGACTCATCAGGTCCTAGCTGACTGGCAGCGGATCTCACAGCCTGCTCACCTTGTGCACCGTGGCTCCCAGACTGGCCAGGACTGACAGCGAGTCTATGTCCACCTTGCGGCTGTACGTCTGCCCCGTTACGAGGTACGCCCTAGACAGACACAAACAGGCATCCTGAAGTGTCTACTGCGCGCCAGAACATAACCACACCCATCCCAAAAGCCAGCGGTAAACTTACTTTTTAAACCCTGCCATTTCCGTGACCTTACTGTCCAACTCTTCTACCTGCAAAAGAAGCATTCTTTCAGCTGGACCTACGTCCACCATCTTTCAGGCCTGGGAAATAGTGACCTGCTACCCAGGTCTTTCATCTGCATTTTGTGCTCACTTTATCATGGTCCCCCTGGAAAAGCTGCAGGAAGCTGGCCTGTGTGCCCGTGGTTCCTTTGACCCCCCGGAAACGCAGGTCATCCCTGGCACGCTGAAGGTTCCGCATGTCCATAGTCAGGTCCTGCAGCCAAAGACAAGCCCGCTTCCCCACCGTGGTCAGCTGGGCAGGTCTGGGTGATGGGGAGAAAGCTCATGCACTAATTTATAGCTTAAAGGAGGGTGCTGATGCCAACAAAGAAACAGAAAAGAAAGAAAGCAAGGGGAAGGAGACCCACTGGTAATGCGTGAAGCCCAGCGTTGGTAGATCAGCATATTTCTCTGCAAAGGTAGCCAGTCTGTCTATCACTCGAGCCAGCTAAGCATGAAGGGAGAAGCCAGGGTTACCAATGCAAAAATACAGCCATCCATGGCTTCTTCGGCACAGTGACGCACTGCTACTGCGATGTGATTTTAAATGACTCACCCTCGGTAGGAGAATGTCAAACCCATCACGCAGGACAATCAGATCCTGAAGGAGCATAAGAAATGAAACGTCAGGCCACATCAGAACTAGGGCGCATCTACCTGTGAGGTCGTAAGACCTTTATGTCACAACAGGTGAACGACGCAGCAGCACACAGATTCCCTCAGGAAGAAAATCAGAAATGATTATATCACAATAAATATACGATAAAATGAAAAACATCCTCTGGAGAGTCTTATTTGAACCATGTTAAAACAACACCTGTGTATATAGATACTGATTCAGTTTGATTATGCAGCCTTGCCTTTGACCACTACGCCACCTGGTTGTCTCAAAGGGTTGTGCTGGGTGGCCGTGCGAGTCCTCACCGTGTTGTCCCCCACGTAGCAGGATGTGGCCCCCAGGTGGATGATGGGCGCGGCAGTGGGGCAGCAGTGGGCAAAGGTGTGCACATGCGCCATTACGTCGTGCCGAAGCCTTTTCTCCTCCTCCGCCGCCATTGCGAAGTCGACGTCCTCTGCATGGCTCTCCATCTCAGCCACCTGGGCATCGGTGATCGGCAATCCAAGGGCCTTCGAGCAGAAGATGGGAGTGGCAGGGAGAGACGGGGTGAACATGGAGACAGAAAAACAGCCCCGGTCTTCAAAGTGCTCTCAAGACCTTGGAGAAACTCCTGCTCGGGCTGACCAAGGTGCAGGGTTGCTAATTAAAGTGTCTCTCCTCCTGCATCCTTCTCAACCATCACAGTTACCTGCTACAGCGTGCCTACCACTGGAAATACTGGTAGCTCTTCTGCATGCTGAACAATTAGATCATTGTTACTTCTAATAAGTCGGCTAAGCGGATGCATGTGACTTAAGACATTCATTTTCAGATTTCCTGTCCCTTGTTTGTACCGCAAAGGATCGAAACAGCGAACTTCAAAGGAATTAAACTGAACTGCTACAAAACATGAAGATTTTTTATTTTCAAAATTATATCACACTAAAGCATTTACCCGTTTCAAATGCTTCCCCTAGCAAATAAAACTGCATTAACATTTTCAAAAAAGAAATTATTTAAAGATCTCACTGCACAAAACTCACAACCCCCTAGTTTGCAAGAGTTCTTTGAAAGAGTGCAGATCCTGACGGAAAATACCATGCCATCCAAGGAACCCAGTAAAGGTACCTAATATAGGATTCGAGTAATAGCTAATGCATGTCATGTTACGCTTTCACTACGTTAACCTTGATTCGCGTATTATAAATTGTGCGACAGTACGCAGGTTCCCGAAAGCATGCCCTATATTCCTAAACACTCAAATCGTCGGTTAAGCAACACAGATTGGTCGATGTTCGCGTCTTGGGTGTTGAAAACGACCTCTTGACAACTATTTTTGGTTATGCAATTTGAGATGAGTTGCTAAAGGTCGACCACTTCGATAAATGTCCACAAGCCACAGCAAGAATTACTTCGGGGACTGAAAACAAAGCAAAACGGCACGCTATATACACGTAAAACCAATCTACGGCTGTTTGGCCAGTCTGTAAACTCTGTAAAAGAGGAGACAATCGCAGCGTACTGACAAACATAAACAGAGCAGACCTTCTCAGCTTTGGC
The DNA here is from genome assembly GCA_026777045.1 of Hyperopisus bebe. Taxonomy (NCBI): domain Eukaryota; kingdom Metazoa; phylum Chordata; class Actinopteri; order Osteoglossiformes; family Mormyridae; genus Hyperopisus; species Hyperopisus bebe. Next base: position 9,436,212 of record JAODJW010000045.1, read on the forward strand.
AAGGTAAATCCATAGTTTTCTCCACGTCGTGAATTTCTTCCTGTCGCTGAAATTGTAGGACATTTCTTTGCTGGCATATCGTGAGACTAGGGGCGATCGATATTTCATAAATTCGTCCCCCGGCGTATCCATGACTGTATGGCACTGCTGCTAACCAAACTGCGAAAGAAGTGTCACGCTGCCAGCCCGCTGGTGGGAGACTGAACCGACGCGTTCGGCTGAGCTTGAACACCAGGAACAACGTGCCATAGTCATGCGACACTTTGTGACGAAATACGGCAGCACGGTTACCGTAAGGCAGCCGTCCTGGCAACGCTTCAATGTGCGCTTTATTTCAGAATCTTCTTGTTTCTGTATTAGATGTCAGGTGTAATATGATACGGATTACAATATGTTCGTTGCTGTGGGGATTTGGGTATGGTAACCCCACTGAAAAGAAAGGTTATTAGTCATTTTAAAATTTGACAAATATTGCTTTTGCAATGTTGCTATGTAATAGGTAAATAATAAAGGCAAAGGGACTGGCTTAAATTGCGCAGTTGCACCTAAACTGACCAGTTAATTTAACATCCTTTCGTACATTTATTTCTGATATATTGAAGATCAGTTTATGAGATTTTTTTTTGTCTAGGAACACACTCATTCTGCTAATGTAAATCAGCCTGCTAATCACTTCCGACTGGGATGTTGGGAATCTGACCCAATAGCAACTTATTACTTACAGTACATTCAGAAAATAATTCAAGTGTATTTATGTAGCACATTTACAGACAACCACTTGCTGCCCAAAGTGCTTTACATATAATAAATACACCACAACATATTAAAGATAAGAGTATAACTAACCTATAAAAAATATTAATGAATATCAATCACGTCTGGGATTAAGAGCCAGTTCAAATAAATGAGTCTTAAACAAAGACTTAAAACTTTGGAGGATCTGATAAAATCTTAAACTTGATCCTGAAAGTGACATGAAGACAGTGCAGAGGTCAGCACAGGAGCAATATGGTCACATTTTCTCATTCCAGTCAACAGGCGTGCTGCTGCGTTTTGGACCATCTGCAGGCGTCGAAGGAATGGCTGATCTAGCCCATAATATAAGGCATTACAGTAGTCTAACCGGGATGCAATAAATGCATGGATGAGTTACCCAAATTAATTGTGAGAAGATAAGGCTTTACCTTTGCTAAAATCCACAGATTAATGAAACTAGTTTTAACTATGGAACTTATATATTAGTCTAGTTTAAGGGCACTGTTAGGAACTGTTAGGTGTGGTTGTGCAACACTGGTGTCCTTTTCTGTTCGGAAAGGTCAGCCCATCATGGACACCCGCATTCACAAGTTTTGTAACATGCACAAAATGCGAAGCAGGCCAGATCCCTGGTGCAATGTCTTTACAGCCAGGACTGATCTCTGTCGCTGTTATTCCAGTTATTTTCTTCCAATAAAACACACTATCAATGTGTTGGGAGACACTGTAAAGCAGCGGTGGTCAATCATATCCGCAAAGGGCCGGTGTGTATGCAGATTTTTGGGGTAACCTGTAGGTCAGCTGTTCAAACCCAGATGTGAGGACTCCTTAGCCAATCAGTCCTCTAATTAGGAAGTTGCAGCAAAAACCCGCATACACACCAGCCATTTGTGGATAAGATTGGCCACCCCTGCTGTAAATCACTGAACAATTCACCGCTAACCTTAGTATGGTAACTCACCTTTTAGTTTGTTTGGTTACTCTTGCAAATTTATGAACAATGCATTTTAAGTTTGAGTAGAATATGTGTAACTCACAAGATTTTTAATAACCTTCCCATTTTCCATGTATCCTAACATTGTTCTGGTACATGTGGCTGCATTTGCAAAGGTCCCAAACAGCGCACTCTAAAAATGTTAAGTCCTTAAACAAGACACCCACTGCCCACAGCACCATGGACACTTATGACGAGGAGGTTCCCTTACAAGAGCACAGAACCCCCTCAGCAGCCTCTTTGAGTAGCAACTTAGTTTTAAATTACAGACTGACATGGAACATTTTCACAAGTTAACATCCTGTTAATCACACAGAAGAGTGAGACTTCATAGGTTCACTTCATTCTTTTTATTAGGAAAGACACCATATTCTAGAGGCAGAGCAAAACCAAACACTATTTACAGGGTAAAAGGGCTCGCATCAAATAAATCCACAAGTACAACTACTTATTAGACAGACCTAGAACCATAAAAAAATACTAATCTGAAAGCACAATCTATCAAGTACAAACAGCCTAGATTCAGAGCAGATAGTATGAGCAGATGACCTTTTGTTAAACCATCATAGGACTTGGACAGTGTGTGATGTAATGGACAGTGAATATACAAACTTTCTTTAACACTAATCTACTGACGTTGCATGTAACTGGTGTAAGTCCAGCACGGGCATGTGGATTCAGTGCTGCAGCAATTCAGTTCCAGCTCCAGGGACATGCAGGTGGGCTCTCGCAGATGTTCTTTTCTAGCTCTTCTTAGGATGCTGCTCTGTTGCCACCTTTGCTCCTCCTGTTCTTGGCATTTCGTACCTCCTCCATGAGGTCCTTGAGGTACTGGATCTCCTTGCTGATGGATTCTGCCTTCTCTTCCAGCGCTCTGTTCCTCGTCTCCAGCTCAGTGCATTCTGCTGCCAGAGCTTCCTGTTCCGCTCGCTTCTTCTGGCGGTACCGGGTAGCTGCAGTCTTATTCTGCTCCATCTTCTTCAGCTTCTTCTCCACCACCTTAGAGCCCGTCCCCGTAGAGGCAGACTTCACCTTCCCGGTGGACACCGCAGCAGATTTTGATGAAGGGGAGTAGGGCTTGGTCCTGGAAGAACCGACAGCATGACCCAGCGGACTGAGACAGGGCTCGTGCTGGAGAGACTCTGCGACAGAACTGATGCCGCTGTCGCTGTCGGAGTGGTCATCAGGGGTGACAGCTGCCATGCTGCAGACGGCAGGTAGCTTCTCCTCAGGGGACAAGAGGAGGACGACAGACGGGGAGAAGGAGAGGATGAGCTTTGGCACTGGCGTGCTGTCAACAGGCACCATCTTCTCACTTTCAGAGACATCGACCTCGCTGCCTAGATCCAGGGTAAAGCTGGGTGAAGAAGGGGGAAGGGAGGGAGACGGAACTGGGGATGGAGGCTCGATCTTCACCTCCACCTTCTCAGGCGCTGCTGAGGGGAAGGCGAGATCTTCTGACAGGCTGACATCCACCTCCACGGTGATGGAGGTGCTGAAGGGACTGGGCTCAGGCTGAGGATCCAGCTCCATGCAAGGCTCCAAGGAGGAGGTGAGACTCTCTGGGGAGGTGGGCGTTTCGTCGGCGTCGCAGGATCCCACGAGGGAGTCCAGGTCAAATTCACTCAGGTCGATCTTCTCTGCCATCCAGTCCATGCCAGAGAACCCATCCTCTATGATTAAAATAAAACAGAAGGCTGTCAGCACAACAGCTTCACACCGTCATAATTTTATTATCCATCTATGGATGGCAGAGCTCATTTAATGCACCCTGGGATAGACCAGGGCAATCTGCTGGGCCGAGGGCCAACAGTACTGACAGACTGAGACAGTGAGATTCCTGGTAGATAAAGGCTGGCAGTGTCATATGACCCAAGCCGGGCAGCACTGCACCGCAATACATGGGGCCTCACCTCTGCGTGCATCTGGACTGATGGTGGCATCCAGCAGCTCATCTGACAGCCAGGGCAGGGAGAGCAAGTCTGACTCCACTTTGTCACCCAGAAGCGAGAGATGAGGGGAAGGAGGGGAGAGGATCGGGGAAGGAGAAGCAGGGATGGTGTGGGTATAACTGGGGGATGAGGAGAAAGGGGAGGACACTCCCTCTGCTAGGGAATCTTCATCTTTGTCCAGGAGGGATCCAAGGGGGTCAACCGTCTGATACAAGCCCCCCCAGAGGGTCCCGGCATCTGCCGGGCAAAGTCTGGAGCTCAGGGACATGACTGCCAGTCAAGAGGGTGTTTGATTGGCCAAGCAAAATAAGTGGGTGTTTGACAGACAGGAAGTCTGATATGAAGTCGAGCTTTTCTTTTATGCTGTCGACTACAGCAGTGCTGAGGGTTACTTCAAGGGACCTGCAGAGAGAAGGCCTTTTAAGTGACTCCACACAACGCCAATGCAATAAAACGCTCATGTAAAATATTTAGTAAATGCATATGAACATAACCATGTCTTGTCTCTGCAATTGTTCTAAAAATGAGGTGCTATAATAATTTTTTAAAAGCACAATGTCAGATTAAATATATTTCATGATGTAACCGTTGCCTTGGTCTAAGCATTAAGTTTAAAGATACTCTAGCTTGGACGTCAGGCATTTCCATATATGGGTATGGGCCGACCGGGAGCTCCGCCCCTGCCTGTCTCCAGACCAAAGCCTTGCGTGCCTTCTCCATAGCAACACTAATCACTGAGATCCGCAGGAGTCACCAGCATTGTTGCGCGCGCCCCTCCCTCTGTCTACAGACTGTCGCACTTAGTGTCCATGACGCACATGGCGCGTCCCCGCCTGTCTAGGGCGCCGAGGGTTAGAGGACGTATAAGGCGCCATTTTGACCAACTCGTGTTCGTTAATGGAGAATAAACGCCATTTTAGGATTGCCACGTTGTCAAAAATATTACACTTGATGGCCATGTAACGTACATAGATCAAGGCAGATGTATTCCAAATAAAGTACAGGCATCAAACAAATCAATACAAGCATCATTTAGTCAAACTATCAGAATCAAGATACTACAGATGATATCTGTCAACTAGCCACGTCGCTATTCATATATTATACATGTCATCGTATATAAAGTGGACTGCTTTCATGTATAAATATTATACTATTGAAACAAAAGCCGCCTCTCAGCAAAACAAGACGTCCATAAAGTACTTATAAAAACGCGTCCTTATATTTCAGCTGAACATTTGGAGGTCGAACACAGATTACTTACGCCATTTTGCCAAATGTACAGGAAGCCAGTGCACTGGACTGCTGCACTGCCGCGTTTGCCGCTGCTAAGAAGGCCGCTGCAAGCCGTCACACTGCCATGTCGCACAGGGAGCGATGGCGCTCAGCAGAGAGGGACAAAAATTACACTGGAACTAGAGCATGCTTCTATAAAACCACCGGGCGCCGTCGGTATTTATAAACTCGCAGTACATCCGCGTGGATTCCTCCGCGGCGTAGGTATGTTCATATCAATGCGCGAATAACGCTGTTTTTCATAGGCTAGACGGCCAGCATAGAACCATCGTCACTATGTGTGTCACTAGTTGGCTGTTACATTGTTGTATTATCTACCAACCGTGTGCGCACATTAACGTTATTGTAATACATATATTTGCGCAAAAAATAATTCAGGATGTACCATAAATAACCAAGAAACTGGATTCAACCAGATATGTGGCGGGTTCACTGCCTGTGACTTTTTGTCATTGTGTGTCCGAGTTCCCAAGTCTGAACCGAATTACTTTAGTACATTAGAAACATAAATTACTCCCCGAAACTGACATTAACAGTTCCGCGTATTGCCAATTTATTCTGTTTGCTACATAAAGTCATGTATTAAAGTATGCTGGATAAATAATCGAGACATTATTTTGAAGAATGTCACTAATAATCTACAAGTAAATAAATTTTCAGAAAATGAATGCTGATCTATTGAAATTAGGCTTCGCCCTCCAGAATAAATACTTGGAAAATGGAGGTATTATGAGTAGGTTATTTTGTATTACTTCTCTGGCTATTTGAGAAAATGTGTCGTAAAGCGAAGCAGTAATTATGGTGCCCCCTGGTGTGCACATGGAAGCAGTGCTAGATTCCGACAGAACGGCTTACTGATCCTCAGCGAGTCAATGATAGATGAGGGTCACGTCACCATGTACAAGAACAGAACAGTCTATGAAAATCAGCAACGAAAGAGTGAAGAATCATGATAAAATAATGGCAATACTGATATTTCATTTGGTTAAAGAAAATATTGTATTCAAATATGACAAACATTTCATAGTAGCAAAGATAAAATTAGTAACAGCGATAGGCTATGTGTTTTAAGGACAGGATTTAAGACAATTGCATTCCTTGTCTTCTCACAATACACATTTAGGAAAGGCTATGACTAGCAATGAATTTTGTATTGCAAATATTTTCGCTCCAGAACCGTATGGTTTCTGTAGTTAAGACATGTAAATCATGAGCTAGTATGAACCAGTGAGTGCAATAAAGGAACATTTAATACAGAGGTAAGGACTACAGCTCTGCTGTGGAGAGTATCTCCCTGAGGCTGTTGAGATCATCCAGGCCATTCTGCAGCTGCTGAGCAAGTTCCCGGACACTTGTGGAATATTTGTTGGAGGAGTCTTTCTTTGACTTCTGGTTTTCCTCCTCGGGGAAGCAGCCGTCCATTTGCTGGGCAAACCTCTGCAGGATGCTACTGGACCTGGCTGCTGCCTGAATGAAGCTGAGGTTTTGCACAGCCAGCTGCACCTCCCTGGGTACCACCAGGGAATCTCCATCGCACATCAGACCGGAGACATCGTGCTTCTCAATCTCGCTCACCCCCATGGCAACGAATTCCAGACTCTGGTCAATATCCTCCACCTCAGCTTTGTACTCATCCACTATCTTCTTCACCGTCTTATGGCCGGTACTGTTCCATTTCTTGTTCAATATGGCGGCACTTGCCCCTGTCACCCCTCCGGCTGCTATTGCTCCCACCCCCATTGCCGTCACCACTAGTGAGGTGCCCATGGTCAGGGGGGCCAAGACGATGCCCGTCACGGTGGCCACGCCCCCAAGGGCCCCCGTGGTGCCCCCGGTAATGGCCCTGACCTTCAGGCTCTTGCTTGATTTGTCAAACTTGTCAGCAACAGCATTCAGCTGGGTTATGTGATCCACGAACGCACCACTGTGCTTCTTCAGAAGGCAGAGGAAGAATTTGATTCCGCTCTGGATTCTGTTCACTTTCATATGGAATATTCTGGAAGAAGAAGAATTGTACTCACAAACTTTGCCTTTCCCATAATTACACCTGACACCTGTACGTGTTCAGACTGAGCAAAGAGATTCCATCGATATTAATTACTGTGAAGAAGATTCATCCATCTCAGAAATGCTCTTACTCTGTCTCATCTTCCTCGCTGGCCCCGTGCTCTAGCGATACGGCTCCCCAGGCTAAGGGAAAACCACAGTGAAACACTTATGAAGAGGAAACGCGTTTGGCGGTTCGGCACTCAGAGAGCTGCCAGGCCACATTAACAGCACCTCAAAGCAAACATCCTGACCAGATCAACTGCAAAAATGACTCACGCTGCACTGAGCTCCACCATTCCGCCAGCTCGTCTGTTTCCTGAGGCAGAAGAAGCAGAAACTCAGCTATGATCACATAACCAGATCCTCAACATGGATGGGCAGATGACTGTATCATGCTTCAATGCTGTTTGTAGCTTCTCAGAAATGGAATGTACACTTTTCGACCAAAAAGATGTGGACCCCAGCCTGTCCCACATCTCATTCCCAAACCAAGGGTATTAATATAAACCTGGTTTGCACATTGTTGCTGTAATAGCCTCTACCCTCCTGGGGAGGCTTCCCATTAGCCAGTGGAACATTGCTGGTGGGATCTGCTGCCATTCAGGTTGGGGATTGTTGCTGGGTCATCAGGTCCCTTTCTGTCAGTTGTGTGATCTACTTGCTGCCAGGGCAGCTCTAGCATGGAAGAATTTTGGTGAGCTGACTGGTTAGAAGAATGGCATCTTCTGATGGTGCCAAGTGGAGAGTCATTAACTACTTCATTACAACGACCTGATCTGCTGCTATTGATTGCTTCTGGAGATTTCATGACTGTGTGCTTAATTTTACAACCGTGTCACCAATGGGTGTGGCCTAGATAGGCAATTCCTCTAATTCAGGGGTTTCCCAAACTTTTTCATGTCGCCATCCAAAACAGACATTTCTTGTCTTTCTGGGACACAGGATCACAAAGATTTATACCCCTGTAACATTTTAATCAGAAATATTAATCAGATATCAATTTGTCAAAGAATGCAAAGCACCTCAATTTGAAATATATACATTTGTTTAGTTGATTAATTTTCTCTTATTTCCATTATTTACACTATATATTTTTTTACTTTAGACTCAAAATCACAAAATACAAGTCACTGTGACACTAGTGAAATAGGCATTTTATTTCTGAGCACATAACATTTGAAGCATGCACCTTTTTTGCTCTCAGAATCAGATCTAGGCTCAGTCAGTCCTCATGAGCCATGTGCGATTTGTTGCATCTCTTACCCAGCAGGTCTATTCTGGGGTCAGTGTTTCAGAGGTCATGCTCAACATTTAATCTGTTTCTGCATTTACTTGTAATGTTTGCCAGAGTAGAAACTCCAGACTTACACGGGAATATAGTGCCAAACTGATTTAACACACTTACAACTTTCCAAGACAAACAGGATAATTCCTTCTGATTCGGATGAGCAACCCAAAAATGGACGTGCAGTGCGACCAGTGCTTCCAGCACTGTGTTACTTAGCTCAGCTCATGGCACAGCTTGAGAGGGACATCTCACCCACTGCAGGTTCTGAGATGCCTCTAAGCTGGGAAAGTATCGCTGGAAACTCTCCTGCAGGGCAGTCAAATGCTCAGATATGTTAGCCTCAGTCAGTTGCTTCTGAAGGGCAAAGCCCACTCTTCCCTGATGGTTAGAGAGGACAGAAAACACGGCTAGAGATCCTGCCACCAGCTGAGATCGCCACAGACCCAAGCATGCTCCCACTCTCTGCCTTCTAGGTCCAAAAAGCCATTACCCTGCCCCGAAGGCATCTGTTTAGTGTGTTCAGCTTAGTCAATATGTCCACAATGTAGAACCATTGCTGATCTTGAAAATACTTAGCAAGTTCAGAGTCTTCCTTCTGAAGATAAGTCAAGACCTCTTCTCTGAGGTCCCACAGCCTCTGCAGAACTTTGGATAGCCTCCTAGCCTCGCAGGTGCTCACGTTCTGCCCTGACCTCCATGCAGAGCTCTTTGAAGAACCTTGTTTGCAAAGGTCTCTTTTCAATTAGATCCAGCACTTTGATCACTTTGAACAACATCAAAAACATTCCCAAGATTAAAGGGTAAAGTTTTGCTGGCAAAAGTCTCCCTATATAAGATACAGTGTGTCAGTTTTACATCTGGGGCTATTTTGCGAACATAAGCCACCAAAGCAGGCCTCAAACCAGCTACACTTCCAGCGCCATCGGTGCAAATGTCGACACAATGTATTCATTCTCATTTCAGTTAAATTTTTGTCCAACAGTCTTTTCCCCTGCCCGTTGTGTTTGTCCATAGCTGGTCCTCTTTGATATCATTGTCACAATCGTATTTAATAAAGATCATTAACTGAGGCATTCCATCAACAGCTATCGACTCATCTGTTTGAAGTGCAATGTTTTGTACGTCAAATCTTGCTCTACAACTGAACTTTCAGGTTCCTCCCCCATCTCCGTGAAAAACAATATTTCTTATTGAATTATAGTCTTTCAACACAGTACCTTAACTACTCAATATTTCACCTTATTAAACAGACAGCAGTGATGTACTGAAGAAAAGCACAGCTCAGCCTGATCAGGTAAAGTAAATATGCTTTGAAATTGAATGGGTTGACTACAAAATGTAATAAATGCTTAAAGCAATAAATTGTGTTTTAACAAAAAATGATTTCTTCAGATGTAAATTTGTATGGGGGAAACTGGACGCTGAGGCTGGAAATGAAAGTCTGAAATGGTGAATATCGTTTTTGCAGTTAAACCCTTCAAATGTTTAAAATTATACTACCAAAATTTGCAACCCAAACTCAACAAAGAGTCTGTGAGCCAAAACACTGTTCTGGACAGGGCTGTCCACATACTTTCGACCATGTATTGTATGTTGAAATTTGACCTAAAGTTCAGAAATGCACTTGTAAGATGCAGATTCGTTACCTGCGAGTTCTCTGTGTCATGTGCTTCCTGGCTGCCTTGAGTGGTCCGGTTCAGGGAGGGGGGCCTCGTTTTGGGTAATGGGGGGAGCGGCTTGTGGAAAGACCCCGAGGAAGAACCTTCATCCTGCAGGGTCTAAAATCACAGGGGCTTCAAGTCAACTGAGGGATTCCAGGAACACCTACTGACTCATCTAATTAAAGTGCTCTTTAAACTCTCGTTGCACTCCAGAACTTGCTCTCTAACTGAACTTTCAATGTCCTCCACCATCTCCTTGATTCTTTTGGCAACAGAATTGTTTCAGAAGGGCCAGAATCCACTTTTTTTGCAGCCTCCCCACCAAAAAGAGAGACACACATCTACTAGGCAAGGTTTAATGAGCTGTTCTCCAGTGCACTGGGGTATCTTTGCTCTGGCATTTTTTAATCCGACTATCTAGGCTGCTTTTAATGCTGCTCTGTTCCCACTGAAAGCCTGGAGAACAAGACAGTCATTACCAACCATGTCCACCATGCCTTCAGTTCTGGCACTTGGTGTGCTGTGATTTCCTGTTGTACCCTGAGCGTACCCTATCACTGATAAAACACTGTCTCTTGAAGTTCTCCTTTTAGCACTGGAAGAACTGGCTTGGCTTTCCCTGATGCAGATAATGTGTCATTTGGAGATGCCTGTTTAGTTCATCCTGTTTCTTAAAGCTTGGGCATATTTAAGCTTTGAGATGGTTTTGAATTATAAATGGAAGTGGCTGCAGGTGAAACGCAGTGAGTGAAAAGAGTGCCAGTCACTCTCTGCTCAGCCAAAGTGTGAGCAGCGGAAGCAGCGGTGTGGAGTGAGAAATGAGAGCCCCACTGGAGGCGGGGGGGACGAGTGCCGCGGAGTGTGACACACGGAGCTCAGGGTCTGAACAGCAGCGATGGCTGATACCACGACTCTTCTTTTCAATCCCATTCAATCCACCATCAAGACTGGTATCGGCGATACCTATTCCGATATTTGGTTCTGGCTCACCCCCTGCTGGTAAAAAATATGCAATTCGCCAACTGGGGGTGGCGGCAGCAGATTGATCGTTCCTAGTCATTAGTGTCAGGTAGTGATGGCTGTCATGCCTCTTTTTTGGAATGCAGTTCATTTGATTCGGTTCACCTAAAAAAATCATTCTGCTGCATTTTGCAACTCGTTAAGTGGCACTTCCTCCATAAAACAGATCTGAAACACTTGTGCACTGATATGTCGAAAAAGAACCTATTATTTAGGCTAAATGGTACTAAGGATTAAGCTAAATACAACCAATAAATCATGTGAGAGAAACCATGTTATTGATTTATAGTCTAAGTCTCTCAATATTGTATCTTAGCTAATAATAAAAGACATGTTATTGATCCCCATGGGGAAATTCTCTTTATGCCTCCCCCAACTCTGTAGGTGAAGGCAAGGTGGTTGTGAAGGAGCACACACCAGCGTACTGGGGGCTGGGGGTTAAAGACGTTGCTGAAGACCCATAGGTGGGCTGAGGATGGGCTTGACCCAGCGACGTACCAGTCACAGCCACAGAGGCTGATCCCACTGAGCTACACGCTGTCCCTAAGCAAACCACAAACCTACCAGCTCATCACATAGCTAACTAATTCAAATGCTAACAAATCTTGTTTTAAATCATTTTAAATCACGAAAATGTCAACGTTCAGAAATGCACTTGTAAGATACAGATTCGTTACCTGCGACCTCTCTGTGTCATGTGCTTCGTGGCTGCCTTGGGTGTTCCGGTTAAGGGAGGGGGGCCTCGTTTTGGGTAATGGGGGGAGCGGCTTGTGGAAAGACCCCGAGGAAGAACCTTCATCCTGCAGGGTCTAAAATCACAGGGGTTTCAGAAGCAAACTGGGCCTTTTCAGAGAAAGAGATACATTTTTTGCCTTTGCTGTGTGATTCTCACGTTATCTGGCAGTATGTCCATGTACGCGGGAAGCTGGCCACATTCCAGCGGGTAGACAGGTTTCTGGGGTACCGGTGGGGGCGGTCGTAAGGGACGTGGCAAACTACCAGTTTTGGGGAACTGTTGAGTTCAAAAGAAGAGAAAACTATGAGTCTGAGAATAGGCACCATCCCTCAGGGCTGGCAGACATCTGATCCTGCACCGGTGACAAAATGTTACCTTCAAACTCGTCTCTGCTCCTGCCTCATCGGCATGGGAACCCTGGGGGTCCAAGGCAGCACATGGCCCAATGATGGGGGGCTGGAGGGGCTGTAAGGGCTTGGGGGGTAGAGGAGGCGGCAGGCAGGGAGACACCATGACCATGGAATCCTGTCATCATAACCAGGTATAGAGATATACTCTTTGAATATGCAAAGCAAATACATGAAAATTCTGTTAATTATTGCCGATTCCACACAAATCTTAAATGATGTTTTTCCATAGTCTCCCGGGGTCAGATTTCTGTAATAAATGGTTGTGATGAGTTTTAAGCAACTCGGTCATTGTTATTGTTTAACTGACTCACGAAGGACCCCATCTATATTTTACATCTATATTTACGGTACAGCATTACCATTGGTCAGTCACCCGATTAGAGCGCCCGGCAGGAACTCAGCAGCATACACACCCCAGACTGCAGGGCAGCTCACAGACCCTCATACCTCTGGCATCTGCTGCCTGTTGGTGAAGTGGGGCTCTTCATAGATGTGCTCCGACAGGGAGGTACATGTGGATGGTGCTGGGAGGGTCTTCCAGTGCAATTCCTGGCTTCCCTTGGTGTTGGTAACCTAAAAAATTGGGAAGTTTGCATGTAGTAAGGACTGGTGTCACTGAGTTTATTACTGCCAGCTGATGCTAATGCTGCCGTCACCTCTGTGTCCCTGTCAGCCCCCGTAGCTCTGTCTGGGCTCACAGCCAACTTGGAATCGTCAAAGCTGGTCCCCAACCGTGATGTCACTCCAGGTAATGGTGGGAGAGGCTTCTTGGAGACCCGCAACTGGCTTCTGTGAATTTGGCTGGTCTCGGAGTTCTTGAAAATTGATGTTTGAATATTGAATTTCAAGTTCTCAGAATTCTGGATTTACTAACTCAAATCACCAGAAATGGTATCAAAGAAATATTATACAGTCAAGTTCATGGTTCTGTTCATGAAACATAAATGTTTGAAATGTAACACTGTGTTTACTTTTACCTCTACATTTGTAGGCCCTTGGGTGTCTGAACCTACTGCAGAGTCCTGCTTGATTTGGGGGGGCTGATTGGGCCCCTTCAGGAAAATGGTCCTGGGAAAAAGAGGTGGAGGCTGTGGAAGGAGGTTCCAACAGGAGCTGATCAATACCAGATATTTAATTTAAAAATGAAGCATGTCGTTTTCATTGCAATGCCCATTAATTAACTATGTCGATAAGCGCTGTTATTTATCATTGAAAGTTCCCTAGATTATCTGGCTCCTTCAAAACATTCTGTGGAAAATGAAGTAGGATTTTGGTTCTTAGTGAATTGGTGTGTTTAATACAGTAGTTTTTTTTAAATGTCACACCAATAAATCTATAAAATCCATCAAATGCTTTAGAATCTGTGATAGCATCCAGCTTTGGCTGTTACAAGGACCGGCAGTTTTCTATCTCGAGAATGAAATTCCTTTACAAACAGAGTACCGGTTTAACCTGCTCTATGAGTTTCAAGCTCTTTTCAACTTTATATTATTTGATAGTTTTTGTAAGAAATGTCCACACATCAGGTAATTCTTTCCCAGTTTTTAACCTTTTTTCTACCTTCGTCTTCACTGTCACGTGAAAACCAAACTGATGCCAACATGTAGTTTTTGAGTCTGAATTTTTATACCCAATACCTGTATATTCCTTATGAAATATATGATATCCTCACTCATCGACAGCATTTCCTATTGTCAGAGTTTGAAGTAAGAAAGTCAGAGCTTACGCTGGTCATGTCTGTCTGATTCTTCAGTCTTCACCCTCTAAGCAGTGCTCTTCCCATGTGAGTCTGTCACTTTCCACTTGTCTTGGAGCCCAGAGAGCCAGCTGCATGCCCTTATGCTCTTTGGTGCCTTTGAAATGCACTGTAGTTGGGTCTTTACCTGTCAGCAAACTCCACCTCTTGTTCGGATCTAGATAACAAACAGGTTCCCCCAGTGTGTGATGTGGGCTGGTATTTAGCTTGATACTCATTACTGGTAGATGATCAGAGGTCCCGGTATGCATGAAATGTCCCTGGTACTCTGCAGATAAAAACAAAGAGGTTCTCGCACTATGCACTAGTGAGACTTCAAGCACAAGGCTTCTGGCTCTCACATATAAAGCTGGTATTTGTAAGAATTATTAGTAGACTGTCCTAATGAACAACAAGGTACTGACCAAGGTTTTCACAAAATGGACAGATATATTCTGATTTCTTCCCAGACACTATGAACAGGGCCAGTACAGGCCACTTTGGCTTGTAATACAGATTTGAAAAACACATAGCATAACTACAAAAGAAAGACATTCTATACTGACCAATAAGAACTCTATTTTAAGAATTCCAACCAATCAAAAAACAGAAAGGCGGAGCTTCTGGGGGGGGGGGGACAATAAGGGGCTTGTTAACAGGGCTGAAGGGTGAAAGGTGCGCGCTAGGCAGCCGAGGCACCGCGACGTCCCGAAGATGACAAGCAACCAGTTTCACTTTCTTGCATTCCTCACATTAATGTTTGTTCATCAGAGCGATGCTCTCATCAGGTACCGTACCAGACGAATACAATGATAAACTTTTATTTTTATTAAATATATAAGTATTTACAATATCTATGATTTAATTTATGTAGGTTGCATGTTGTACAGTGTGGGTTATAATAAGTAAAATAATTATTTTGTACATTTAATAATATTTGGTGGATTCATTTCGGTGTTAACTCTTCTCAGTAAGAAGCGCATGGTTTGCATTATGTCACGATGCCAAGTCCGAATAGACATCCGCATCCGTAGCCTTGTGTGACAATAATTAACGGTATAATCTGCCTGTTACAGACGCGATCACTCCGCAGATTGGACGGGCTTGTGTTGAGAAACGGAATAAAAGCGATAACTGAGACATTTGCACACACATATGTAGATTATATGAATATAAAGGAGCGGTCTCCGTGCTGATCGTGCGTTAACGGGCAGCTCTCCGGCAGGGTTCCTCTGCACAGGATGCGCTCGCTGCGCCGCCGGCTCTGCGACAGCGGCATGACGCTGGAGCAGCTGCGCTCCCGGGCGGAGGAGCGCGCAGGGTACAGCGTCGCCGCCGACCAGCAAGTGCATGTAGAGCGACTCACCAACTTCATGGATGTGAGTCCGATCCGTGTCGGATCCTCATAGTCTGTTATGCATTCAATAAATGAATACTGGCAAGTCGGGAGAGCGTTGGAGTCCTGGTGCGCTAACCCCAGCAGCTCTTACTCTCCAGAATGTGTTTACCTCTGGTCCTCCTCTCTCATCAGGCTCAGTATTTCGGGGTGATCAGTATCGGCTCTCCGCAGCAGAACTTCTCTGTGCTGTTTGACACCGGATCCTCCAACCTGTGGGTTCCCTCTGCCAGTTGCTCCTTCTGGGACTTCGCCTGCTGTAAGTCAGCGCCTCATTCCGAGTCTTTACTTTTGCTCCTGTACTCTCAGCTTCACTCTGTTTGACATTTGATTTTACATCTGATTAGTGCGCTGAATTACTTTAGGTGAAGCACCTTGTGCAAATGAGCTGGACTTGTAGCTATGAATCCATATCTTCCCTGATAACTATTGCCCAAAGAAAACACTTCATTTTGTAAGGAGATATTCAATATTCGATAACACCCTTTGCAGGGACCCATTGCCCTCAGAGCAATCTTATCATTAGGACGACAAGCCACAAAAAGGCACCTCCTTTGAATAATGTCTACATGGCGTTGATTATCGTCACTGGTGGTGTGCAGCTTCTCGACATGCACAGTATTGGGTCTCCTGCTCTCATAGGGCTCCATCAACGATACGATTCCAAGAAGTCTAGCAGCTACGTGAAGAACGGAACCAAATTCGCCATCCAGTATGGCAGCGGCAGCCTGTCCGGGTTCCTCAGCCAGGATGTGGTCTCGGTGCGTAAGTCATGAGGGTTTTTACAAAAAGCTCGTTCTCTGTGCGTTTGGTGGTTTGATGGACTGACCTGTCTGTCTGTGATCGTGTCTTTCCTCAGTTGGTCGGTCTGCTGGTTGGTTGGAATGACCTGTCTGTCTGTCACTGTGTCTTTCCTCAGATGGCCGGTTTGGTCATTCCCAGACAGCAGTTTGGGGAGGCGGTTAACCAGCCGGGCATCGTGTTTGCCCTGGCGCACTTCGATGGCGTGCTAGGCATGGGCTACCCTTCAATCTCCGTCGCTCAGGTCACTCCGGTCTTTGATTTGGCCATATCGGCCAAACTACTGCCCCAAAACGTCTTCTCCTTCTACCTCAACAGGTGTGTAGGTGCAGACCCTCCCCTGCAGGTTTGGGGAGGCGGGAATGATCTTTAACCAGATGGCATTGTGCTGTCAGCTTTGCTTGGCACATCTTAGCATACGTATTCTTATTGTCTCATTATACCATTAATTACCTCATTACTGTTCGCAGTACCATGAAGGAAGCAGACTTTTATAGGTGCATTGTTTATATAAATGTTTGCCTCCTTAACACACTGATGTCTCTCCCAGAGACCCTGCTGCCCCTGTGGGCGGCGAGTTAATGCTTGGCGGCATTGACAAGCAGTACCACCAGGGGGAGCTGCACTACCTGAACGTGACCCGCAAAGCCTACTGGCAGATCAAAATGGACAGGTGAGATTCAAGTTAGGCTTCCTGCTTAGATAGGGCTGGGGGGGTGGGTTTGAGTTCTTCAGAAACGGGCCAACGGCACCGAAAGGGCCAGTGCCACCTCGTCCCTCACAATCTCACACCTCTCACCGCTTCCTCAGACAGCTTCTCCAATTCATTTCCCCCGCAGCGTCCTTGTTGGGGACCAGCTGACATTGTGCAAGGGTGGCTGTCAGGCGATCGTCGACACGGGCACGTCCCTCATCACTGGCCCCGCCCAGGAAGTACAGGCCCTGCAGAAGGCCATCGGGGCCTTTCCTCTGCTGATGGGCGAGGTAATGAGCAGATGAGGCAGTCCGCACAGTCCCGTTCTTTCGCAGTGATCAACCATTGCACTGTTATAGCTTTACAGTGCATGAATCTCTCTCTTTTTCAGTATTTCATTAATTGCAAGATGATCCCATCGCTTCCAGTTATTTCCTTTACTCTTGGGGGGAAGCAGTTCAATCTGACGGGAGAGGATTACATCATGAAGGTACCAGTCCCCCCCCCCATTGCTGGCTTGGCTCGGGTCTGTACGTGGTGTGCGATATACTGACCCCGGCTGCATGGGGGTAAATCTGACGTCCTTATGTCACCATACATCCCCCCCATGCAGGAGTCCCAAAAGGGCCAGAAAATCTGTCTGTCCGGATTCATGGCGTTGGATGTGCCCCCCCCGGCTGGGCCCCTCTGGATCTTGGGAGACGTCTTCATTGGTCGGTACTACAGCGTGTTTGACAGGGACGCCGACAGAGTGGGCTTCGCTCCGGCGAGGGCGGGGCGCTAAGGGGGGGACTGTGTGGGGCAGAACAAGCAGCGAGGAAGGAGAGACCAAAATGCACAAACGTTCAGCCCTCGTTTCTTAGCACAGAGCAAAACTACTATGCACTTAAAACCATGTTAACACCTTGCATTGTCACAGCAAGATGTAACACTGTGTTTGGTGTGACCAATTAACATCCTTTATTTCAGGAAATGTGTTTATTTTAGCTATAGCAAGGGTGGATTTTGCTGAAATACCCAATGCGGGGGCCCTGCTTTTAGTGATGCTGCTGAAATGCACTGTTTTACCAAGATGATTTTTGCCTATATTTATACAAGCAAATGCTTTAGTCTAACAGGAGTGACAGTTTGCAGTGACTCTGTTGATTTAAGACCGCAGTGGCCGTTTCAGGTTGAAGCCGCTTTCAACATGTAAATGAAATGTTTCACAAAATGATGAAATGTCATTTCACAATCTGTTAGAATGGCAGACAAATAAAGACAACAGACACTGACTCGATCTCCTTTAATAAATCACAGAAAAACAGAACACAATCCGTGGCTCTTTGAAACCTGTACTTCCTGTATGCGATGGCCCGATGTGAACAGGAAACTATGACCATGGAAACTTAAGTCTGCAGGCCCAGAGCAGGCCAAGGTTACAAAGAACTATGTTTCCCTGTGTTTGTGTCTCACACAGTCACTCCTATCTGCCATAGGGGTCCCATGACAGGCACGTCTGAGATTCTGTCACTGCTCAGGGCTCTCATTTGACCAGGGCAGGTGACTCACTGCCTCAATCGGCAGAAAACCAAAAACAAAGAACAGCTAGGGTCAGCTCTAAAGAGACCATTCATGGAACAGAACAGACTGTTGAATAGTTACCAAAAAACAGATGAAGAAACAGTTGATGTTTAACCATACTGCAAGCATCTGTGGGCTGACCAGGTTTTTGGAAAAAATATATACATATTCTTTAAAACTACAGCATAAGAGCACCTTTATTTTCAGGTTAGAGGACAAAAACAAGGCTAAGATTTAAGGGCCAGAGCACGTGACCCTTATCTCTGCTCTGGGGCTTCCTGGAAGCTAGTAGGATGTGATCATTTAACCAAAACACACGTCTCATGCAGTCAACAAAACTACCAGAGTCCTAGCTGGACAAACAGAAGCCGCCGCCCTCTACAGACCAGCAACCCAAAGAGCTGTTCTGACCGACATTAACGAATTGGGGCTTCAGTAAGAAGCTTCAGATAAAAAGCATGCAGAGGGACCTGAGACCTGAGGGCTGAGCTCCTGTCACGGACACATCAGAATGAGTCAAAAGCAGGAAGTCTGAAAGGACACAAGTTCTCAAAACATGTCCCCATTTGTGCAAATTTCCCCGTGACGTAGTTCCACTCGGTAGCGTTAATGACATACTGGCTACATCCATACAATAAATACAAAAATAGTAGAGTCTGCAGATATATTGTACACTTCTTTATTAAATTTTTTTACTTGCCAGAAAAGTCACCATAAAAAGTAAATAAAATACTCTCATACTGCTTTAGTGAAAGAAGACACAGTGGTCAACAGAGGTTCAGAAAAGAAGAGGCCAGCGTGCAAAGCGGAAGATGATGAAGGTGTTATAGCTGGCACAACGGGCCTGGATCATACAGCCGGCACAACGGGCCTGGATCATACAGCCGGCACAGCGGGCCTGGATCATACAGCCGGCACAGCGGGCCTGGATCATACAGCCGGCACAGCGGGCCTGGATCATACAGCCGGCACAGCGGCCCGGGCCGGGTCTCCATTAATCAAGTGCAGAATCTCACCGCTGACCACAAACATCTTCTTCTGTCTCCTTATCTCCCTTCATTAGAGTCACACACGCACACACACACACACGCACGCACGCACACACACGCACACACACGCACACACGCACGCAAAGACCTTGTTTCTTCCTGAGACACCCACCCCTCCCCACCAAAGAGATGATTCTCACTCAAATCTCCATGGACTATTTGGTTTTAAAATAAATTCTGGTTCTGTCCAAACAAAAAAAGAAAAAACACACACACTGTAGCCAGCCTCAGGTAAAACAAACGCCCCCCTACTCACACCTCTATCAGCTTTACAGTTACTTTTGTCTGGTTGTCAAGCTTCATCAGCAACGCTTTGTCAAGATATACGGGAACGTGACACCCAGCGAGACTCAAACAGCAGAGGAAAACACTTATCGGCACATACTGAAAACAAACACAGCCGTAGCTTTGCTATGCGGGTCGGGGATGGTGTGGAAACCTAGGAAATCAAAGATCGAGAGGGAAGGCGCAAACTCGCGGGGCAGACACACGCCCAGACACGTCATTTCCATGCATGTCTGACCTGGCTCTGCAAGGGGGCCTAGGTGACGGATTGTGGATTCATGGCTTTACTCTCCTGACCTCCCCTCCGCAAAGGGGGCCCTCAGAACACGACGCCTTGAAGTCTTAAAGTCCTGCTAGTTCACGAGTGAAACATCATCCTACCTCCTTGTTCCAGGAGGAGGAGAACAGGATCCCAGGCATAAAGGAGAGAAATCCAAACAGAATAAAGTAAAAATCATTCATATATTTGATTTTATTGGTTGGGTGTGTAATCCCAGCAGAGTAGCCAATCACACGACTCGGCAGAGGGGCTGTGAGAGGATCCTGCTTCATCTTGCCAATGGAAGACCAACAGAAGAGTCAAGGGACTGAGGGCAAAGGAAACGGAAGGGTGAGGCGCATTACCACATGGCGCTGTTGGGTCATGGCGTGAGGCCACAGGGAGGCGGCCGCCACAAGGCCGTACGCGGGAAACAGCAGTCGGCTTGTTGCTGGCTCATGGCGGCTCCGGCTTAAGCGGTCCTCAGCAGGGCCTCGGGGTTGGACAAAGCGCAGTAGAGCGTGTAGCCCAACTCGTCCACCTCCTCAGGAGTCAGCTCACAGAAGAGGTTGACCTTGGGATTGAGGGCACAGGGTAGCCTCCCAGCCTCTAGGTGTCCCACTAATGCGCGCAGCAGCTCCAGGAAACGGTCGGCCAATGCATCCTGAGTCCAGTCGCGGTCAGACTCGCTTAGCAGCAGTAGGGCGTTGGTCAGCTGGCTGGACGAGAGGCGGCACAGGGCCGGGTTTAGCCGGCACACGGCCTTGGCCACCTTGAGGCAAAGGCATCGGCAGCCGGCATCCTCCTGGTCGAGGGCACGCAGCTTGGCCGTCTCCGCCGCCCGGAAGCTCTGCCGCCACAGGTTCTCGTGGCGCTCGGCCCAGCGGTGCGGCTTGGCGATGAGCGAGACGCCGTCCTCCATGGCCAGCAACGGCAGGAAGTCCACGTAGAGCCGGCGGTCGGTCTCGTACTGCACCTCGAGGCTCAACGTCTCCGTGGGCACCACCGGCCGGATGACGTAGTCCAGCACGCTGCCGATGGCCGGCCAGTTGATGGAACCCGCCACCAGCTTCTCGAACGTCTCCAGCACGGCCTTAGGGGACAGGTAGCCCCCGACGACGCAGCGGTCCCAGTAGCTGCTACCCCGGGGGAAGTACTCCAGGTTCTCCCGGCGGACCAGCCAGAAGCCAGGCACGTTCATGATGGTATCTTCCCCCGGGACCGGAGACCACAGGTTCTTCTCAAGGACCAAGGGGACCATCAGCTGTGCATGGTCAGCGGTCACCACCTGAAGCACAAGGGTGTCATTCATGTGGGATCTTAAAACGAGCAAGGCTACAGAGAGAGACAACTAGGGCTGGGCAAAACGATTATTTTCCTAATCGATGAATCTAGCGATTAATTTTTCGATGCATCGATGAATCTA
>JAODJW010000045.1:9483613-9494671 GCA_026777045.1 Hyperopisus bebe
CCCCCCCCCCCCGACACCCTAGATGACACCATTCACAATTTGGCATTCAAAGTGGGGGGACCCCACGACAAGACCGATAAAATGCACAATCCACACACATAGAATCAGGGTATAGACTTTGCCTCCAGAGGTGTGAGAGAATCGTGGCAGCCTGTCAACCACCACACCCCCCAGGCATTGGGTTGTATCTAAGCAGAATGTTTAATCATTGGCAGAGCGTGTAAGCCAGATGTGAAGTAACCACTGCGCCTAAGGTCGTTCTTAGCTTCCATAAACGCATAATGCACAGCTTGCGATGCACTAAGCCGTGCTTTACTGATGGCAGTGATGTCAGTAACGCACGAGGAGGGCGGAGCCTCCGGAGGCCAGGAAGAAAGCAGATTAAGCAAATTGCTAATCCTCTGACCAAAACCAGTGGATTCTTCCATTATTTTACCGCCGATTGCCAGAGACAAGGGAAAATCAGCTACTAACAATCACTTACCAAGCAGAGCTTAGATATTTGTCAGATAAACATCAGCGCTTTACTTATCTGTGAGCTTCTTCTCTTGACAACAGGCTGATATGGGGGCTGTGCATCTGAGTCTTCTGACCTTCCTGCTAAATCCCTGGATTGTTCTCTCCATCCAAGGTAAGTACATGCTACCCCTAAAAACAGAGGGTTGGATTCATCCATCCTATGTTTTCAGGCTCCAAAACAGAACTCCTCAAGGCCTGCAGCTGTTGGCTTTATGTCAGCTCTTACCTGTGACCCAATCAGTTGTCCATTGCAATTAACTCCACAGTGACACTGACTTGTAGCACGTGATTGACAGCATCCATTCTGAGGTCAGCAGGTCAGCAGTCTGCCCTAATGAGGCTTTCATTCTAAAGGTCGTGGTCGTCCCAGAGAACGAGCTGAGTGTCACGGTGTACAGAAGTGAGCATGGGGGCGGGGGTACTGTCGGGATTACACCTGGTGCCAAATGACTGTGGTGTCGTGATCTCTAGTTCACACTTTCACGTGGAGCTCTTCTCTAAAGAGTGTGAAATGCATGACGATTTGCAGTTTCTTTTGTCCCAAGGTCTCGACTGTGTCAATGACTATGTCAACAACATCACCTGTGTCTGGAACTCCTCCGCAGTAGGTCCAGGGGTGGTCTGCCATCTCCAAGGACAAAAGGCATCCAAGTGAGAATTGCTGAAGGGAAACCAGGTGGACGGGAACATATCTTACTTTTCAGACTGATCCATCTGAATCTGCAGAAAGCTGAATATATTCTCCTCTGTCCCACCAGTGTCAGGAGATGTGATCTGAAGCCTTTGCTGGGATCAGACGAGACTTTGAGGGGCTGCCATCTTGTTTTTGCGTCAAATGTAAGCAACGACAGTCCGACTCTCCCAGATGCATGGAGGACCTTTCTGAGATGGTTGTGATATCACAAATATGATGGACTTGATACAGAAAACTGGCCTCTCAGTTGACGCCTCAATGCTTCAGAAATTCCGTCCTTCTTACTTGACAACTGATGTTCTTTCTGTGAAGTTCTACTACAAAAGAGAAAACCAGGGCGATTGTTTAATGCCATATTTGTGTTGAAACAAAAGAGTAATTAAATTTAGCAATCATTAAATAAAATGGTGAGTCTCACAGGGGCCAGAGTACCAACACAAAATCCGCTGTAACGTGGGGAAAATGCAGCAGCTTCACATGGTTTGGTACCGAATCCAGGACCGTACAGGTGCCTGGCTACCATGCAATTTACCGTCAATTTCTTATTCAAAAATGCACAAGTAACCTAAAGGTATAATGCAGTGTCATTAGGAATGAGCCTGCGCAGGTTATAAATACATTGGTGTGACTGAATTGTTACCCTAGATCCATCCATCCATCCATCCATCCATCCCTCCATCCATCCACCTTCGAATTACTTACTGTGATATGGGGGAGCTGGATCCCTTCCCAGGCCGATGAAAAGATGAATCATCTGGAGTATTTATCATCTTTATTAACGTAGCTTTCCTTCCTTCCAGCAATTTATTTTTCGGGACAAGATACCACTTACTGTTACATGTAACAACTCCACCGTAGTCAGGATACCTGATTACTCACCAGCAAAAAACAGTGAGTTTCCCTGCATTTGTTATCCGCCCTAAAGTGGTCTGTTAACTGATTTGTTAAACCAGCATAAAAATGTGGGGGTGCGTGACTGGACGTTTGGTTTAAGGTGGGCTTGTTTGCTTTTGGCAGTCAAAATGCACCCCCCCGGCAGCCCCACGGTACTCAAGTCCAACATATCCTGGAGTCCCGGTCACCCTTTGTCACCTTTCATATTTGATTATGAGTTTGAAATGCAGTTCAAGCATGAGAAACATGGATGGGAGGTAAGCGCTTGGAAGAAAGCCTGGGTTGAGGCTGGACGCCATACTAGTGCATCCGCTACATGATGAATTTTTCATATACTACCATACTGCAGTATAGCTGAACCACAGCTGCACCACCTTAATAGGCAGCGACAAAGTATCATTCTCTGCTAGAAGCACCATTGATTGCTGTATTGAGAGGGGACCCCTGTTAACTGTGCGTACCCTCAGTTATAACTTTATAACACAATTCTCCGTATATATCTGTGCAGCATGATAATATTTATAGCTACTGCTTCAGTCTGTGCCTGAAAATGTGGATTACATGTAATATAATTAGGTCTGCAGTTAAATGCATATTGGTAAAGCAAAGTCCCTACTATTATCAATTTATTACGGTAATAATTACTAAATGCATGCCAGGTAAACAAACATGTTGTTACCGATCTAAATATAGGGTAATAATCAATAAATCATGTCACTATCTTGCTAAATTAATCTAATAAAACATGTCAGTGAAACAATTATCGAGCATATATTAAGTATAGAGGTATGGTCAAAAAATGTGTCGTTATCTGGCTGAATATACATCAATAATTGAATCAAAGTCAGTTATAGGTCGACTATCTACCTAAAGGTATGCAATTTTTATCATACCAAAAAATACATTTTAAAAACATGACAATAATATTATTGTACACGCTTGGGCTTAAGGGTGAAAAATACAAATTTTCGGTGGCAGCGCTCAGCAATATGGGGAAGCGGGTTAAGAGGCATTTTGGCAGGGTGGCTGTCGGCTTTGGAGGGTGATGAGCATGTAGTTTGCTTCTGCTTCTCAGGAGGTGAAGAACAGCATTTGTAAACGGGAAATGTGGGCGGAGCTAAATGAAGACGAACTGGAGAAGGCAGCGCTGTATCAGGCCCGGGTTCGGGTCCGTCCGATAGAGAAACTCTCAGGGGTTCGGGGCCGTCAGGAAAAGAACCTCTTAGGGGTTTGGAGTGACTGGAGCCTCACCACTTCCTGGAGATCAGAGGTTGGGAATTTGCCCCCCTCACAAGGTAACGCGCCATTAATGCTGGGTGGTCTTGAAGATCAAGGTAAACTTTATTATCCCCCCAGGGGAAATTCATATGGTCAACATTGCACGTCTCACAATGCAAACGAACAGTAAACATACCACATTGTACACATAACAAAAATACAGAGAAGGCAAGTGAATAAATAAAATTGAATAGACATGCAAAAGGGTAAAATTAAGGTACAACAGATACAGTGCCCTCCACAATTATTGGGACCCTGGGTGATCTGGAGAGATTCTGTAAAGAGGAATGGTCTCAGATGCCTTGCTTGGTATTTATCCAACCTTATAAAATGTTATAGGAGAAGACTCAGTGCTGTTATACTGGCAAAGGGTGGTTGTACTAAGTGTTAAAGTATTAAAAGTATTAAAAGCAGGGGTGCCAATAATTGTGGCACGTGTTTTTGTTGAAAATAATTATTTCTTGATGAAGGATTTGTTTTTCTTTGAATAAATTTATTTCAATGAAAGGTTGGATTTTTCTCATTTTTTCAGTGTGAGATGAAGCTGAAAGGTAGGATTTTTTCTAACCCTTTTTAGAAATTTTTACAAGGGGTGCCAATAATCGTGGAGGGCACTGTATACTATATCTGTTGGTGTGCAGTCTAATTGCTGTTGGCACAAATGACTTATGATACCTTGTTGTTCTGATTACTCTCTGCAGAATTCTGCATTCGACCTATTACTTCTGACAAACTTTGAGAACAGAAGATGTGTAGGATCATCTAAAATTTGTTTCAATAATAATACATAAATAAATAAATAAATAAATAGACAAATAGATAAAATTTGTTTAATCTTTTCCATAATAAGCTTATTGTACAACTGGGCTGCAGATGCCTGGTCAACTCCAATGATCCTACTGGCTAATTTGATAAGATGCTGCAATTTCTTACGATCCTGTGCATGCATATTTCCAAAGGTACAAATTAACCCAAAGGACAGAAGAGCTTTATAAAATAATTGAAGAATGCCAAAATCTAATCTAAAAACTTTTAGTTTCCTGAGAAAAAACATCCTCTGCTGCAATTTCCTGCACTTGTTCTGTGCACAATAATTAAAACACAATTTATCGTCTATTTCAATTCCTAAATATTTACAAGACGAGACCCGCTCAATCTGTTCCCCACTGATCTCGGCCTGAGAAACCCTTACGCCTTTCTTACTAAAATCTATTAACGTATCTTTTGTTTTCTTTACATTAATTTGTAAAAAATGATCTGCGCACCACTTAGTGAAACCTTGAACCTCCCTTTCAAAGTCTTCTAAGGATGAGGTGTCAAAATGTGAAAAACCAACCATCATCAGCATACTTAAGATAAGTATGGGCAGGAGAGGCTGCTTGGCAATCATTTGTATATAATGTATTCAGGATGGGCGATAGCACACATCCCTGCGGTGCTACAGTATTAAAGGTTTTTAGGGAGGAGACGTGCGAGTTAAATTTCACTTGCTGACATAATACACAACTTCACATAATACAGTCCATAATCAGATTTTTAATCTTCCTCTGTACTATTTTTTTTGTCTTCCCTATTTCCATCTGATTTAAACAGATGCTTTTTCTGGTGCTTTAACTCCGGAGTCACCCAAGGTTTATTGTTGGGAAATAATTTAATAGTCTTTTTGGGTATAATTGTGTCCTTACAGAATTGTATATACCCTGCAATAGCAAACACTGCTTCACTGACATTATCAGTCCCATCAGTAACAACATCCCAATCTGTACATGCAAGACAAACATTAACAAACAAACAGGTGTGAAGAGACGTGCAGAGACCGTATCGCCGCTCGTGCATGCGCCATCTTACACCTATATATTTTGGCTGTAAAATTTGTTGATGTTCTTGCATATTCATCAGTGGCATTGTTTTGATTTATGTGTAAGAAGATGATCTGGATGCTGAATCAGCTGCCGTTCTCATGTCCTAGGCTATACCTGGAATGTGGAGGTCTCCGTGGTGCTCGTGTTTAGCTTTATGTTCATGATGATCTTGATGGCTTTCCTATGCCGCACCTACCAGGAGAAATGGTGAGGCCACTTGTGACTCGCACGTGACCCAAGGCTGTGTGACCTGCCACTGCTCATTCTCTCTCTCCCCTGTCCTGTTGGCAGGTTCTACCAGATTAAATGTCTGCACGTCCCCGACCCCTCGAAATATTTTGCCAGCCTCCACTCCACTCACAAGGGAAACTTCCAGGTAACCGGGGTTAAGCACAGGCTTGTCTCATGTGCATATCAAAAGATAAACGAAATGTGGTTTAACACAAATTGTTTTAACATTGTTTTACTATCTTAAATGGTGTCTCTGTGATAAAAAGCTTCACGCTGATGAGTTCAAGGAAGAACTCCACCACACCAAAAGCCCCGGTTTCCTTGGGAAATGTCTTTTGAGTGTTGGCCCTTGGTGTGGTTTCTGTGCGTCTTTGAGTCTCCGTCAGTAACGGATGCACAGGGGTGTGGACTCTCCCTGATCTCATCGAGTGCTTGGGGTGTGATACCGGAAGGAGCAGACAAACTGAATGGTTGCTTGAGTATTCCTGACGTGCAGAACGTCATCAGAGTATCTAGAACAGATGATAGCTGAAGGCCAGCCTCAGTTTGCGCACTTACTGTGATCACAACAGAAAGGTGTAACTATGGCAACTGCGTAAATAGGAGGCTAGTTCATGGGGCGTGATGTTGAAATGCCAAAGTTGCTTTTGTTTTACCGCTTAGTTAGATCTCTGTTCCTGAAGGCCTTAACAATGATGCTCCCTTGCTGGGTGGAGGTAGCAGCCAAGCCTACAGTATTCCACTGCCGTTACCTGCAGCTCAAAGCTCTCCTATTCCCCACAGAACTGGTTAAGTCCCATGTTCTCACCGGAGTCTTTCGACATTCTTCGCAACTCCGAGGATATTTCGGTGCTGGAGATCTCCAAAGAGAAAGTCACCCCGGCTTATCTGGAGTTCAGCAACCTGGCCAAACAGTGGGACAGTAGTGGTCATTCCACCTTCTCCAACTTAGGATACCTATATTCCAAATACCCCAGCTCCTATGAGATCGAACCCTGCTCTGTCTACTTCAGCTACCAGCCAGGTGAGGGTCTCCATGGAGGAGAGCAGTGTGGGGACGATGGCTCTTATGAACCTTCTCTTCAAACGAGCTCCTCCTATGAGTGTATAGCAAAGGAAGGAGACTTCCACAGGCATGTTGAGGTGCCCGACTCAGGCTTTGGGACTGGGCAGAAGGATCAGGAAATGGAGGAGAATGAAGAGGAGAAGGTGGAGCTGAGCAGCTTTGGAGAATCAGCACACTGGCCTGCTCCTTTAGTGGCATGCCCTTCATCCAGAGCAGTCGTCTTTCCTGCAGGCTCCTCTCAGCCCTTCCACAGCTTCCCACGGCTACCCTACCCCTATCCTGCTCCCCGTGACATGGCTTTAGCAGATAGGCCCAGTGCCCCCGTGGAATCATTTGGTATAACCCCCGGGAGGTTCTCCTCGGTGAAACTGGAGCCCTCCAATGGCGGATACCTGTCACTGCAGGACATGGAGCTCCCTGGAGGCAACAAGTCCATCTGAAAAGCTTAGAAGGCCCATCAGTACGCCCAGTGCTACCAGTACAATTATGAATAGGTCTTTAAGCTAATTAGGACAAGGACAGTTCATGAGTGGATGTCCTGCGAATTTTGCAGTCATCCTCATAAGCACTGTCAGAAAGGACAGGCGTGTCGGGGGAGTGTTTTCTTATCGTTACATTGAGGTTTGCGCCACAGATTGTAGAAAACATGATGACTTTCTGCGCTGTAACTATTTGCTCCCTGCAGACACCATGGTGTAGATTAGACAGATTTATAGGAGTCCTCATGTGTGAGGAAGTGGCTCATATTTTTGTGGAGGGCATTTGGCTGCAGGAAGATCACATGCAGTCATGGCACGAGGGTTTTCCTGTGTCCCATATCCCACGCAAGCTGCCCAGATTGCCATACTGGTAGGCCTATTCACGAACTTGTATCATGTGCAATGACAAAAAAGGTGAATCTTAATCTTAATCATATCCACTTAATTGTTTTTCATCGCATTAATAAGATTTCCATTTGAAATTTTTCTGTTTGCATCTTATTTCTTTTACAATTTTTATGTGGAAAAGGGCAGACTCATTTGACATGACGTGTATGGATGCTATGAATTTGTATGTATAACATGTTCATGTGCAGTATACAGTATAGGCAAACTAAGTTGGTATTTTTATTTTTTATTTTACTTTCTGTGAAATAATGTGATAGTTTGAAATTAAACAATTAAGCCTTTGTCTGTTGTATCTTGTGTGCTGTTAGCTGACTCAGCTTCTGGACTGGACTGTATGAACTGGAAATGATACGGTGTCCATTTTCGAGCAGCACTTCTCTGGGTTTGGGGCGTGAGTGTGCGCACGGTAAGCATGGTTTGGCGTGTGCGGTGTGACCTTTAACAGAGACAAAACTCAGGTGGGGGAGAGAGGAGGGGTGTCTGGTGGGGGGCGTCTGTTCTGAGTGCAGAACCAGGGGTGGAGACAGGAAATAGACGATGTTTTTCTAAAATGTATGTGACGTCAAACTTCCTCTACCTCGGGCTGCTTGCATTCCTGGCGGCGTTCGGACCCCAGCAGCTCGGACCCGGAGCACAGAGCATTTTGGGATTGCAGGCAGTTGGGGGGGGCGATCAAAAGTTCATGCTTAGAGAGAAAGAAGTGGGAAAAGGGTAGGGGGGGGGGAAATGTACTGAAAATGCTGAATGAAAGCAGACACCTCTGGTATGAGAGAGAGAGAGAGAGAGAGAGGGAGGGAGAGGGAGCAAGAAATAATAAAGAATAAAGTCAGAGAAAAACAGCTGTAACATGCAAGCTTTCTTAGGCCAGCATGAGTGGGCAGCTATCAGGCTAAATACTGGGCTAAATACTTAAGGACCACCAGCTCCAGTCATTTCCCTGACATCCATTTAAAACAGGCGCACGCGTGTGACTGGTCATCCCTGCCAATTTGCTTTGCCTGAATGTTTCAGCATTCTAGCCATTGCCAAGTCACTCCCAGCACAGCTGGCGGGTGGGTAAAGCGGCAAAGGTCCCCGTGTCTCTCACACAAAGGAGCCGAGTCGAGC
Organism: Hyperopisus bebe; assembly: GCA_026777045.1. Taxonomy (NCBI): domain Eukaryota; kingdom Metazoa; phylum Chordata; class Actinopteri; order Osteoglossiformes; family Mormyridae; genus Hyperopisus; species Hyperopisus bebe. The sequence goes on from JAODJW010000045.1 coordinate 9,492,152, forward strand.
ACAATGGCACGCCTGCGGGCAGGGACGTCACCAGTCCTCACTGCCTATGCGTGTCTGCGGCCATCCAGTCCCTACTTCACTGAGAAACCGACTAACGAAATCTGCCCACGCCTTTTGTGCCTGAAAAGAAAAAGACTCACCTAAAGAAAAGAGAAATGACTCACATTTTCATTCACCAGAATTTTTCTCCCGCAATCAGGACAGAAAAGCATATGTGTTATTTTTATTGTCTTATACTGGAGAGTAATTTCTGAAAGCTCTCTGCGCAGAATAGCTTTTCTTTGAAAAACATCATAACATCATTACATGTATAATGATAATCCTTCCCTGCAGCTGCATCCAGGCAGCATTTAGACGAGTGCAAATTATTAGTTATTACTATTAAAGGCTGCTGCAGTCACTGATGCTACTTAGAGGAAACAGCGTGTGAATTTCCATAAACACATAATATTTCATATTTGTGTTCCTGGACTGGCACCCAAGCTGTCACAATGTCACCTAGGATATCCTTCAGACTGATTGCAACCCTTTACGCAGCAAGTAATAAGTATAGTTCTGACTATTTTTATCAAGTTTTTAATAAAAAAAAAGATAAGCCAAAACCATCACATTTCAATGTTTTACCTTTATCATCTACATTAAAAAAATAATGTCCAAACAACCTTGACCGGGATGAGCAGAGCAGTTATCAGATGGATAGATGACTGAATGTGTGAATGGATGACTGAATGTGGGACTGATGGATGGAAGAAGAATTCATACATAGTTACCTATGTTTTCATTATGGAAGCCAGAGTAACAATGCGCATACACTAACACGCACATGCACTAACACGCACATACACTAACCCGCACATGCACTAACACGCACATACATTAACACGCACATGCACTAACACGCACATACACTAACATGCACATGCACTAACACGCCACAAATGTCATGCTGGACTGCAAGGCTATTAAAGGTGCTGACTGACAGCCTGAAGTCAACATTTCTCCCCAAAGAAGCATTTGTTTCTGTTGCTATATCTTGCACTTGACGTCACCTTGTTTTGGCTGAGAGATATGAATGTCTGGAAAGTCCCAGAAAGCCTCCCCTGTGCCTCAGCTATGAGTTAAAATCCAGTAGATCTAACATTCACAGCTGTCCTGAGAGACATGAGAGGTGACAGAGCGCCCCCCCCCCCCCCCCCCCGCGGGAATAAACTGGGTAAACCACTAGTGTGAACTGCACCACCTCCCTCCTTTTAGGAGAGACACAAATGTACTGCAATGTCTCTGTCTCTGATGATTTGTGGGATTTGAGGCCATTAATTGACCAGATGAAAATTCTTCTTTGCAGCAACTCAGAGCAAAGTCTATGCACTCCTCTGGAAATCGAATCGTGTATCTGAAAGGTGGCTCTGGGAAAGCTTTTAATAAGAATTTAATGAGAAAGTAAAACGGAAGAAGGTGGGGGTGGAGGTATTATTTATGAGAGTGCGTCTGTATAGAGCTATACATGACAGTTCAGGGGATACCACTTGACACAAGTCTAGTACAAAGATCGATATCCGCAGTTTCATCGGAAGGCTGCTGTTTTATAGCCGGAAATGTGCAGGAAAATGATGCAATTCGTCTCATCAGGTGCAGGAAATGAAGCCACCCTGTCATGGATCTCCTGTCAGCTCCCTAGAGGTTTGCAGTGTGACTCTGTCAGTTTTAGCAGCATACAAACAGTGGCATTTTCCAGTATGTTGTCTCCTAAAAGTGCATAGAGATTTTGGTGCCCTGCATTGCATGCTGGATGTGAATCTAGAGCCCTTAATATAATCTAGAACGCTGGATGTGAATCTAGTAAGGAAGGATGAGGTCAAAGATCAAATGGAAAAATTCTCTGCAGTATTCATGTTTGAGTACATTCGTGGGTTTGGATGGTGAGGTCCTGTTTACACAAGGTGTCTAAATGTGTGTGACCACGTTTAGCATCACCAACTCTCGGACAGTGGTGGCTCATGTGAAACACGACTGGTGGCAAACATCAAGCCACTGAACACAACAACAGTAACACCAGATAACATCAGATACTCCGTGTTGCTTCAAATGTGACTATGACTTACTCTACTGCCTACTTGTCTGTGACAGTCAGTCTCCGGTTCTTTCGAGGAGGATCTTTGATGCATTGTTCTGGAAATAAAGAAATTGACCTCTTGAAAACTTCTTGCAGGATTTTAAAGCGTGGATGTCTGATTAAGGCCTGGGAAGAGTCTCTCCGTAAATCATTTCCTTGGACATGCATGTACGACAACTGTGTCAGAATGTGTTGAACGTGTGACACAATCACATAAATACTGTAAATAACTGATGACACTGATGTGTGACCGTTTGCAGCAAGTAAATGATGTGAATGGCCCCACTGCAAATATAATATCCATGAAATATTGATGTGTGTTTTCTTGGCCACACACACACACACACACACGCACATGTAGGGTAAACATATCCTTATGGGGACCGCTCATTCATTTCAATGGGAAA
>JAODJW010000045.1:9506048-9517198 GCA_026777045.1 Hyperopisus bebe
TTTGGGGGAATTTTTCCCCCCCCCCCCCCCCAAAAGGACACGAGCTCCCTTGAATGCCTGCCCTGAGACCTTTATGGGGAGCTCTATAAAATTGTCCACTTTTGTGTTATAGGTTATATTTTATTTTCCGTACATTAAGGCTCCTGAAATAAAAATACTAGTATAAATATGTCAATAAAATTTATTTATTCATTCGTTACATTCCATTTTCCGAACATTTGTCTCCGTCAATTAACACAATTCTGTGTCTATTCCTGCTGTGGCCATCCGTGCGTGGCGGCGCTGCTACATTTACGTAGCCACCTGAACTCCTCATCAAACAGGTCAAGTCAGGTCAGGTTGGGGAGGATGCACGGGTACAGCGTGCTGCTGCACCCTCCGCCCGGCGAGACAGCTGGGAATCCCGGTTAGCGGCTCCCCAGGCCGATAAGCCTGGTTTATCTTAAACCTACGTTAGCTGATGAAAGAAAGCTATTATTTTACGATTATACTCCCACAATGTAAACTGTAGGCATCAGTTCCTGGCGGTATAAAACTAAGTTTGGAAAATTGCTACCCCTTTTAAAGTATAGGAAAGTTATTTTGATAACATAAATCCTTATACAAATGTCCAAATATACAAACTATGAGTATAACATTTTGCAATGTAACAAAAACCTAGAGATGTAGCTGAAATATTTTGCTCCGGGTGCAAATTCTAACAAAGCAGCAAAAACTAGCAGAACACGATAACTAACGTTCCCTCGAAGTGCATGTAATGAGCCTCAATCGGGACTCCCTGAGCGACACTAAGTCAAAGCGGACAAGCGTTTTTATTCTGTATTTCTGTGCGGTTTATGGAGACTTAAACTGTCAAAACGGAAAAACCCTGTCGGAGCCACAGAGAGGGAGAGATAGAGAGGGAGCTGCGAGCCGCAGTTATATTTCGCTGTGGTTAAAAACAAGTTACCTAAATAACGCTCAGCTTTTTTCTCCAAGTGATGTCCTTTTATTGGGGTGTGTATGACGAGCAGAAATATGTTACCTATGCCCCTCTTTGTGATTTCGTTTTTCGTATGCTCTGACTAGGGTATTTCACTTCTTGTGTGATTCTCATGTTGTTCTTACGCTGTTATGAAATGTTACTGACGGCATTAACTGTCTGTCAGTTAACATTAACGGTGCCGCGCTCTTGCATGTACGCGCATGGCTCTCCTTGGTGATGTTCAGCTTGAAAAGTGAATATCGAGGCTTTGTTTCAGAATCTTTTTGGAGCTGTGTACAAACTACAATTCTCAGTCTCTCAGGTTAGACGCGGCGGCTGAGCTAATTTCCGGTGTGCGGGGGGGTCAGGACCCAGCTACTGAGCCCAAATCACAGAGAAAAACATTCTTTGTATGGAGTTCGTACAATCGCTTGTGGTTAACCATACATATAATACCATGCTGACAGCAATATCGCTTTGTTTGTATGTGACAGGTTTTACCTTGTCTCTATGTACTTTACATTTAATGGCTGGAGGCCGATGGATTGATTAAGTAATCTGCTTTATTGGTGTGATTAAATTAAATATGGAAAAACTGGCAGTGGACAGACCCTCCTCACTTTCCCTTCAGTGTACGTAGTAGCAGGGAAGAGGTGGTTAAATTATTTGCCAAAGAATCAAATCATTCAAATTTCAATGATCATTAACATTGGCACTGACATGCAAAAGCGGTAAGTAAAATGGCAGGATTGCTATAAGACTGCTGCCCAGGCAGCATCACAAGTGTGGCTGGTTAAGGACAGGATCGGAATCTCTGCAGGAATAAAGTGGCAGTTCACTGTGTTCCGTACGGGACACTTAGTCTTCAGCAAGCACACAAAATAACAGGAACACCTATATGCATTATCAATGAGACATTAGCAAATGCCAACCGTCCGCCTTTAAGCTGGAATCTGTAGGGAGATTCTTCCAGAAGAAAAGCCTCCAGGTCCTTGAGGGATAAAGGAGATCGAAGTGTATCTTGGATCCTGAGCTCCAGAACGTCCCATAGACTTTCAGTGATGTTTGGAAGGTGTTGGAGTGCATCCTGGTGTTTGTAAACCACTGTGTGAATGGGGGGGGGGTTTACCTTGGAATATGGGGACAACCTCATCAGTGAAGGCATACTGTGGCTTTTTCGCAAGTATAAACCCATCCAGATGTAGAAACTGGAGTGAAAGATGACTCATCAGACCATTAAACTGAGCCCAGAGCCATCAACAAAATGACTAAGAGCAGAGAATGTGCATGTTGAACTCACAACCACAATACATTCCAGTGTTATGCTAATTATGGAGGAGCGTAAGCTCTCACGCTCAGTGCTACTCGAGGTGCAAAGTAAACCTGTCAAAGCTATAAATGAACTTGAGTCATTATGGCTAATTAATTAAAAATGTACATATACCAGATGGCCGTGGTGCAGCTTAGGCTCAATTTTTTTTTACCAGATGTTCAGCTCACTGCCTCGGTGCATCACTGCCTGTTTCATGTGTCCCTGCTTGATGGCACAGATGAGAACTCCCCGGTCGCTGGCGATACTTCTCATCTACAGGCTGTAGAATTCTGACCCAAGGGAGGAAACTAGTCAATGGCCAAATTCTGGCAGGAGTTAAACCCCACCCCCTATGAATCAAACTATGCTATCAGGAAAAGCATTTAAATCTAATTGTCATTTGCTATTCGCGATTTATCAAATCAAATTTAAGGCCGAGTGATAACACCTATCTTAATCGAAGAAGGTACATTGTGCGCTACGCTACTGCCGCCTTTGTTACTTTGTTAACACCATTTATGTGAAAATGTGCTTATACTGCCATCTAGTGTGGGAATTGTCTGAAACAGATTCTCAACTCTCCTCTCCACAGATGAAATGGTTTGTTGTTACCAAATAAAATGTTGCAAAACGTTGACTCTACAATGAACATCATGCAATTGACCACATGCACATACACACACACAAACACATACATGCACACACCAAGGACTGATAAAGTGCAATGATTTTTCATGAGGCTGTACAATGTTCCAATAGTCATTCCTGCTGCTACCAAACATTCAATTCCTGCTGCTGTGTTTGCGATCATACAATTTCTGCTGCTTCAAGGCATCTGTAGATGTCCACTTTTGATCTTATATGTCTATCACATATTTATATTCATATATTCTTTGTTTTTTTATTTATTTTTTTGTTATATTGTATAGTTATGCTGCATTTTCTCTACTTGTACTGTCCTTTTTGCTGCTGCAATAATGCAAATTTCCCCTTTGTGGGATTAATAAAGGTCTGTCATATCTTAAAAAGCTAATAAAGATGGAATATGATCATAACAATGATCCTTTTCCTGCAAATGTAATATTAAAAACTTCATTGTCGATTAAATGGCCTCTCAGCTCCAGGAACAAAACAAAGACACATGAATAATACTGTGAAAAAATGTTAATTTAATTTATTACATATATTTTCTGCAAATCATTATCATCAAGGTTAACACACAGCTGGTCATGTAAAACAGGCTTTTTGCTTGAACTCAGTGATCAGAAACTGGACACTAGTGTGGAACAGGACAATTTTACCCATTCCTTGTTAAAAAAAAAATAATAAAAATGAAGTATTTATCTTTTTTCCCCTTTACCATGCAACTGCTGGCATGGAGTGGTTTAGACCCCATTATAAAATTCTGGCACAGGCTCCCCCCTATATTTAGGGTCCTTTGGTCAAAATATACCAGGAAATCTGGTACCATTGTAGAGTTTTCACGAGTAGGACTCAGGAAGTCAAACAGAGTAAGAGAAAGATGACTGACCCCTGTAGGGTATCATTCCCTCGAATGCTGGATAATCAGTCTCCATGTGCTTCTGTTAATTTGTTTGGTTCAGTTTTAAGAGGATAACGTTTGTGCCATAAGCTCTTGGTCTAACTTGACCCACAACCTCAGTTGTATTTTCAGTGATCCAGACACTGCTGAAGAATCAAAGGTCTACATGGCGTCACGAGTCAGGCAAACCATTCTAGGCTGAAGCGTGGAGCTCGCTATGGCTGGCCGGCTCTCATTCCCACCCTTCTAACCCTGGGTGAGTCACAGAAGGGTTTCTGAGGCACAGCAATATATAATGGAGCAATGACTCCCTTAAAGCCGTCTTTGAAGTAACAGCTGGAGTCTGTAGCTTTGATGCTGCTTCGCTGAATGGGGATTTAACACAAGACTGAACTCCTAGTGGCTACAACCCACATTATAACAGATGCAAAACAACACCCTGAACCAGGGCAACTCCACTTTTTGCCCAGGGGCCGGCGTAAGCAGACTTTAGAACAAAATCAGTCTGCGGATACTCATCATAAAACAAGTCTAAATCTGTTCATGAGTTGCAGACGTACTTTTTGCAAACACAGATGCACAACCATGTTGTCTGCAAATCATCTGATGTGGGTGCGACTTTACATTTCGCATTATGAGACATGTTACCGATTGCTTGAGAAGGCCGGCACACCCAACAGGGTGCTGGATTGGGTGTTAACTCCTTTGTTACCAAGTCAGCCAAATTTTGCCTGGGGATTCCAAGCACTCTTTTCACACAGGGAGAAACCATTCTTTGAAAAAGGATTATGCAGACCTGGCAACAAGTCATGCACGTAATTGGAAAGTGTATATGCTCTGCTTCGCCGCTCTTTAAAGGATATATTTTCAAAGAGCACATAACACTTCGCTCCTCTACTAAGTGCACACTGGGACAGTCACACCCCCCCTTTGTATTCCAGGCTGCTGACATGATCATCCCTCTATAGTGGCAGTATGTGTAATCACAGTTCTCAGTCTACATCACGTAACTGTTTGTAATTACAGTGCTATGTCACAGTGACAGTGTAAATCACTGTCAGTGTAGATCAGTGCATGGTTCCTGTTGGTCTGTCACTATAGTTTTGTTATTACATCTGTTTGTCTACATCACTGACTGTGTACATCACTGTAACAGTGTTTGTAATTATGCCTTTCAGTCCATGTCATGGTGACAGTGTACATCACCGTCAGTGTACATTACTGCATCGGTCCGTATCTGTAAATGTGTCCCAGTGTCACCCACTGCTGTAGCACAAGGTGTGTAAACTGCCTTTGTTACAAAATACACTCATGAAACCAACAGGATCAAAGCTATATGTATAAATCCTGCCTTTGGACAAATAGCGGTTTCTAAGACTGAATTCTGGCGAGAATTCTGCATAGGCACCAGGTCACACTCTGCACGAAGGTCATGCATCTACAAGTCAGCAGCAAACGGCTCATCTTCTTCAACCGAAACACCAAGATCCTCTTCATAAGGAGAGATTGGTAGGATCTTAAGATGCTACTTTTTTTTTTCTAAATTCCATGTTCCATTGTGGGTTGACATTAATAGCACAGGTCACTATAATCAATTATTTGCTAAATCAACAGCATGACAATGGCCTCTAACAAGCAGACGGATACAGATGGACACTATTTTGGTGAGACAGTGAAGGACATTAAGATCTGGTGGTTATTTATGGCTGAATGTGACACAGATAATATATGGGAGTGGAATGTGGTAGGTAGGCCAGGACCGTCGTTAACCTTGTGTTTTCTGTTTGTCTTCTCATGTTACATATTTACATGATTTTTTTCCCTTTTTAAAATCCAGGCACAGTTCAACAATAAATTATATCAAGAACAAAATTGCATTACCATACCAAAAAACTGACATTATAAAGACAATACATGAGAAATCTGTACACAATTAGTTGTAAGAATGACGTTCCTCGTAAATGTCTTTGATTTTTTCAGAAATTTGTTCATAAAAAAAAAAAAAAAAAAAACAGTAGGTAAAGCCGTCTGAGAGAACATTTGCTTGTGTGGTACCTGGATATTTTCATATGAATAAATGTGTGTAATCTAACACTCAGATATACATACAACAGTAACCAGGAACAAAAAAAAAAAAAAAAACAAACAAGGACAAGAGCATTAAAAAATAATGGGTGTAAACAACTTCGAAGTTCCAACATCTAGTTCTCAGTGGCAGACAATGGCAACTATTGTATTGTGTATTTCAGAGAGTAGATGTTGGTTTTCCTCTACTAATTAGACTGTTTAAGGTGCATAACACAAATTATTACTCAGGGGTGTGACAACTGAATTGTTAATTGGCATTATGTTAATCAACAACAGGTTGATTTATGTACCAAACTTTTAAAAATACAACATACTTGTATCACACAATCTAATGCAATACTTTAGGTGACAAAACAGCCATAAACACACTGATCAATCTGTGGTGGTTAAAAAAAAAAAAAAACTTGCGAATTCATGCTTGATTGCAGAGAGCATGGCCCTCGGCTTGGACACTGACAATTCTTTGGCAAGAACTTTAAAAACCAGCGATAACTGTATATTGGTCCCAAATAATTGTGTATTTATTTACATGCAATTTCATTTTTTTGCACAGACTTTTTTTTTCTTACTACAATCCCTTTTCACAAAAAATATTCCCATTTATGACAGTGGTGTGTCTCTCAAGCCCCGGCTGTGCCCGGCCCTGCCGACGAAGGCTCAGCCTGCTGCCATCGTAGCAGCACGTTGGGCGCCGCTCCCTCCTGGACATGAGCAGCACACTAACACCCGACTTCACCGGGAGTCCTGCAGCAAGCTGCCAAGACGAGCGCGCAGTGGAAGTGCCGCTCTCAGACACTCGGGGCGGCAGTGTATGCCAGGCCGATTACAACCTTCCAGAGGCATTCAGTGTGATCTCAGGGCACTGCGCAGCAATAACTCTGCAGCTGTGAGCTTGGGAGCCGTCTGTCATTCTCTGCTAAGTGCACGAGGAGCTGCAGCCGCATTACTGGCTGACCGGGCAGACAGCGTTGCATCTTGGGAGGCTATCCATGGGTCTCCCTCTGGGGGTCTGTGCCTGCTCTGGGGAAACCAGACAACACTTGCAGAATGAGCCTTAATCATACTCAAACTTGCCCTGCCCCATGTTTGCCTTTTGCTTGCCCCCCATTCCTCTCAAAGCATCTTATATGCCGAGCATAACCAAGTCTTTACTTTCCCTTTGCTGGTTTTGTTGCTGTTGTTGTTGTTATGATTAACTTGCAGTGGCCAGTATTGTAATGATTTCACTTTTCTAACAAGGATACAAAACGTTCTGCATACAACAAAAGTGTGTGTAAGTGAGAGACTACCAAATAATAATGCATAAAAATATATTTCACTGCCCAAAAGTCAAAATCTGAATGTACAAAAATGTATACTCGTGGTCTCTGACTGGAAGGAGATGGAGAGACAGCAGGAAAATGTCAAACAGCAGCTTGACACAGATTTATGAAGACAGGACCCCGAAAATAAGCTGATAACATGGAAAAATCGTATTTCCAGGGTTGAGCCTTTCCGTTTCCTCCAATACGAGGGAGACTCCTGCTTATCAGGTCCCAGGAATCATCTCGTCTTATCAGACACTAGCCGGAATTTACAGATAATCCATGGGCACAGCAAGGCAGAACAATTACCAAAATTCAGGGACCAAACAGCTGAAAGCCTTTCCTTCACCCTTTAGAGACTCAGCTATTTCACAAACTCTTTCACAGGATACGAGACCCCCCTACGTGGTGTCTGTTACCGCTCAGTCAGTGCTCCCTTTTTGGCATACGGGTTCTCCAGCATGTAGCGATAGCGGTCATAGTTTTCCAGCAGGTATTTAGGAGCATACATAGGCTCCTTGGCGTCGGAAGGGGGATATTCCTGAAGGCTGCCGTCGAACCAGCCCCCGGTACGGATCAGCTCCCGGATGTACTTTAGATCCCGCTTGTCCTCGAAGTCCCCCCAGCGAGGGAAGTCTCCATTCTGGGCTGAGACGAGCTTACGGAGGATGCCGTCTGGTGTGAAGCACCATGAGCAGTGCCAGCCAGCAAAGTGGACCGGGCTCCCGATGGACCACTGGACCAGAATGTGACCAGTCTCATTCTCATACTTGCGGAACCCCGGCATGGTGTAGTAGTCCCGCCGCCTCAGCTTGATGCCATCGCCCTCGTAGACCGCAGCGAGCATTCGCACTGTGCACCCGGACAGCACCTCCAGGGAGCCCAGCTGCTTCCAGAAGAAGCCGTAGAGAGACTTTCGCATGTGGAAGGCAAAGGGCTCCGTCCAGCCATCAAAGAGCTTGAGGAAGAGGATGCCCTCTTGTGCGGGGATCTCGTCTGCATCGTTGATGATAAAGACATCATCCGGCCTCAGGCCCCTGACCCGGGACATTCCATTGTGGGTCAAGAAGGTCCGCAAGTAGTCGTCAGCAATCCAGCCGTTCTGCCGCCCGCCTTGGGGGAAGTGGTCCAGGAAGACGTAGAGGATCTTATGTCGCACGTAGTCATAAGTCCCATTCAGGAGAAGGTGCAAAAACTGCAGGGGCCGCCCCTCACCGTAAGCTGTGAAGTTGGACTCGCACACCAGGAAGAGGTCCACCGCTTGGGCCAGCTCGTGGAAACGGACGTGTAGGAGGTCGAACTCGTGGTTGATGTTGATGGCGTTGATGATTCGGCGAGGGATTTCCCTGGGCGTCAGCCTGTCTTTTGTAGGCAGATTGGAGTGATACACCATCGTGGGGACGCCGCAGTAAGGGCCGTGCCAGCCTTGGCGACAGACACACTTGACGAGCCGCTTGCCCCGTTTGGGTTTGGCTGGGAATGTGTGTTCCTGTTCCTGGTGCTGTAACATCCTCCGCTGGCTCGACACCATTCGTTCCTCCTTCGGAGCAGCCATTTCAGTCCCGTCTCGGAAGCACAAGGCTCCTGCTTTGGTGCGCACAAAGTATGACGTTGTGTCGTCTTGAAGCTTGGCAATGCGCTGGTGGAGGCTCCCAAACAGCTCCTTGGGGTCAAAAACAGTTACATTTGTAGAGTCATGATTCTTCACCATGGACACCTTATCAGATGGGGGGTCTGGCTTGATTGCAGAAGGAACACTGGGATACCAGGGATTCGCATCAAAGTTCCTCTGTCCACCTCTGACCAACCCATCCTGAGGCAACTGACAGAGACATCAGAAGACCAGTCACTTTTCATCTATTCTTGACAGAAAAAATATATAAAAATATGAAGATAAATACAAATGTTCACACTTTATTTCTCTTTTAGAGATTATAAAGCCTTGGCAGCATTAGCATAGCGTTACCAGGCGCACACTCACCTCTACCTCCATACTTCTCTGGGCTTCCACACTGAATGACTTCACACTCAAGGGGTTAGCCTCACTGGGTTGAGCGCTGGCCAGAGGAAAGGGCTGGTCCTTCCAGAAGAGGCCACTGACCATTATGAATGACTTGATGTTGGGGTAGGGTGCAGAGAGTTCCCGCAGCACAGAGACATAGTGCAGGGCCTTGTAATAGTGCAGGAAAGAGATAACGCACAGGCCCACCGTGCAAAGCAAAAACACCCTGTGTCGTCGCATTTTCATCCTGTGGAGAGAGCAAGAGTGCAGTCAGTCAAGTGCTCCTGGTGTTCTGGCTAAATTGTAATAAAGTCTCACACACACACAGACACAGACACACGTACCACAGTTCTCAAACTTATTAGAACTCGAATTTCTTAAAATTCAAACCAACCAGTTCGAAAAAAAATGACCTAGAACTTCATCTGAATCTCAGAAGTCGAACCGTGAACGCCGACCTAAGATAACTTGTACGCGTGGGGAAATGAGTCACGCTGCACGTCTCAACAGAAACAAAGGGTAACGCTTCAGTCTCGCTGTGATAGCATCCTGCATGTTTACACTAGCTGAATACATATTTAGACAGTAAAAATGCATTTAGACAGACAGTAAGAGTAGTTATTATATAACAAAATACATTTAAAAATAAAGATTTATTATTTTAATATTAATAATAAACCATTAATACATTTAATTATAAATAATATTGTCGTGCCGAGTGGGGACGGAACAGGGACGAAGGCACAGATGTCAGGGTATCGGGGAATACGGGGTTTAATTACAGGTAAGGCAGGCAACATGCAGACTGACAATACAATGACCGGACTGGGGAAACAAACTGAAACGCGGACTAAATAGAGGACTAATGACAACAACCAGAAACAGCTGATGACACGGGGATTCCACACGGGGTTAACAAGGAGCGGACGATCGGGGCAGGACACATTGTTTGGATACATTTATTTTCATACTTTACAAGTTACTGTTTTGATAAATGTGCTTAGATGTAATTAGTACCGTATATGCTCTTGTTTTATCCGGTTCATTTCGTGTTTAAATGCTTAAAAAAAAAAAAAAAATTTAGGTGTAATTTTTTAGGGCCGGGAACCAATTAATTGGTTTTCCATTATTTCTTATGGGGAAAATTTGATCACAACTCAAACTTTTTAGGTACCACTGTATATAAAAAACACTACATTTATATCCAACTGCCACGGGGTCAGGGAGTCTTTTGATAATGAACCCTGCCTGCAATATGAAAGCCATCCGAAACTACTAATGAACTCCACGCACCACCACAGTCTAGACCAGACCCACTGCTAGCTCAGTGCAAGCGGTGTTCGTAAAAATACAGTGACACATTTTCAACATGGGGTAAGCCATGGAGCACAGTCTGTGACCAAACATCTATGCAGCCAGAGGAATTCCTGGAGTGTCAAGACCCAGCCGTGCTCTTTCCATCACGGTTGAGGCGACGCCCACCTGCGCACAGCTGATCTGGCAGAAACGGGGCTTGGTCACCATTTCACCTGGGGGATACGCTGGAGAACGCGACAAACGTGTAAACCGGTTCTGTAAGGCGGCCACATTAGCCACGGAAATCCCTTCAGGGATGGTGCTTTCCAGTCACTGGAATGCAGCTGAAGTGATAATTCACCTTCACAATCGCGCTGTGTGTTACTCTTGGGGCTACTTATCACACAGTTTAGTTGACCAAGTACATGCCACCTACAATTTTGTGCTGTAAAGCTCCGCTGTAAATATAGTCCAGGCAGCCACCACTGTGCCCTACTAGCAATTATAGCATTTCCTTGTATTATTAAACAAAAAAAAAAAAACTCCTCATAAAGAACTGATACAAATCTGCAAATATTTGGGGAACTTAGCAATTGCCATTTGCCAAATGTAGCCTGTGTGCCCCCCCCCCCCCCCCGCTT
>JAODJW010000045.1:9517560-9531655 GCA_026777045.1 Hyperopisus bebe
ATCTCCGTCAAGAGGAGGGAGCCCCTTCCCTTAATCCCGTCCGCATTAGAGCAATTACGCGAGGCAGTGATATTCACTGGGCGATTTTAACGTTCTTGAGCTAGAGCAGTATTTCCCAACCCAATCCCCAAACTGCAGGCTTCTGGCAGGGAGCAGAAACATGGACAGGGTAGGAAACACCACTCTCATAATCATCTCTTTAGGGACAAGTTTTGTTTTTACAGTTCACAAGCAAGTGTAGAGCTTTGAGTACAAGGGGTGTAACGTAAACAAAATATCAAAACTGCAAACACAAACCAAGACAATGTGTCTGAACAACATAACATGCAAATACGACATTTGGATATTGTAAAACTAAACATGCAAATTTGAAGAAAAAAAAATCTTGGTCTCTACTATGGAGTATGTTTGCCCCTACAGCCATAATTATAAATACTCGAGCGTCGTCGTCTCATATGAGTAAGCATGGGTGCCTTTCTAGTAACATATCCCAGTTCAGTATAAATGGAACCAACAGACCAGCTTGGTATAATCAGCCAGGCCTACTCTCTCTCCAGTGTAGGTGTCATTTATTGGGAAGCAAAATGTTCCCAAACTAGCAATTTATGTGAGGGCCAGCAATAGCAACTAATTTACAGTAAGAACTAGCACAGTGTTTTCCATGCGCAACATCTACCTGTAAATTTAGGTTGTCAATAAATGTATTAATTTGTTCCATTATGAGTACCAAACTGAAAATAAATTTACTGAACGGTATACAACCAATGTGTGTACCATTACAGCCCAATCTGATACAATTATGAACTGATACAGGTATAGAAACCGGGTCATTTAAAAACTCTATAAATCAACTTATACTATAAAACAAATGCAAAACTTAGCCCAAATAATGAGAAATATAATGCATCAAGTCTAGCAGCAAACGAAACGCAAAAAAAGTTTATTACATTTAATATATTAATAGGTAAATGGAATTTTAAACACTTTATTTTTAGTTAAAAGAAACTGAGCCCCAGGGGGACTTGCGTCTTTTGTCATCCTGTCTCTCTAAACAACAGCATCTTCTCATACAAATGAGGACAAGATCGACCTGCAAGATTGGTTATCCACTCAACGTCATGGTGATTTGCAAGAGTAAACTCCATTAGCAAAACCTCCGATAACGGATATGCATTCAATCAAACAAAGAGAAGCAGAATCAAAGAGGAACCGCACGTTCCTCATAGTCAAGCCAGAAAAATTTAACAGCTGAGTGTCTGCATGTGTTCAAAAGTGGATCTCAGCTGTGTCGCAAAGTTAGTGAACCGTGAGAAGATACAGATGGAATTCAGAGCAATGCAGATTAAAGTTCCCAGTGCTGATGAAGCAAAGCATTTCCCGGCCTCTCTCTTTGTACTGCTCGATATAATGATTTTTTGTTTTTTTTTAGTAAAATTATCCATGGAACTCTGGATACTTGCGATTACGAGTAATTTCTTGCCCACACCCGTGTCCTTTTCGCCAGCCGTCTGCCTGCACATCCCAGTGCGAACACATCACCAGAGCGCGACCTCAGCCTGAACAAACGATCTGGAGTAAACTGATCCCACCTTCTGCAGCAGAGCCGAGACACCAGCCCGCAGACCACATTCTGCAGGATGTACCGACCCGTCATAGTCGTTCCGAGGACGGCATCCCCGTGCGTCAACGAGGGCCCAGGCGCAGAGCGCGGCGGGCTCTCAGCATCCGAGCACTGCTTTGGTCACAGCACACAATGCGGCCCATTCTGCAAGTCTGGTCCTGTTCCCGCCTCTCAGATGTCGCTCTCTTTCTCAGATTCTCTCTATGCATACAATAGCTGCCTTCTCTGGCAGGTTGGCTACATACAACCTCTCCCCGCCCCCAGACACCCCTCCCTTCGACGTTGCCCTCGTAGGTTCTCCCAAGTATAGCCTACTTTTGAGACACAATCAGATGCAGAAAGGAAGCCGACACACCCACACACACAGACAGACACAAACAAATAAGTACAAAATCATATTTTACAACCAGAAAAGACGAGAGTGCAGCAGAGTAGGAGCAAACTTCAGCTCTGCGGTTATACCTGGCAGACAGGTACGGGCATATCCCACCTGGCCTCAGACACAGAAGTTAATGAGCCACATGACCTGAACTTTCGCATCACATGGTATACTGGATGGGCGTGGGCAGTGTGAAGCTGCTCATTTGGTAATGAAGCGCGACCAAAGTCCAATCTGCCTGTCCATACATTTGGCTGACAAAGGTTGTAGGTTTATCCATGGAAAACACACCGCTAAGCAAGGACAAATCTGACAGACACACACATACACAGGGAAGCGTCAACTTGGGCACACAAGCAGCTTCACACACAATTACAGTGTTGATTGAAAAACGCAGTGAGCCATCCAGTGATATCCCCCTTACCCATGGCTACTGTCATATCAACTGCCAGTGAGTCTGGCTCTCATCCAGCTGCAAGTATTGCGCAATTAAGGAAACATGAGGTTCTTTTTATGAGGTTCAGTGGAATCGCTTAGCCTTGCGCCATTTCACCTAAATATAGTCCTGAAGAGGATTCAAAGAAAACTCATTGATTACCGCGACTTTGCTGTGGAAATCGACATGTTACGTTTCGGAATCTGGTTTTCCTCCTATTTGAATAATACATTTATTCACTCCTCTCTCCTGCCTGCAGTTTCTGCATCATCGGCGTTGAGCTATTTCAGCCCCACCCTGTTCAAGCCCAGGAGGAGGAATGCTGCAGATCAACCTGCTTCTTGCTTGCATGATTGTGCTTGTTGTCCCAACTGAAGATGCAACCTGGGACAGATGCCATGAAGATGCAAATCTTGAACAGACGGAGGATGGAAGACTCGATAAGACTGTGACCTATCGTATCCTTGTAGCATACTTCACCCCCCCCATCTAGCGGGTGGAGAATCACTTAAGCCCCATGTCCACCCAGGGGGAAACCCAGAATACCCCCCCCCCCCCCCCCAAAACAACTGTGGCTGGTTGCAACTCTATCTACAATAAGCATTTCAAACTTATCGCAATACAATGACATGTGGCTCGGTGGGCTGAACCTCTGTGCCTGTGATCGGAAGGTCATTGGTTTGAGTTCAGCCTCGGCACACCTGTGGGTCCTTGAGCAAGACCCCTAACCCCCAGTTCCCTAGCTGCTCCTATGGGTGTCTGCCTGTCGTAGTCAGCTTATTCTCATCCACAGAGAGCAAGTTGGGGGAGGTGTGAGATCAATAAGAGTATCAATTATTATTATTAACACTATTATAATGACAAGACTTCATATGACATGATAATGACATGATTCATGTGAGTTTGGAGGCTGCAAAAGTACTACAACAAAAACAGGCCTATGAGAAACAAAGCAATTTCAGTCTTCACAACATCCCAGCATGGTCTGTACGTCTCACTCCTTTGTCAATTATACCATCCCAGTGGGTCTCAACTTAATGACCAGTCAAGATCACCACAAAAATGTCATTGGACAAATATTTTAAATATGACCAATAAAGTTAAGTGGCAAGCAGAATACAGGCTCTGTATACAGTAAGTTTATACAGATCCTTCCCGACATCACGTGAAACGTTAGAAACCGTACTTGCTAATGTTTCTAAACTTAAACTACATAGTTGGGCATTGGTTTGTCAGGGCACAGTACACAGTGACAACCTTATCCAGCTTTGGCATTTATAATCCATGCACACGAATATACATATACATGCACTGATAAACGTGTCATTACAGTTTTGCTGTTTACTTCTGTCTTTACAAAGCATTCACTCTATAATGGTAGTTTAACATGAACAGATTAATCCATTTCTGCTACCCTGCGTAGTGAGGCTAGCTTGCTAGCGTAGGTTAACAAATGCGGACATACCAACTTTAGAAGACAAAAAAAAAAAAAACAAAATGCATATTCAGTAATATTACTTAAACAAAAAACATCTTACTTGCCTTTATGAAAATGCCGAGAGCAAACATGCAATAAGTGATCTCCTTCCATCTCACTTCTGCAACCCAGGCCACCCGAAGCCTCTTCGTTACCTCCTCTACCTGCTGTCCATATCCTCTTTTCCAAGTGAGAAACTGAAAAAATCTCATGTTGTAGTCCACCTTTCTGCCATTTCTACCATGTGATTTAGTATGACAGCCTTTCACACGGCATGAGTGTCCCATCTTACCAAAGATAATGCCTCACGCAAATGCTGGAACTTGAGTTGTATACAACCAAAATGGCGAATTCGACCCACAATACACTGCGGCTGTAGCGAGTGCGATGTCAACTATCAAAGACCGAACTGAATCTTTTATACGTTGTTTTATTTTATTTGACTTGAAGCTTTATTTAAACTTTTAGACTTTAAAACACACCAGTGTCACCAATCTGCACTTTAATTTGTATTGTTTAGTGTATTTCTTTTTTATTTTGATAGTCACACTATAAAAACCATCTGATTATTTTCAAATTCATGTGTTTCACTGGTTTTGGCCATATCGGGCACCCTGACCGCTCCCTATGGGTGCCCATGGTGAAAGCTGCTGTCAAACCACTCACTGCTCTGTCAAATACAGAAGACACATGGCCGGAAGCCCGCTCATTCCTCTCAGAGATTAGCCACGCTAAAAGGAGTTGTTCTATATTAAATCGTGTTAAAACAGATGGCTGACTCTGGTTTCCAGACCAGGTAATAACGTAAAATAAGGCATTTTTGTAATAGCCGATAAATAACTGATAAAAATAGCTTGTATCATGAGAGCCAGAACTCATCCATAAGCAAAAGAAATTATATCTTGTACCAGAACACTGGTAAGTAATGTTGAACCATCCAAAATCTTTCCTGATGGTTAGTTGCTTGGGAAAGGTGAAAACACTCCAAAAGTAAACGGCTGAATTAAATTACCTGAGCTTTTCAAAGATGCATGTAGGTGAATGTCAACTAGTCCTTGTAGACAATGCAACACTAAACCCTTAAGCACTGCTACTACAGCACATTTAAGCTTAGACTGTTGCTAAGGTAAGGTTTCACTCGCACTAGAAATCCAAAAGGTTCCTGCGGACCAACATTCCATCTGATCATTTTGTGAATTATACATAATTGTTGTCGTGACACAAAACCTCTACACTGGAATTTATTTTCTGCATCATGCCTACTCAACCCAAACTCAAACTCTCTTTACAAGAGTTTAGGTGCTGCATTCCTGAAGCAGCATTAGGCAGCCCTGCTGAGCACAAAGATACCCCTGCGGCCAGTGATTTTAATATTATTCCAGAGGAATACAGAACAGTGGGACAAATGAAGCCATTTTGTTTTTTGTTGTCAGTGTTCCCTTGTCCTGAATCAAGTTCACACTGAGTTATTGTATGGCTAACCTTAAGGAAAACTATGATGGAGTCCGGAGCGCGTATGAAAATGACACGACATCCTGAATTGAAAAGGTAAATCTGTAAGGGAAAAAAATACCACTAATGACAGCTCCCTGGGCGCCCCAAAAGGTGGCTGCCCTTCGTGGACAGCTTGCTCTACAAAGAGCAAGTTGAGGGAGGCGTAAAAATTTCCCCATGAGGGACAATAAAGGATCGATGATTATTATTATTATTATTATTATACCAGCAAAGTGCTCCTGTGACCTACAGACTTCAGCGGGAGTTTCTGAACGTGTCGGGAGAGAATGTACAGCTTCAAGAAAATAAGACGTCTCTATGCCTGTGACCAGAACGTTGCTGGTTTAAGCCCAACCTCCGCACGTCTGTGGGTCCTTGAGCAAGGCCTCTAAGCCCAGCTCCCTGCAATGGGGGGGGGCACCCTCCACAGCCTGCTCGCTCTCACCTACAGACAGCATGTTGCGGGAGGCCTAGAGAGAGAATTTCCCCACGGGGATCAGTAAGGAATCAATTTTCATATTTTTAAGACTCTGCATTGTTAGATTCTGGTTTGATCCTGGTTTTGCTAACAGAAGACTACACTGCGAGGCAGGCTGCTTCCAGGCTCAAAGTTTCTAAAGACACCAGTACACTAGAACAAGGTGGAGTAGGAGACACTGGGAACAACCAGAAAGCAGCCAGGTAGAGGGCAGAAGCAATGTTCTAATGCCAGAAATAACTTATCTGACAGTTTCTCATGAATCAGAGGATGACATCAAGTGACCTTCAAATGGAATGGGAAATATTACATGCAGGTATGGAGCGCACTGCTAGGACAGTATCAGGCAAAGCAAGGAAAAAGTCCTTCATTAATGAGAAGCAGGGAAGAACCAGGATGCAGTTTACAAAAAATAAAATAAAAAAAAAAAATAAAAAAATTCACCCACACACAACTTTTGTTTCTTCAAATGAGATATAGGGTGACAATGCTGAATATCTATATACGTATGCCTTATAATTATGGCTGTCAAAGTTGACAGGTTAGCATTAATGCATTATGACCTTCAAAGTATGTCTATGATTGCGTTACTGCATCTGGTATTTTAATACCCAAATGGGGACACTGTAATGAGCAGAAAATATTTTCAAAACAAATAAATTAGCATTCCGTCCTGGTTGTCAACAGCACAAGAGTTTTGGTGGTGACATTAAATCTCACGATTAAAATCAAACTGTTCAGTGAACATGTCTTATAGGGAAGCTGACAAAGGGGAAAGACCAGAATCATTATTACTCTGATCGTTTCATTTTAAAAACTTGACAGAGTTTTGTAATTTGCAGTTTTTGTTTGACAATATAGAAAGCTAAACCCTTAAAATGGTTAATAAGTACACTTTCAATGGTTGTCAGACTTCTGTTTTTAGAACCATTTTGCAGTTTTCCTGTCCTTAAACACTCACCTTCTGTCATAGACAGAACAGAACCTGCTGGTGGTGAATACGGTGCCCTTATATTCTAGCTGCTTTACTTAAACACATGCAACATTGATATAGGTATGATTTATTTTTGTCTTTATTCTGAGGCTTCTGCAATGAACAGCTGTAGCAGTATATTTGGGGGGGGGGGGGGGGGGGGAACCCTGTGTTTGCATTTACTTTTTTTTGCCATAAGTCCATTTTGAATGTGTCTGTGACATCTCACATCTAAATAAAATTAAATTGAATAATTAAATTAAATGAGGGGGGTACTTCCCCAGAAGTGCCAATTCATACCCAAAGAGATAAAACAGACACAGAGAGGAAAAGCCCAAATCCATAAGACCACAGGGGCCGCTTCTAGGCTTGGCTAGTTCATGATCATTTTTCAGAAGAGTGTCCCAGAACTGGTCCAGTGAGGGGAGCTGAGCCAAGCTGAGCCTGAGCTGAGCACAGAGAAGGCCCACTGAGGAGATGCATCAGTAACGTCAGGGCCTTTGCCGTCCCGTCATGTTCTTAGCAGTACACTGGATGCTTGTTGATACCAGTCCAAAGTCCAGCATCAGAAAGGGGTTAGGAAGTATCACTTCATCTGGGGAAGGAGTAATGTGGGATTTCTATATTTCACTTTCACCATCAAGATATACTCTATTCATCCTTAGACGCCTCATTGGTGCTGTACTGGACTTTTGAGGTTCGAAGCTTAATGCATAAGATGCGCAGATACAGCTGATCCACAATAAGGTCAACAGAACTAAAGAGAAACACAAACAGCAAGCCAGCTATCCACCACTACAGAACTATAAAGGACTGGTAGAGGGGCACCCAAACAGGCACGAACCTGCGACCAGACCAGGGAAACACTGAAAGGCTTGGCGGCTTGTTTAACCCCGGCAACGCTGGCTACTTCTAAAATAGATGCTGATCGCCCCCGGCCCCCACCTTCTGAAGAGTGACATGCGCCCGGTAGAGAACCAAAAGGAGTCCCCACAGCAACTTGCGGCCAGTCCTGAACACCGACACCATTTTCGACCTACCGGCTCAGCAGACGCACCAGGTGCAGGGAAGAGAAACTGGGTGAGGTCTTCTCTGGGCAGACAAAACGTAGAGCACAGGTGCAGTGTGAGCTACCAGGACCGTGACGATACCAGTGCTGTGTCCCGGCCCACAGACTTACACTAAGCACAGCTGGACTCATATCGCCAAGGACCAGGCAATTCCAGGAACACTGGGGGCCCAGAGGCTAAAAACACCCCATGCTCCCCCCAACGCCCCCTGCCCATAAAATTTATTAATTTACACTTTACAAGCTAAGGTAATCAACAAAAAAAATTAATACGTCCTTTATTTTCACTTTTGTGAAAAACAGAATACACGAATAAAGCAGATGTCAATGCCGTACCATTTGGATATGAAAACGCTTCTGCGTTTTTGTAAGAAAGAAAACAAAATATTGTCCATCTATTTACTAGCTTAAAAAAATCCATATATAAAGTATAACAAAGTAAAAAGAGCTCTTGTATCGGAATCTGTATCGGTAGTCGTGTGTCGGAATCGGATTGGAACTGAAAAAATGTGGATCGGCCCATCCCTAATAAATATGAGTTCAAATAAAATGATCGCGATCACCTTCAGCCTTGTAAAGACAAGCTCGCCTCACTGTACATGTGATCAGGGAAAATAAAGTGTGACTTTGTGCACTAATCTGGCTGCTCTGTATTTGCAACACGGTATAACAAACATGATCAAAAAAAAAATGTCTATGGGGTCGCCAGAAATTTGAGATTCAAAATGGGGTCACGGGCCAAAAAAAGGTTGGGAACCACTGATTTAGAGGGAAGCATCTATCACTACGCTACCTGCATAAAGCAGAGCAATCTAGTGAACCTGCGAGTAACAATGACAGTCCCATTTTTTCCACACCAATGCCTGGCACATGAATTCCGAGACCTGTGAGCGTAGATGCCCTCACGAGCTCCCTTATCTCCCCAAATTCACTAATGTGAAGCTTTGTAACACCTGTCAATTCTACAAGCGTCGACTCATCTACTGACAACCAGAGAAAGTGAACTGCATTTTGACTCGTGAAAAACGTACTATGGTGTTGAAATTTCTTGTCTCTAATACATCTATGATTATGCAATGGTGCATTGTGAACTTCTGAACTTTGGCACATTCTGTGAATTCTCACCCATGTTACAATGCCGCTACTCATCAGTGTCACGGCCGGTTACATTGCTGCGATAGTTAACCTAACTGCGGCATTTTATTACCTTGACTTTGTGTACACACACGTTGCGGCTTCCACACCCAGTGTTTTACATACTTGTATACTATATATACACAAACATCAATAATCTCTACTACACTCACACTTGCTCATTTTATATCCATAGTTGTATTCTCAGTTACTTATTTTAATGTTCATTCTTTTAAAAATTATGATTAAAACCCCACATACAACCTTAAACAACTGTATTCTTCCACGTTCATAAATATCAATAAATATTAGAGATGCACCAATCCCATATCCAAATCGGTATTGGCACCGATCCAGACCTATTTGACGGATCGGGTATCAGACATGCGTGACTGCATGATATGACACAATACAATTCTGATTACATGGTGCATGCGCCTAATATTAATGAGTTGTGACGCCAAAAAGTTGGTATTCTCTATAAACCTGGCATAGCCTTATGTTTATGAAATTCAGTTAGCGGAGTATGCCACATGGTACCGATTTGGTAAATCGTGGAAGCAATAAGCACTGAAGTAGCGGCGAAGAAAGGGAGGGCTCAGCAGTCACAACATCTTTTAAAAGAGTATATCATGGATAAACAAAGTGAAACATGTCAATGGTGCAGTTTAAAATCTGACTCGTTTAATAAACATAAGAGTACACCGGATTTATACAGATTACTAACTTTTGGGCATCATAATATGTTTCTCATTAAAATTTTTGTCATACTACCAATCAGAGGCGCAGTGACTGGACCGGCAGAGCAGGCAATGCCCTGGGGGCCCAAGCTGGGAGGGGCCCCTGAGGGCAGCCAATTACATGGTACATTCCAATGACAAATCTGCTTTACTTGTGCGTTCTATGTTTCATAAGAAAGAAAACAAAAGACTTGTGTTCATTAAGTTCTCTGTGTTGGTATTATCAGTGTACAGTTCACAGTAAAATAAATGTGATAAATTTTACTATGCTGGGGGGGGGGTTGGAAGGACCCATGGCGTTTGGCTAAGGGCCCCCAGAGTCCTTGGAATCTCCTCTGCAAATTGTGGACTTAAGTAAAGGTCCGTTTAGTACTGAGAAGCCAGTGTCCAGACCGGACACATGTCTACTAAAGCCCTGGTGATCACTGAGCATGTGCCTTTTAATCTCGATGTGAGATTCAAATCCCAGCCCTTCCATGTGTCTTCGTGGGATTTGCACATCCTTTCTGTGTTGACAGATGGATGGCTGAAGTGATCGATCTTATAGGAGCTACTGTACATTCACACAGGTACCACAACCAAAGCCTGAGACCACAAATGCTGTTGGCTACCTCTGGAATAAAAGGACTGGCCGACTGTGGAAGAGAAGAAAGAAAAATGCAGCATCCTATCACACACATTAGTGAGGCTACGGTATGTGTCAGATAAGCGTGCCGGTTCTTGCAGCTACACCCACTGGCTGTAAGCGGCTTGTGTTAATGTCAGACCAGGGTGAGACCATAAGAGGCCTCCCAAACCATGCTTTTAGAGAACATGGCTGGAGGCCCATTTACACTCTACTATGGATACAGGCCATGCAGAGTGGAAGTAATTTAGTCATCGGGGGGTCTGGTGCACTGTGTGTGCGCCGCAGAGACGTTGGGTCTCGTGGACTTGTCGCACGTCGGTGCGCGTCAACTGCACATGTACATGGAAACTGACTAGGGGTTTGTAGTAGGTGGCAGAAAAATAAGAGTGACTATACAGTGGCCGTAGTCGAGGACGGTTTTCGATAAGCAGCTGTATGAGGGGTGGAAAATCATTCGTTTTTCAACAAAATGACCCTATGCACCCCTTGTGGTTATGTAGTAAATATCTTGTGAACAAGGACAGAGATGGAGTGCTGTGACAGATGACCGGGCCCCCACAACACACACCTAAACCCTACAGAGCTGATTCAGGAGGGGCTGGATCGAAGAATACGAGCAAGGTAGCCAACTCATGCACAGAACTTGTGGAAACACCTTCAGGACTGCCGGAGAAGCGTTCCAGGAGGCTACATCTGGAAGCTGGTAATGCCGTCATTGAATCAAAAGCCATTTTGAAGATGTTAAGATGTTGAACACTTCAAGGTCGGTGCAATATGCCATTTGTATTACTTCCTTGCTTGGAGGCCTTTTGCTATGGTTGGGACTTAACCCTGACCAGCGGATCACTCCTACATGCCTCGCGTTACAGGGCCCACCTGCCCCCTTCTCAAATGAGCCTGACACTCGTGATGTTACACTCGTGATGTTTACCACACGCTGCACACTCAGCAGTTCATACTTCCCCTCAGCCACACCTCCTGGACAGGGGCATGGTGAGCTGGCAGCCTGTCACAGGAAACCCCAGAACAGAGGACGCTCTGCTCGAGATGCGCTTAGCGCATTGTAGGACACACACACACACACACACACACTACATTACGGGCACCTTAGAGACACTGATTCACAAATGCATGTTTTTGGACTGCAAGAGGAAGACAAGACAACACCTATGCACACGCTACTCACACGCACAGAGCCATGGAGTGGTAACTGGTGGCAAAATCCCAGAAGTGCAAGCTTACACTGCATCCCCAGTGAGATCCACAACTTATTCTCAAATTCCCTAACGTCAACCCTAACTTTTTTCACCATTGCATAAACAAAAATGACTAAGATAATGAACCGTGAAATCACACGACATGAATCAGGTGATCAGTTTAGCCCTGTGCAAACAAAAATTTACACCGGCCTTCTAAAAGATTTGCAACAAAGCAAAAAAAAAAAAAAAAAACACACACTACAAAAGCAAATAGCAGCCTTTCGTAGGTAGAGCCCGTGGGTCTGGAGTAAGATGAGAGGTTCGGTTGCGCCACGAGAGAAAGAGGAAGCAGACAGAAACTGAGATAGTGAGAACTGTTCTCTTCGTGTGTAACGCTTTTTGCCTAGTCTGACACTACATCAATTGTCTTAATCTCTTAATTAACTGATTAACTCTGCGTTCAGGAAAGAGCGCACTTAAGACTACATGGGAGTCGTCTTTACGATAAGTCACTCAAGCATGACCTGGCCGGCGGCCCCGTCCTGCTCCGCTGCACGTGTAGGCTACTAAGTTTTAATGGGTACCGTTATGATTAACAGTCTTATTACCTATCGGAGTGTGACATTTCACACCATACTGCTGCAACCCGTAACGAACATAATGTATCCCATCTGCCAGCAAATCCGCACATGGTGCAAAACTCACAAAAAAAAAAAAACATACTGTATTGTTAATCGCAGATATTAATAAAC
Source organism: Hyperopisus bebe (assembly GCA_026777045.1). Taxonomy (NCBI): domain Eukaryota; kingdom Metazoa; phylum Chordata; class Actinopteri; order Osteoglossiformes; family Mormyridae; genus Hyperopisus; species Hyperopisus bebe. The sequence continues at coordinate 9,529,941 of JAODJW010000045.1, forward strand.
AAAAGCCATTCCAGGAGAATAAATAAGTTTGAAAGTTGCTCACAGGATGTTTATTTTGTCAGATCGCGCAAAAATGCTTAGATCTAATGTTTTATAATGATCCACAGTTCCACAGAAACCGGTCTAAGAATTAATGTTCCGGAAGCCTTACAGAAAAACACACAAACAATGCGCCCTCATTGCTACAGCTGAAGTGTAGCAACAGGGTCACTGTGGAGCCGGTGCATGCGGCCAAAAACGATTAAAGGCAGCAGTATCGCGGCATCACTGGGCGGATTCCTACTATCAATTCAAAATGTTAAGTGAATTACGTGGACACCGACCGATACCCATTACATTTCGGCCTAATGATAAAAAATGTCCAGATTTAATTTGCCATTGGCATATCTTTAACATAGCTTATACTGGGTTTTTTGATCCCAATGCAAAATTTTGCCGGGATACCAGCGACGCCAAATCTCCCACTTGAGGAAGGGTCTTACCCATCGCTTGGTCTTTATCAAATGATCACTGCAGACACATCCCCGCCGCCGTCCCCGCCGGCAAGAAGAGGCGGTCACATCCCCGTTTCAGCGTCTCAGACCGGTGCTCCCTGCTCGGCTCCCACGCGTTGCTCTTCTCGACTCTCTGCATAGTTAAAGCACGCAGAGATGAAGGGACACTTCCTCCGAGGCAGAGGGAGACGGCAGCTCCTGCGATCTGTGACCCGGTGCGCTCTTTACGGTAACGGATCCTTCATAAGGCGCATTTCCCAGGACCGGTGGCAGCGCTGCTGCGGCGGCCGGCGCACAAAAACATTTGCGCCTTGATTTAAAAGAGACCACTGACCCCCCAAAAAGCTGCGCCCATGACACGATGCTTGTGCCGCTTTTACAATTCATAGCCCCCCAGGCATAATTTTCCTCTTATCTGTGCGCCAATGTACTGTTTGCTTGTAAACTCATCCCCGCTGCCGTCTGCGCCGAAGTGACGCCCTTTCCGCTCATATTAAATGCAGACCCCCCCCTTCCTTTGAGCCTGAAAAAAGGAGAAGGGGGACGAGGAGGGTAGAGGGGCGCAAGAAAGGACGAGGAAAAACTGGTGGAAAACTGCGACAAATTCTTACACCACTATTATTTCTGTAGTCTGCTGTTACATAAAACGCGTTCAACACTAAACAGTAAACGAAGCAAAACGCTTTTAATTAAAAACATTACCTTCCCTTCGTTTACTTGCGCCGCAGCCCAGCTGTTTCGGTTAAAAAAAGCGATTTTCAGTCCTTTAATAAACTGCAAGCTTTGCACGTGTCAATCAAGCTTTCGGTTTGAGAGACTGCAAACGGCAGCCGGATGCTCATGTAGACCGTAGGCAGTGACACCTGCCGCAATCATCAAACCCGCAGCGAGAGAGAAGCAGAGAAGAATTATGGGAGCTATTTTTTACAAAAAATAAAATGAAAATAAAAATGATAAAAAGAAAATACAATCACCATTTTGCCATTTAGTTTCCAAAGTCTGTGCGCAAAACTCCTGCAAAAATTTAAATTAAAATGAAATAGCACCGTTTGCATTTTAATTTTCCACTCATGTATGAGTCAGATGTGAAAAAATTAAAACCTCTTTTTGTCTTTTCATTTTCCAATTTGCCTTTTCATTTTCAAAGTTCACAACATGCAAATATATGTTAATCGGAGCGGGGCGGTGGGCGGAGCAACGGATCACAGCTGCGCTTTCTCA
>JAODJW010000045.1:9570905-9581047 GCA_026777045.1 Hyperopisus bebe
CCCCCCCCCCCCCCCCCCCCCGGCGTATTAACATTTATTTGTCAGGGGGATAGGATAATTCAGTTTTGGCACCTTAAAAAGAGTCCTGTCATTTAAACAGCATACTGAAAAAAAGCCAAGTCAGATTTTAAAATAAAGTACATCTATATTAACACAATGAAGTAAAGCAAATATTTCAAAAAGATGGTTTTGTGTTATGTTTCATTTGACTAATCTGGGTAACCCAAACCATACATTTAGAAATCAAATCAAACAAAAATGAGACACACAGGTGTAACATTTGCATTGTTGCTTTTTGCCTCTAATAATTCTCAATATCTCTTAAAAGTTAATTTCTCAAGAGCAGATTTTTAGCATGCATGTAAATTTCTTTATCAGTCACTCGTTTCTCCTGGTATCTCACTCGTCATTTTCTTCACTCGTCTACTTCTGCTACCTTTTTTCCTTCTCGCCTCTCCTCTTTTCCAGATGTCATTCCAGCTTTTTTTTGTGTCAACCTCCACTTGCCGCTCTCCGTGCATTAGGGTTCATGATCGGACTCACAGTCCTGCAGTGATCGAAAATGAAAGAGTACCGGCAGCAGGAAAAGACCAGAATGTTCTTCTAAAAGAACCGATTTCGGATAACATTCTCTGCCTGAGTCTCTGTCTCCTGCTCTTCTCCCCAGAGGAGTCTTTCCTCAACACAGACAGGAGTTGTATTCAGTGTCCTTCAATCTCTTTATTTAATTTATTTATTTTTTGCGTTACCAGAGTCGACGAGAGAGTGAGAGAGAGAAAGAGAGAGAAAGAGAGAGAGAGAGAGATAACAGATTAGGTTACTCCTTTTTGAGTTCCAAGCTGTTATGGTTCACAGTTTTAATGCAAAAAAATAAATCACTCAATCAGTAAATAGGCCATTAAATAAAAGAGATGTGTGTGGGGGGGGCAGGAGGGAGGGGTAGCTTGCAGCCCCATCCACACTGAGCCGAGAGGTGGAAAACTAGAAGCTCTCATTAAATTTACAAGCTGATCTTCTCACCTCCTCGTCCCCCAGCTCTGCTCCGAAACAGACACCCCCCACTTTAATCAGCAGCAGCTATGAATAATTCCAGTCCAACCTTTTAATATTTTTTAAATAACAATAGACGGGGAACATCATGCATTTTAAATCCTTAAAAAACATTTTGGGATTTGTTTTCATGGAGATTCACATTTTCACCACTTGGGGCTGGTCTACACCCCCCTCCCCCCCCCGCCCAGGGCTCTCTCATACAGGGGTGGTGCGTCGGTTGGCTGCATTGCTGAGGGACGAGTCTTTCAGGTCCTTCTGGATGCAGTTGTGCACCTGCAGAAAGTTGTGGTCTCTGTCGGAGTTGTAGGTGGCGGTGGGCGTGGTCGTGGGCTTGAGGGCATCCCGGGTGAGCGTGTACATGGAGAGCTCCGTGGACGGCAGCGTGTTGAAGCCCTTGAGGCCCACGGGCGAGGCGTCGCGGGACTGCGAGGGGTCCGTGGAGCGCGAGCTGGAGCGCGAGCGGTTCCGGTAGCGGTAGCGGTAGCTGGGGATGCGCGTGATGGCGGAGCTCTGCAGGTAGTCTGGGGTGCGGACGGCTCCCACCCGCAGCTGTCTGTGCCGGTCGATGAACAGGTGCACGGCCAGCACGCCCACCATCTCGGCCATGATGAAGGACAGCGCGCCGAAGTAGAAGCTCCAGCCGTACGAGTAGCTGTTCTTCTTGGAGTCACTCCGGGAGGGGTCCCCCGCGTTGGCTGATATGTACACGATGATCCCGATGATGTTGCTGAGGCCTGGGTGAGGAGGAGGGGCTCCACTTATTCATTACATCACTTCCTGATGCTATCTATATCTATCTATCTATCTATCTATCTATCTATCTATCTATCTATCTATCTATCTATCTATCTATCTGTCTTAATAAGGTATGTAATCACCTTACTGATGTTTTATTATGAACAAAAGGAAAACAATATCTGGTTTTCATGGCCCACAAATACTGTTTTAAATTGTTTCATAGACCCAATGCCAACGTGTTGCGTATACCAACCGATTAGGCTGCCATAGGTCAGGTGGGAAGGAGAAAAAGAGAAGGGAGTAGCGAGTGTGGTGTGTTAGCTGGGGGGAGGACCGCTCTGTGTAGCTGAGAGCAAGAAGCCTGATACATACGGGCTCTATATTCAATGAAAATATTAATGTTATCGCACGTACGGGACAACAGAGAGGCAACGAGGGCGAGGTTACAGTAACTGGGCTGCCGAGAGCGATTTAGCCGCTAACGCGATAATTGATGGCAGTCGTCTGCGATGAAATTAGGCAGCTACCGCTAAAGCCGATGGCTGCCTGACCCGGGAGAAGAGCTCCTGGAAGACTGGCCAGACCGGCCGGAGCAGCCGGTACCGGTTCCTGCCGAAAGGCCGGCGGGGGCAGCTGAGGGGAAGCCCGCCGTCGAGCTTCACGCCCATTCCTGAGGTACAGCGAGTTTTTTTTTTTTTACTTTATTTCTGCAGTCAATTAAAGTGATTTTAAACGCAGCGTTTACGTTCATTTAGGCCTGCTGATTGCGGTGTATTGGAAGTCTTTCTGTTTGTTCACTCGAAAGGTGTTATATTTCAACCGGCTTTGATTATATACTGGAAATATGACTTGAAAGACACAAGCCCTAAAGTATATTATTTAAATCTGTTTGTTTAAACCTGTACGAAGTTTCTGGCATTGAGTTAAATGATAGTAATGTATACAGCGATTACATATTTAAGTCATATTTTCATAAATTGCTACACTATTACACCCACAACCATTGGCTGCTGGGGGAGGGGATGTGGGTGGAGGGCAGTTAGCCGCAATATCATTGGACAGAAAACAATGCCATAAGCATAATTAGAAGATTTTTTTTCAGGTGGATGTCCTCACTGTGGAGTGAGGCTCTCAGGCTGCAGGAAACCAGAGCAAAACGTCTCTGCCTGAGCTGTGGTGACTTTCAGATGCTGTAAGTTTCCACTGGAAGCTTCAAATGTACCAGATGCTTAAATCGGGGCTCGTGATTGCACAGCAACCAGGGAGACCGCAAATTAAGTAACTCTGGTCAAAACGAAAATGAAGGACAAGCTCTATTAATTTCCTGGCATCCAGTCAAGGGTGTACCCCAGCCACGTGCCCTCTGCGGTTTAGGGTTGGCTCCAGGGCCCCAAGGCGCTGACCAGGAAGACAGATGGGTGGATCTTTGAGAAGCTTTTTTTTTTTAACATGTAGAGGGGTTCCAGCTGATCCACGTCACGTTTTGTAATGTCACGTGTGTCTGTCATTTAGCTGTGCACCAGGAGCCCATGAAAGTGTGCAGCCACCATGACGGGTTGCTGGGAAAGTATGTCAGGGACGCCATATTTTTAGAGTTTAATCCCAGTGGGTCGCTCTCGGCCCGGCAACTGGATCAGAGAAGAAAGAGGAACAGACGGTCGGCTTCGGATCGCTCGCAGGAGGTGGCCTATCGCAGGTCTCCGCTGCGCGGCTGCTATTCGCGGAGCGTCCCGCAATTCCTGCATGTGATCGCGCAGGAAAACGCCCGCGGCGGCCCGTGGTTTCATTTTCACGAACATGTATAGCCAACCGACCTGGCCAGAGCTTTATAATTAATGTGGGGGAAACCAGCTTCCCCTCCTTCAACTGCATCTACCTTGCCCCTCCCTCCCCAGATTGTTCCCTCGTTCCTCCACTTGTCCTCCCTCCCTTCATGATCCCTTTTGTCCCAGCCCCGGCCCGGCGATCACCTTCCCCACCTGCTGACACGAAGAAGATGCCGGCGCTGAGGATGATGTTGTGCCGCGACTTGTAGAACTCGCTGGCTGCTATGCAGAGACCCCCCATGAAGAGGAGGATGACGCTGAGGATGGGGAAGATGCTGGAGGCTCGTACCGCACCTGCGGGCAGAAACACCACACCTTCCTTACCCCTCTCTGCGATGCTACATCTCATACATGATGGACATGGAGAAGCGCTTGAAAAACAACAACCTACAGAGGAAGCTGTAAAGGGTGAGAGGGTTCAGGCCCCTGGGATTCCTTCAGCCTCTGACACCTCCTGGCGCTGTCCCTGCTGCTTAACATGGAGATCGGACCCCCCCACACCCCCTCCCTGAGCTTTTATTAATCCAGCTATAATTTCACCCACTTCCCCATCCTCCCCCAGTACACCCAGTGCTCCCTATCTCTGCTTACACCTATAGCACATTTCTGCTGACTCTCCTCCCGGAGTCACCAGGGGACACATTGGCAGTGGGACACACGCTGTCTGCCCCCCCACTCCACGTGTCATCGCTTTCATTCCCTATTATTCCTTTTCTCTTTCATTTTCATTCCTAGTGGCAGGGACCTGGGATCTGTTCAAGTTTCCTCCACTGGACTGAAAGAAATAATCTGCGTGAGTTTGGATCCATCCAATCCGCTCCGCCTTTCTCAGGCTGCCGTGCAAGGCCTCATTGTTTCTGACTAAGAGTGACATTAAAATTGAGTATGATTGTTATGAAAAGCTCCCATAAATGCATTTACCTTTAATAAGTATTCTGTCCTTTATACTTTTATACTGGATTCCTCACGTTTAAGGCACACATGGCTGCAGATATGAGGATGCACTGTAAATGACTGGAAGGCAAACTTCCATTGTCCTTCTCTCTCTCTGCCTCCCTGGAGCTCATCCAGCCTCTTCGGATGCGGTGGCCAGCTTGTGTTAGGTAGACCGGTGACAGGCACAGGTCTGATTAAATATTGAAAGGCTCAGGATGTTGGCATGACTCCCGCGTGTCGTTAACCCCGCGGACATCGACGACGCCAGTCAGAGAGCATTACCTGAACAGGCAAAGCCGGATTTTCTCATCGGTCAACTTAATTTACCCTGGCAAAAGATGATGGAGCACCGACTTGCTCCCTGAAGGATGGCTGAACACCATGAGAGCAGCAGCCACAGCACCAGGCTGCCACCCCTGCCCAGCTTCAGCCTTTCCTGGTGTTAATGGGACCTTGGGTTTAGGACTTCTGAAGTACAAATATGAACCGTTTTTAAAACCCTGTCAGCTTCACTTGGAAGAAATGCAATAGTCATATTACTTCTAACATCGTCAAGATGTTCTCAGGTTTATCGCCTCAGAGTGGAATAGCGTAAATGAAAGATCTAAAAGTACGCTATGCTAATACTTCAGCCCACATATTTACTCAATAAAGTGGATTTTCAAGCAAATTTATCACCTTAAGTGTTTCAGTGTATCAACAGAACCAGATTTAAACCAATAGTCTCTCATCAGCCGGTGACAGCTGGATTTCATTAGCATTTGATATACGTGCTAACAAAGCACAGACTGACATAGACCACGCAGTGCCCCTTTGTCCAGGTGTCACCCTAAACGTGAGTGTTGAGAGCCTGCCTTACTCCCTCACTCGGATGAAACTGTCAATGAACAGGAAGAGAAATGTTTAAATCAAATACTGATATGACAAATATGGGGGTGAATGGAAATAGAGGAAAACGTCGAAGGGAGCAGCGTTTAGCGGGAGATGCAGACGTCCGAAGATGTGGAATGCGTCTCGCTGTAGCTCTTAGAGACATTTGATGAAATCCGCCCTGTAAACTTTGATGTGAAAAGCAGCAGGCAAAGCAGTGAACTTCCCTCTGCATCCATATCATACCCGTCTTGAGTTGATTGCCTTTGTAAGAACACAAAACAGGACAATGACCCACCATTGACTATCCGGCACCACACACCCCAAAAAACATGACATAGTGGTGACATCACTGTTTTCACATTTGGACCTTCAAAATAGGATATTATACACTTAGCCATGGACACCAGCAGACAGACAAGGCTTTCTCTGCTGCATGCACCTTTTGATGCAACGTAGAGTACAAGTGTAATGTAAGAAGACATGAGGACAACTGCACGGGTAAGGTTGGCGTAAAGATTTAAAGTTTGCTCAATCCTTCACCTTGGGTCTAATTATAATCTCCATTCCCAGTGCTGTTTTCCGTCTTTGTGTCACTAGGGTTGTAAATAAGGATCATATTTAATTCTTGTAAAGGCAATTACATTTTTTATCATGTTGATTGTGGAATCTGATTAATGTCCATGGGGCTCTGATTCACAGTTGAATGAAGTAGTGTGTGATATCTCAGAGCCTTACAGTAGGGGGTGCTCTACATGCCGTTCCGCCATGTTGGCTGATGGGGTGCCTTTTAAGATGACAAAGATTGTCTTCATAATGTAAGATGTTCCAGTTTTCTTTTCAGCCCCATAATCATTGTTTATTCCTTCATGTTTTGAGTTATTCGGATAATAGCCCTGTTTTATGGAGGTTTTTCTTGTTAAAAATCACTTTTACTGTCTTCACAAGTGTGTGCATATGCTGCCATTAATATTGCTCAAGGCAGGTGGACAGAGAGGGAAAAGGCCATCGGCGTTTGTCTCATTTAACAGTCCTATGCCAACATGTCACATACCACCACATGACCCAGAAGGATCACAATGGGGTTCATACCATTGTCATGGAGAGCAGTCGGTGGGTCTCCTGGCTCCTATTAAGGGTAATAAGTAATTATCTCGATCATGTGGTGCCATGCTGGAGCTGGTGCACCAGACTTTTGGACTTTTCATGGCATGTCTTCGAAGAGACGATTCCCCAAGTTGCTCATTCAATCACTTGGACTTTTGTTAGGATGCTGCAGCTGTGAGTGAAGCCAGTCTTCGGGGTCATTTAACATTACATCACATTTGCTTCTGGTTGGTAGATTAGGCGAATGGTCTTGCATGAACTAATCATTCTACTCCAGTGGACCTCAAAACCCAAGAAGGTTCCCAGGCAAAATACGGTTCCCAGTCAGGGTATTTTGCCGTCACCCTCTCAGGTCCTTATTCTTGGTGGTGAGAGTGATGACACACCTTATGGGAGCAAGTGGGGAACTGACTGCTTTTCATTCAGCTGGCTTAAATGTACCTTTTTAGGAGTGATAGTGCCGCAGATCCCCCGAAGTGAGGGTAGGGTCTCCTGCTTATCTGCCCTGGACCGAGGATAGATTACATCATACAAATGGAACGGGCAGTGAAGAAGTTGAGCACTTCCTGGGAAGCACCCTGCTTCAAGTCAAAGCGCCAAAAGCACTTGTAAGCTCTACATCATGGCAAGTGTCCTATGATGACCTAAGAGGTCCATCGGCCGGGAAAGCTGCCCAACCATGACATACATGTGCTGGTGAGAAGCTTTTGAATAAAAGAAACTGACTGATCTGTCAACCCTCCTGGACATCTTACCCTTGAGGCCCATTAGAGTGCTATACCAGTGTTATACCATAAAGTTCTGCTGAAAGATCTTGGAATCTTTGCTCAGAGGACTTGGTTGTGCCTTTTTTTTTTTTTTTTTTTTTTTTCCCTCGCTTCCCATGGGAGACCATTTGTGGAGAAAAACAAACTCTTCTGTGGTTACTCGAGACAAAATGGCAGCCCACTGTCTAGAAAGATGAACAGAACTGGGTGTCTAACCTTCGAGTGGGACGAGACTGAGAGCTGAAGACAGCAAGGTGGGGGAAAAACTGGAGAGGTACTGAGAACAGACTGAATGGGTCTCTGCCCATAGAGTACCAAAGGTAATCAATTTCATCTAGTGGATGTGGGCTATTACACAAAGGGGGTTGAACTGTTTGCTCTAAAGGTCGTTGAGATTGTGTTGACCTCACATTAATCACTTGCTTTGGCAGTGCAGGCACTTACATCGTTTACTCCACCTTTCCGGAGGCTGAATTTCGGCGCAGTTAATTTATTTGTCTGTTCTGCTCCAGAAATAACCACAGAGTGGGAGTCCTGCAATTAATTTGTTAACTGTTTATATTTAGTTATTATTTGCCACTAAAATGAAACTGCAATTCATGCCCGACTCACCCCCTCCAAGCCAAGGACACTCCTTCATCTGTTTCCAGTTTAATTATATGGTATTATATAGTCGCTGACTTTGAGTTGTGAAATCTGACAGTGTAGAAGTGGAAGACGCTAACGAGAGCCCAGTGTTTAATCGCAGCTGTGTAAGGAGATCAGCTGAACTCACAGGGTCCCACTGTACATAAAACAGGATATCGCTTTACCCTAGATATAAATCCAGATCTCCCTGGAAATGTGAGCTGCAGAGATTGCCATAATCAGCTTCCAACCCATATTACAGTGCATTTGGTACATCTGTGATGACAAGTGACCTGGACTGTGATTGGCTTCCCTTAACAAGGGCGGACTGTAGCTACGATTCAAACTGCGCTGGACCAGAGCCAGTGGCATGTTGCACTGCCTTCCTTGTGGTCTAGGTCCGCTGTGCTGCAGGGCTGGGTCACTCATTTTTGGCCAGCTAATTGAATTAATTCACTCCAGTGAGCTTCCGTGACAGGTCCAATTGCGGAGGCCGGCAGCCAAAATGCTGCTGCCACTCCCCCCATCCGCCCCCTTATTTTGGGGCTGTTTTGTGCATTACTGCCTTGCCGAGTATTACAGGGGACACCGGGGGGGGCTCTATGCACCTCTTTCAAGTGCTGCTTTATGGTCAATCAATCTCTTTCTGACCCTCGTAAGCTAAATATGAAATATTCACCATGAAACAGCTGCAAACATATTGGGGCATGGTGGTCAGTGCTAGGTCAGACAATAACCAGTCTCAGTTAAACCAATGAACCAAATGATAAATGAATCAACCCACTGTTTCCTAATAATAAACCACACGACTGGGTGAAGACTAAAGGCTCTGCCTACTTGCTAACCCTAACCCTGACCCTACTTGCTAACCCTAACCCTAACCCTACTTGCTAACCCTAACCCTAACCCTACTTGCTAACCCTTTTCTTCTGCCATATTAGGCAAGCAGACAAGAACCTGAGGTCACAGTGTTAACCTAGTTGTGGTCCATGGTCACATGGGCACCTTCTGTCCAGGCTTCCAGCCTGCGGTGGAACTTCAGAATCTTTGCTACTCGCCAGCTGGACTTCTTCAGCAAATACGTAGTCTGACATTCAGCTTTTTTTACTAGCCTGCGAACGTTTGGCTTTTTGTAATCCCCCTTCGTTTAAATGGCTCCCCTCCACCCTGCTTCTAGCCTTGCTTTCTGTCTTAGTACAGTGAGTTGAAAGGCGGCATGAGGCTGGTTAGACAGCTGAGGTTAAAAGCCTCCTGAAAGACGTTTGGCAAATGCTCGCTTTGACCCCCAAGCAAATGACATCAGTTTACTTGCGCAGGTATTGTTGTGGGAGTCAATCTGATGGCGTCAGGTTTCATGCTGGGTTTTGCGACTCATTATTTGCTTGTTCTCTTAACCAGCTTGCTTACTGTGGGAAGCGATAGACTTCCTCAGCTCGAGATTTGGGTCTGCCAGGTAAGGCTGTTAAACCGACTCTGTTTTCATAAATCATTCACTCAATAGATACAAATTGACCCAATTAGAATGTATTAACATGACAAACATTCTTCAAAACTTTCACAAAGAGAAGGAAATGAATCCTTTACAGACTGCACTCTTACAAAGAAAATAATTATTAAATGAAGTTGGTCAAAAGGGAAATGTATACAGTCAAAGCAAGGTGAGCAGTATAGGGAATAAGGAACCTCAAAGTCAGGAACACCATCAGCTGTAAAAGTTTAGGCCACTTCATGGTCTCCTGGGGTAGCTTATTGTTGCTGATAAACATGCTATAGTTCTAGTTCCCAGTCACACTAAGGGGAGTTAAGAATATAACTGGCGTTCCAGTTACTCTTTAAAAGCATGTGGCTTTTCTTGAATGAATGTCATGGGACGATTGAAAGGGCCCTTAAATGGAAATGTAATGATACAGCTTTACACAAAATATTGCGTATTTTCCACACTACATAATAGGAGACAGATCAGAGTTCAAAAGAGGACAAATTGTTGGTGCATGTCTCCCTGGTGTATCTGCACAAGTCTTTGTGGTGATTCGAGAGTCACGGTATCCAGGGAAATGTCGACATACCACCACGAAGGACGGACCACATCCAACAGGAGTAACTGTGGATGCAAGAGGAAGCTGACTGAAAGGGATGTCTGGGCACTAACCCAGATTGTATCCAAAACACATAAAACCACAGCTGCCCAACTCACTGCAGAATTAAATCCCCTCCTTGA
>JAODJW010000045.1:9662157-9678607 GCA_026777045.1 Hyperopisus bebe
CATTGCCAAACCTGTCCGTTGTTGCCTATATGTTGCTTAAAAATAAATATTTTCTGAGTGGCAATGTTGCCGTTGCTAATATTTCTTTATGATATAAGGCTTCGGTTTAAGGTGAAATTTGTTAGGCATGCAGATTACTTGTCCCTCTTTTAAACTGGAGAGAGCGTGGAGCGATTTGACTAGAGCGGGAGGAAATTTTAGTGGAGCGAGGAGCGGTGTTGAGCGGAGCAGCTTAGTGCGAATTACAGTGGAGGAGCGGGCGGAGCCAACAGCCTCATGAGTGAGGAGCGGAAATTCTCACCGCTCCACTCCGCTCACATGCTCTGGTCTTAATGGCAAGGAAAAACACAGGAAGCAACAATGACTAATGGAGACTGATAATCATGAATACAGCTAATAAACACATATCAACACTGGGACACAGCCACAATGAATAGGCACTTCAGTACATACAGACAACATGGATAATCAGGGGCAAGTATGTACCATAACCAAATCAACCGATCAGGACAGGCATGGGACAACAAAAAAACAGATGGAATAAGTTACAATTAACAATCACAAGAAACTAGGGCATATTAACAAGCACTAAAGGGTAACTAAACTAGGAGAGAATGAGAACCTAAACATAACACAAAACAAAGACAAAGATAAACAATACCGAAAGCCAAGGATAAAATAAAACCCAATGAATTAAACAAAAGGTGAGGCAGGCCTCAAGCCAGACCAGCCCAGCCCAAAACCCATGACAGCTTTGAAGCCTCACACTCAAGCCGTCGAACTAGACAGCAGGCAAGGCAATAGGGAAACACACTGGGGACTTAGGGGTATAAGACAGAGGGAACAGGATGGCCAGCGGCATCTGCTGGCCAAACGAGGACAAAACAAATGGACAGAGGCAGACAGGCACTGACCCTGACAATAACCAGGACATAGTACCTGCAATTCAGTTCAATAACCAGTTTGTAAATGGACTGGAGGAAGTTGGCTTGTAGAAAGAGAAAAGTCACATACTTCATCTTCCATTTTGAAATCTTTAATTTTCTTTTTACATATAGGTATTTTTATATACTTGCCTGGAAACATACAGAGTACACAGTCCTTCCATGTGATGCAAAACAGCTCTTACACAAGTCAAAATTAGCCAGTCAGAGCTGAGAAGGCTGGCAAAGAAGATGTTGCACATCATGCGGTAGTGATCTGCATGGATCAATCTTGACCCTTCCCCCTTCACCTGGAAAGCTGGCTGCAATCCTTACTGCGTTCCGATCTTTGGCACTGATTCATGAAACTCAATGGCAAACAGGAGGCAGTGGCAGGGAGCACTGAATCGTTTTTGAGAGCTAAGTAAACAAATGACAGGACTGCCGGAGAAAAAGCATTATTGTTTTCCCTCTGCAGAATAACACATGAGACTGAGGGCTCAGAAATGTTAAATGCAGTTCTGTCGAGGTGTTAGTCTTTGCTGCAAAGTATTTGGCAGATAATGACTCACCTTAACCCTCATAATCACAGCTGCAGACAAAAATGCCTTTTTATGCCTCTTCTGCATCTCTGCCGTGTTTATCCCTCACTGCATTTCGGCAAGTGAGCTCTCTGTCTTTACTGATCCTGTCATTAAATGGGGGCTGTGGGGGGGGGGGGGTTGCTTTCTTAGTTTTTCTGCTGTAAGCAAACAGATGCCCCCGAGTTGAGGTGTTTTAGTGTACCCATCAAAATTCAGCAAGGAGCACTCAGACTTCCGTTATAAAGAAATCAGGAGCGACGGCACCTAGGTGTGTCCTTCTGGGTGACACTGAAATAATCCAGTCCACTCACTGTGGGGCATCATTGTTGTGTGTAACATTAAAGGGCTGCCCTGCCTCAGAGCTCGACTCGCCTCCGGATATATAAGCAGAAAGCACACAGGCAGTTAAGGTGCTAAATAAATGTGGTCCACACAGCGCTTGCTCCATGGGCATGTCATGCACCCCACACCCAGCCTGATGACCTCAGAGCCCACACTGTTCTTAGTTTAAGCTGAAGATACATGTCATTGAAAAACAAACACACTGTGGGAACGATTACACTGGCACTGTGTCTAATTACCACTGACAAACAGCAGGCTTTATGCAGCGTCTTATGGAATATTTACAGTGGTTCAGAATGGGCTGTTTTCTTCATATGTTCAGCACATCTTGTGTCAGTTTGTGTAAGTGTATCTGTAATATGGGAGGGGGGGAAGTTTCCATGTTAAAACTGATGGTCCAATAAGGACTCAGGCTGTTCTCTAACTGAGTTTCAGTCTTCTTCATGGTGAAGGTTGAGGCACTTCTGAATCAGTGTGGTGTAAGGGGCTGAAGCTGAGGCTGGACAGTACCGGTCAAAAGTTTGGACACACCAAGACACCTACAGTGTCGCATCACGTGACCTGGCCACCTGACCTAAACCCAGTAAAGATGGTTTTGAGGGGTTTGACCAAAGACTGAAGGAAAAGCGGCCAACGGGAGCATATGTGGGACCTTCTTCAGGACAGCTGGAAAAGCATCCCAGGAGGCCACCTCATGAACCTGGTATAGAGGGGACAGTAGGGTCAGCCAGTCCCTGGAGCAATTGGGGTTAAGGGCCTTGCTCAAGGACCCAATGGTGGGATCACTCTGCCAACCACGGGATTAGAACCAGCTACCTTCTGAGTCCCAAACCACAGAGCTGTCCCACCGCCCTCACGTATTTCGTCAGTGCATAGTTCCACATATGTTATTTTGTAGTTTTGGTGTCTTCGTGTTTATTCTGAAATGTAGAGAGTAGTACAAATAAACCTTTCTGTGGGTACGTGTGTCCCACATTCCCCTACATCTTCATCCTTAAGTATCCGAGGTACTGCACGGACCCCTGGAGACCTCGCTCCATCATCCTCATCTGCATGCCAGAGGCACGCAGCTCTTTTGGGACTGATCCACATCCAGCCAAGTATTGTGTTATTTCCTTGTTATTTTCAGGTCTGGAGAGCAGGCCTGCCTCCCCTGTAGGCCTGCCACCCCTGCTGTGCACACACTAGCCTGGTAATGAGGAGGCCCATTCTGCAGAGATGATGGATATTTTTGGTGATTCCCAGCTCAGTGTCGCTGGAGAGACGCGAGCGAAGATCCAGCCCCACGCCCTGCTTCTGCTGCTCAGCCCTCGAAGATAAGCAGTAGTGCTCAGCTTTCCGGAAATGCATCTGACTGCTACTTGACATTCTGCTCCAATTAAAGCCCGAATGAGTTGTAGCGCCGGACTCACTTTGAACGGCTCCCCTGTGGGTGTGCTGCTTTAGACACAGGCGGCTCTACCGGTGTCATGCCTACAGCTCCAGATTCCTGATGTCTGACTTCCAGAGTCCCTCCTAGCTCTGAGCTTCACTGCTTTTCCGTGAACTGAATCCTGCTCGTTTCACGGACCCAGTAGGGTCCTTGTACACCTCATATAAAGACAACATCAATTATGTGTTTTTGCATTTGGAGCTCACCAGTGACATAAGTGGTTGACTTGTTACAGTTTGATTTTACTTTGTTTTCCCATGGCAGGTAAATCAATGGATGCACACTATGTGCAGTCAGTTCTGAAACACAGGGGGCTGCTGTATCTGCCCTCGTGAAAATGTGGACAGTTCAGTCACTTTTCCTTCATCCTTTTGAACACTGTCACTCCGGGGTCCAAAGAACATACCTCTCACTAGCCTAAAACAGGGGACAAAATCTTCATACTATGATTCCATGGGTAGCTTTGATTATTTTAGAAATTACAAATAGCTGATCTTCAGGGAGGGGTTCATCTCCACTGGTTCCTCGGGGAGAGGTCTGATACTGCCATTCTTGGTGCCATTAAGCAGGGGCTGAATGGCAGTTACAGGCCCCGAGCCTGGGCCTTTCCCACTGGACTCCCCGCTCTTGGATCTATGGTCTGGGCTACCTGTATCAGAGGCTACCTCCACTTTTGCCCTTTCCACAAAGTGGGCTCGCGAGCCCTCTGGCTGTCCGACGCCATTGCCATTTTGTGTGATTTTGCAGATCTCAGTCATCTCGGTCACAGCTTCGGCATCCTCCTCCTCTTCCTCCTCTTCGTCACCCCCCTGTATCACTCGCCGGAGGCTGTCCCTCGGCTTCAGAACCCTCCTCCTCTCCTCTTGCTGTTCTGTCGGCTCATGGCTCCCCACCTTGCGGGATGAGCGACACAGGGCTTTCCGAAAGCCCTGCTTGAAGTTGTCAGAGAGGAACCCATACACAATAGGGTTAGCGCAGCTGTTAGCATAAGACAGGACTACCACAAAGGAGTAGAGGCCCTGCAGGTCCTCCGGGGGGGGCACAATCAGGTTGACGATGTTTAATGCATAGAAAGGGAGCCAGCAGAAAACAAAGACCGCCACGACTATGACGACCATCCAGGTAACCTTACGTTCGGACTTCCTGCGCTTGGTAGACGTGGCATGAACCTTCTTGCCCGAGCTGCGGATCTTTATAACTATCAATAGGTAACAGAGGCAAATCACAAGCAGCGGGAAGAAGAATTCAACGGTCGATGTGTAGATGATGAAAGCTGCATTCCAGATCTCGGTGGGCTCGGGCCAAAAGATGTTGCAGTTGCCGTTCTTATGGACTTCTGCGTAGATGACCACGGGCAGGACCACAATGAAGGACACTGCCCACACCGTGCCATTGACCATTTTGGCCACTTGCGGCCGGCGCCACTTGGAGGACCGGATGGGGTGGACCACTGCTAGGTATCGATCAATGCTCATCACTGTCAGGCAGAAGATGCTGGTGAACTGGTTGATCCCATCCACGGTCAGCACCAGGCGGCACATGAACGAGCCGAAAGGCCAGGTCTGCAGGGCGTTCTGGATGGCAAGGAAGGGCAGGCCCAGCATAAAGAGCTCGTCAGCAATTGCCAAATTGAGGATATAGATGTTGGTGACCGACTCGCTCTTTGAGTAGTGTAGGACGATATGGATGACTAAGGTGTTCCCACCGAGGCCAATGATGCAGACCACGATGTAAATGAGCGGGATGACCACCCCGTCCATGATGGAGCTGACCCCAGTTCTAGTCAAATTGGTACTGTTGAGTGAGGACTCATTGTACACCGTGCCATTGAAGGGCAGCAGAGAGAAGTCAAAGCATGGGTGGGGGGTGGATGTGTTGCCCAGCGTCTCTAGGATCCCTGGTGAAAGAGTGGGGAGCAGTTCCATGGAGAAAGAGGGGAGAGGCAGTGATGTCTGTCAGCAGTGCTCCATTGGTCCTGTGGGGAATAAAGAGAGGCATTTCTCAAAGACAGGCATTCCTGCAGGAAACAGGATGATGCTCAACAGATGGACAGTCAGTCAAGTAAAATTCCGAAACAGGCGGGCAGGCAATACCCCAGAGTGACTGGGGCTGCTGTAGCTGTCCCTCTACCTCACAAAGTCACCGGATTCACACCTGGATGTCAAGGTGAGTAATTTGGTGGCACTTTTAGGATGGAGGCCATGATGGTGATGAAAATCGTGTTTAATAATCGTAGAGCACGCCATGGGGGGGGGAAAATGTGGAAAGAAAAGGTAGCAAAAGAGAGGAACGAAAAGATAAAGGTGCAGTCGAGGGGCCGTGGAAAACAGAAGGGTGTGAGTCACACTGGAAACTATTAAATGGGTGTATGGCGCAAATAGGAACGGGGTCGCAGTGGACCCCAGTGCACAGCAGCGAGCGGAAAACCCAGGCTAAACAAACACGGCCTGTTCCCATGCCGCTCTTTGCCATGACGGCTCCTAATTGGATTTTTATTAGTGGCCGGGCACATCTGGGGGGGGAGGGGGGTTGACTGGAGGACGTGCACACAGTGACATTTGACTGGGGGGGATTAAAAGCCACGAAGGACTTCCCTATCTTAGGCAAGGCCCTCAGATAGGTAAACAGCAGCGCCTGAGTACCTTTTATTGCGTGTGCGGAGATGGTGATTACCGCCCCGCTTGCTGGGAATATGACCATCAGATTCATTGATAAAGGCTGACCGCTCCCTGACCGATAATCGAACCCAAGACAAAAGCGACGCCTTCCCCAGCGAGTGGTTAAGCCGACAAGCTCCAAAGGGCCATTTTCACTTTCTGCTGTATAGATTTTAGTGGGGGAGGAAGGACAAACGGATTCCTTTAGCCTGTTAAGTTTGAAAATTGAAAAAAATAGTTCAAGGCAAAAATCTTAGAGAAACATAAAAAAAAAAAATCAAAAGTGAATCACTAAGAAGAGAATCGCAGAAAGAGACAGAAGCGAATGCTGTTTATGGTGCATGCAGAGAAAGACTGAAGGAAGGACAGACACTCAGGCAACTTACAGGCCACCCCTCTGGCTGCCCAGGTCTCTGAAAAGGACCCTGGGTGCATCTGCACAATGGCGGTCAGGACCGGGTGGGGAAGCGTTCCCCTCTGTGTTCACTGAATGTCTTTCACACAATGGTCAGAGTCCAGTTACACCGTTTTATCATTCATTTCCCTCCTTAAACCAAATGCACCTACCAGGTTTTCAGTGCTTTAGTCTCCTTAGTCTCTCTCCAATCGTGCAAATGATTCATTTATATCACAGTATTTGTAGTGATTTCACCCAATTGGTCTTTTGCTCAGTTTGATTCTTTACTAAATCCTTTATCTAAAGCAAACTCAGGATGTCATTTAAAATCACAAGCAGGTGCCTGCAGACTTTTGCAGCTGCCCTTAAACTAGGGCGCAGGAAGGTCTCATTTTCAGAACTTTTCGCCGTTTCGGTGTCACCCTTACTCATCTGTCATTGCTGCGTGACATATCTGGGAAAAGCAAACATAAGAGATGAAATGAAAGATGGAATTTACGAGACAGGCCAGCCAGATTCCTCATCTCTGGTGTCGCTTCTGGCTCCTGCATGGAGATAATGATGCTGACGTCAAAGCACAAATCCTTTCTTCTTTCCGCACTCTCCTTCCATTTCTGCAGCCTCCGCACAGCTGAGACTTCTGGGAGGCCCGGGGTGCTCTAGCCCTCCCTCCTCCACTGCTCTCGCCCACAACGGCCTCCTCTGAACACAGATACACTCGGGGGGGCCCTACGACCTGTGCAGGGGCTCATTAATATGTGTCATCTGCCTATGCGTCTGTACAGCAACATCATCACATGATCCGCTATCTGTTTTATTCAGAATGATGGTGTTTATAAGCTTGGCATTCACTGTTACACAGGGATATCTGGGTAAGTGTACAGGAAGTGCCTGACTAGGCTAAGCAGTTCTTCCAGTAACCAGTGGGGCGGCGCTCTGACAGTAGGGGCTAAAGTAATGGGTGAAGCAGGGAAGACAGGAAGAAGAATCCCCTTGCCCTGGAATGAGGGTGGGAGGGCAGCGGACATCCCAGCAGTCAGTGTGGCGTCTCAGTTAGCTGCTCGCCGGCTCCGTAGCCTGCAGGAGGGAAGGTGTGCGGTACAGAGCACAACATACAGGTTTGTCACTGCCTCTGACGTTTAGCTCACGGCAGAAACGGGCAGAATTCTCACTCAAAGAGCCCCTCACCTGGGCCTGAAAGCCTGCTCCCGCCCCCATCCCCCACTGATCAATAAATCCTGCTCATGAGAAATCTGTTTACACACTGTGGGAGTGCGGGATTCTCCGGAAGCCAGGCAGGGATGCAGTTATATAGATGGGAAGTGACATTTTAATCAGCCTCTCCCTCCTCCCCGACGGGAACAATTTTCTCATGGAAAGAAGGGGATTGAATGTGCTGGTGTATGTAATATCAATCCAGCAGAGCTTTCTCCGGCAAGTACGCCAGAGTTACGGAGAGCAATATGAGGTGAGAAGGTGCAGGTGCTCACTGGCCACTCCGCGGCCGTCCCCGGCCACAAGGAAGGCTGCTAACCAGCCCTGTGGCTTGGGGACTGGGGTGGGACCGCCGGTCAATCTGACAACATGCACTGAACTGTCTAGCATGAAGTATGTTAGGAGTTGGGCTGCAGGATATCACACTGAGATGATACGCCGCATGTGCCATGTAACTGTGGTAACATCACGAGGTGATATCGTGCAGCCCGAGTTAGGAGTGAGAGAACGAGGGGGTGAGGGAGGGAGGGAAGGGGGGGGGAAGAGAGAGGGGGAATGAGACAGGGAGGGGGTGACAGAAGGAGGGAGTGAGAGAGTGAAGGAGGGATTGGGAGGGAGTAAGAGATAAGGTGGGAATGGGAGAGGAAGGGAGGGAGTGACAGAAGGAGGGAGTGGGAGTGGAAAGGAGAGAGGGAGGGAGTGGCAGAAGGAGGGAGTGGGAGAGTGAAGGAGGGATTGGGAGGGAGTAAGAAATAAGGAGGGAATGGGAGAGGAAGGGTGGGACTGACAGAAGGAGGGAGTGGGAGTGGAAAGGAGAGAGGGAAGGAGTGAGAGAGTGAAGGAAGGATTGGGAGGGAGTAAGAGATAAGGAGGGAATGGGAGAGGAAGGGAGGGAGTGAGAGAAGGAGGGAGTGGGAGAGGAAAGGAGAGAGGGAGTGAGAGAGGAAGGGAATGGGAGAGGAAAGGAGTGAGAGAGAGAGGGAGTGACAGAAGGAGGGAGTGACAGAGGAAGGGAGGGAGGGAGGGAGGGAGTGATTTGCTTTTCTTTCTCTCTTTTTCTGTATCATGTCACAGCTACAGTCCAAGTACACCACACTTTAGAATTATTAATAATAGCTTACAGTGTATTACGATAAAAAAAAAATGTTGTTTATTTTTAATACAATTATGTATTAAAGAAAATCATAGCAGGTAACTGATTAAACTCTGAATAGAGGTATTTTTAAATATGCTGTACGTGGCGTTAATGAACACGTTGGCGGTGCCGCGTGTGGCGTTCCGGCTGTGCGGCTCGCTCAATCGCTGTGATGTCACACTGACATGCACCTAAAAGGCCTCTCATCTCCCTCCAGAACATCAAGACACCGGCAATTTGTGGTGAGATTTACTGAATGAAACCGGCGGGGCTCTTATCTGGGAGAAATTAATTAAACACCCACACAGCACGGCACCTGGACACTGGCTTGCTTAAAACTTTCAGCTGCGGTGAGAGATTTCACTAAAAATAGTGCACTATGAGGCTAAGTTAAGACAGAAATCCATCCTTCTGGCATATAAAGGGCGTCTGGCAGACAGTGTGATGCACAGGCTTCTGTGTGAGATCGTGCTGCAGTGCCGGCTGTCAGCTGACCAAGAAAGCTTTTGGTACCTCAGCGTAACAGTAACAATGTTGGCAAAGGATTAATAAGGACTTTGAGACTATCAGAACTATACAAAATAAATATATGTGAACTATTCAGTCAGGTATACAAACCATGGTGTTTATCCCATAGTCTGCATTCACTCCTCTCATTTCTGTTAGTTACTCTCTGTCTGCGTTTCGCCTTCCTGTTAGCTGGCCGGTGTCAGGGCGTCTCCGACAGTAACGAACTGTGCTGACGAACCTTTCCACTGGCCTTAGTCGCGTGCAAATAAAGATTCTGATTCTACTGCTGATGCCCTTGCAAAGACATTCAGATGTTTTAACCTCCTCATCACCAGCTGCGTGTTCATGCTCCTGCAGTTTAGACGTGACTCTATAGTCTGTCGCCTCCTGAGTTTTCTAACCCGTGTAAATTTGGGTCTCCTCAACCCATCTTACAGCAGCATTGCGGTTAATGTCGGGATTCTCCATTTTCACAACCGCCCCCTCCCTCCCCCAACACACAGACACATTCTTTTGAGGTATGTGTGCTTTTGTCACCAATGTGAATGTATATAGAAACATACAGAGCGTATGCCCCCCCTC
Source organism: Hyperopisus bebe (assembly GCA_026777045.1). NCBI lineage: Eukaryota > Metazoa > Chordata > Actinopteri > Osteoglossiformes > Mormyridae > Hyperopisus > Hyperopisus bebe. The sequence goes on from JAODJW010000045.1 coordinate 9,671,935, forward strand.
CCCCATCCCTCCACACACAATGCTAGCAAGGTCACCTGTGTGACAGCTCTTCATTCGCGTCCTGCTCACGTGCCTCGTAAGAGCCTTGATTTTTCACTGATGCAAAAAATAACAAAATGAAAAGGTAATCTATGAATTTATAAAGAAAATTGAAGTGTTCAGGATTCTGTTTTGACATTAAGTGTGTTATTCATGTAAGACTTACTAACAGGAAAACAGCCTGCCAGGCACACAGATCCCCTCTGGCCTTTATAGGTTCCGTCCCTCTTAATGTACTTGGTTAGTTCTGCCAACTTTCTGCCTTTACTGGAAATTTATCCCATCTGTCCTTCAGATCTGAAGGTTCTTGATAAGTACTTTGGATCTAGATATAGGAAGTTAAAGATTATAAAAAGATCTTTCCTGAAACAGTCCAGGTTCTCCGTCTTGTTCTTGAGCTTGGCAACTGACTCTTTCCTCGGATCAAAGACTGGAAGGTGGGTGTGGTTCCCCAAACACTGCGCCAGTGGCTGCTGGACCTTCGAATGGACCCGGGGTAACGCAGTGAGCAGGAGGGAGAGCTGTGGCCAGCGTACACTTTATCTCGCGGTTCCCGCCGCTGCTAAAGGCAGATCGCTCCATGAGTGGTTCCGACCCGACGCCTTCCAGTAAGCCGATAATAATAATGTCTGACTGTATCACTAACACAAATACACACAGAGCGCAGTGTCTGTTAACAGCCCACACAGAGATATTCTATCAAACACGCATTATATAACACAGGTCCTCACACTCTATGATTAATGTATATCTGTTTATATAATTATAGTATATTTAATAGTTGTTTGTCCTGCACGTGTAATTAACAGCCAGAACTTATCTGCTTTTCTGAGAGGATGCTGTGTAGCTCAGGGGGTTCAGATGCTTGTGATTGGAAAATCACGGGTTCGAATCTCATGTTCAGCAGAGTGGAGTTATCAGTGGGCCCCTGAGCGAAGCCCTTAACTGCAAATTGCCCCAGGGACTGTCTGACCCTGCTTTCTCAAAAAAAAAAAAATATTCACTTAGGATAAAAGCCTCAGTCAAATAAAATGTAAAACCTTTGGCTGTCTTACAGGGTAGAAAGCAGTGTCTGTCTTTCTCACGTCACATGACTTGTGTTTCGCCGACATTTAGAGGTGGATTCCTGCCTAACCAGCCACTCGCTGGCTGATGCAGGTAACAGCAAATTGTTAAATAGCCTCATTCAGAGGAGAGACTCAATTCTTTTGTCTATAATCTTTAGAGACAGGGGGGATACCTTCTAAGCCAAATCCCTCATACATCTAAAAATGTCCACTGTTAAATTTAATTTGATGCAGTCTGCTTATCTGCCTTTCTTGCAGGAAAGAGCCCATTGCCTCTGCCGAACTGGGGTATCTGTATGCCGTTAAGACCAAATCTGAACCATTAGCATGACATTGAAAGGCTGTCCTTTCCGATAGGAATTTGGTATGAAATGGCTACTGGACCTCCTGGCCGCAGAGCCCAAATTGAATTTAGCTTCTGCCTACGACATCCCTGCTACAGTGACATCAAATGCTCATGCGCCATGTGTTAGAATTAAACCAGCTTATGTGTGACTTGGGGGGCACCCAAGTCACACGGGGATTTCCCGATCGTAATCTGTCATTTAGTCAGGGAGCAACTGTGCAGCTCAGTCTGTTGCCGGCTGCGCTCAAAGCTGCAGGGCTGCCCTCTAGTGACGAGGGAGGATTTCTCGTTGAAAGAAATGAGCAAAAGAGCTTCAAGATGCCGCTGACCCAGTGCTGTGGAAGCCCATGTGGGCCCCCAGGCCCCAGCGGTGAACCTGGCTGGGGGGGTGGGTATCGGCGGTGGATAAGATAGCGCCCTAGGTGGCCGAATGTATTGCGTAATCAGTTGACTGCCACTTAGAGCACCCAAGCCTGTCTCAGTGCCAATCCATAATAATAAAGGGCTTGTGATTAATGTTACGGCAAACAAACAAGGGGAAAATGCCAAAGGAGAGACCTGGGGACCCCTAATCACACTCCCCATCCTAAGGGGCATTTCAGCACACCCACGCAGTCACATGGTAAGGGCGTGGCCTAGCACAGCCAATCAAACTCCTCCTGATATAGTGCACTTTAATGTTAGTTTACGGTGTACGTATCAGTCAACGATGCCAATCAGTTTCAGGGGTTCGCAGAGGGCATCTATTCAAATGCCGTTTCGTGCATCCTAAACACGTATAAACTTTATATTTGAACATAGGCTTCTCCGTTTAGCTAATGAGCTTGCCTACCTCCATCACCACCCGATCTCTGCGAAGTGCAGCTCAGGCTAATCAGTCTTGTCCTTACAGAGTGTAATTAAGGACCGATAATGACGTTTACTCGAGGTTTCACCTGTGCTATTTACAAATACTGCAGCCCCTGGGCTAAAACAGAAAGGAGAGACTGCTGCTCTGCGTCAGAATGGCGACACCCAAGGCTCCGAACCAAGGTCACGGCTGTGTCAGGCGGGCATTTTCTCTTTATTTGTACATCTTATCTTTTTCCTCGCGGCACAATCTGAGCCCTAACTTCGTAGTGGGCACATTTCCAAAGGACGGGGCGGCGCTGCCTGGTTCACCTGCATGTTACGTTTCGGACGCTGTGCATGTAGGAGGTTTCGGTAAGGGGGCGGGGGGTGACTGAATAACTCAGAGGAAGTCGCTCTGCTCTAACCCCACACACACTCACATGCTTTTGTCTGCCCTGCATTCAGACTCAGGCCCCACACCCTTAAATAAATGACGCAACTGATAACTTACCAGCGCTCCTGTACAGCGTGCTGGTGCCGTGACTTAACAGCTCCGGGATAATTAGCTCTGTCTGATCGATCGGCTCCTTTTAAAGCACCCAGCTGATGCGTCACTCTCACCTGCGTGGGGTGGGGTGGGGTGGGAGGATACCCATTTGCTGTCTGTTTTTTCTTCCCTAAAGACTAAGAGCCCCAGTGAGATTAAAGGCAGTGTACACACACTCACATAACAGGACCCCTGTCCCTGTAAGTCGTTTGAAAGCTGAAAATCTCATTTAGTCAGCATCTCAGAACCCTTCCTCAGACCCATAGTGTACAGCTATCAAAGGCACTGGCCAGGCTACTGCAAACAGGAGCATCTGTCCTGTGTTTCTTCACCAGGTCTGCTATCTCCAGACATAAGCTGAGTATCACCAGGAGTCTGGTGATGTGTGAAGGAGATTGGCGTCCTTACAGAGAGGTGTATTATGATATTAACGCCCACAGAGAGCAGAGAACAGCAAAGCTATCTGTTTTCATTCTCACACTGCGGTTCTGAAGAATTCAGCCCGCCTTCGTTCAGTGATATTATGGGCAAATACGGTATAGTCCATGTAAGATGGAAAATATCAGGCAGCTCTTTTTTTTGGGGGGGGGGGCATTACGTGGAAAGGTCAACCTCAGTCACACGTCAAGCTGTGCAGGGCCACCGTGTGTGCCTGTGATGACCAAACAATCCACAAACGGCAAACGCTGCCTCGGAACCTCAGAATGAAACGCACTGAATGCATATATTTCAGTCTTAGGTCATTTTTATTAACTTAGGTAACAATGATGCACCATTTAAAAAATATTATTATTGTTATTAATATACATATTGGCTAATAATTTACCAACCCTAGCAAACAAGGCTGATTGAACGCTCCCTCACATCACACACGGCCACAGTTTGCAACTCCTTCAAGTGATTTATGCTTAAAAACAAACTCTATAGGACTTTTACATATGTCGGCTTAAAGTCATATTTAACATGTCGTCGAGGTTGGTCGGATTTGGATACTGAATAAAAACGTGCATAGGCTATGTTAATGTATTTAGCACAATACGGTCGTATTCGGTGTAAATATTTACAGAGCACCTACGTCGTTGGCACATTGCCTGCCGGATCAAATCTGTTGATTTACTGGAAATAAACCGATCCAGGATTTAGCAGAATTGCGGCGAAGACATGCTTGTCATTAACAGGAAACCATTTCATTAAAATTACCCGATATACAGATATGAATTCTTTTGACAGCCGTATATATATTTCAGTATGTCGCGTGTCACCCATGCGACAGTTAAAAAGAAAAACAGGAACAAGCGGCTAAAATCAGTACAGTGGAGAAATTGCCTAATTACAAATATTGTACAAATACTTTACAGTTTCCTATCTCATGTCACACACCATCGACCGCGTAGAGTTTTTTTACATTTGCTTTAGGAATATGACTGCGTGATTTATTTTTTTTAAACTTGCCGATCATGTATTGTCATTTTATTCTAATATATGCAATAAAACAGTGCTATCTTAGGTACGATCGTGACTCATTCGGCAGTACTGCTGCCTAACACTCCAGCGCCGAGGGTTCGAGTCCCATTGCCGCTCCGCGTGCGGAGTTTGTGCATTTCCTTCACAAGCGCGTGCACTTACAGTAATTGGCGCCTCTGACTGCTCCCTAATCCTCATGACAGTCGGTGACATACAATAAACGTCCTGCAAAAATCAGTCAAGAGATAAACTTACCTCAGATGCGTGTTGAACCGTTCTTTTGCTGCGAATCCAACAATTCGGAAACGCACAAGTTCAGTCTCGGTTTATATCTGTAGACTTCAAACGAAATGCAACATTACGCATCCCTCTGACAGATATACTACAGTACAGTGGACCGAGAAGACCGGCTCCCGGTTACCAGGCTGGGGTGAACGGCTCTCCACATTACGTTACTCAGCGCGCCATCTTCCGCTAGTAACCAGGTAACCGGTTTCTGGCTTGAAGGCGCTCCGGGGAGCGGCATGGGAGGTGTGGAAATAAATCACCCCGCCCCCGGTGCCACTTCAGTCTAAGTCAGAGCGAAATATGGCGTGCGCTCTTCTGCCGGGAAGCCACTGTATCCTGCACCGTTTATGGAGCTCAGAATATTGTCCACACATAAATACGCATCATACTGGAGGACACGCTTTATTTCGTTTCAGAAACAACGACAAACCGTGGCCATATATCCCACGAGACGAGTTACCCCAAGCCACGGGAGAAACCTTTTAAGTAACCTTAAGTGTTATTGTACCGAAGGCGAGGTTTTCTACACACATGTGGCCCAAGCGCCAGTAAAGCCACTTAGAAATACGGGGCCGCCGTAGTATGTAACCCTAAGACAAGCGGCACAATCGCGCTCCCACTGCCTCCTTTTACACAGGTGCACTTTCACGTGAGTAAACGATATGTTATAAAAAGATGCATAACCTGCGTTTACCCTCAACTACACCAGGGTTGCCACTTGGCTAGTGTGATAGGCTATTTTTATATTCGCCTGCACATGCATGTGTGTAAATTACAGAATTTGACTGGTCTGGGTTGGGGACCCAGTATGGTATGCTTTCATGGGGCCCAAAATCGCTAGCGGTTAAGGACTAGATTTGGTCAAAACGCACATATAAAGACTGGGGAAGACGCATATTAAGTACTTTATATCATGTAACAGGATACATTTTAAGGACTTAAATTTGTAAAAAAAAAAAAAAAAAAAAACCTCCGAATAGCCAGAGAGCGATTTTAGACATTTAATTAGGACTTTATATTATAATTCCAGAGCACGGCCTTGCACATATGCCTCCACCTTTGAGGCGATTATTCCGGTCAGATAGGAAATGAAACCGCTCTCAGTCGCTCACCTATTATCCTTCGCAGGCGGCGCGCGCAGATATCTCCCTAATCTTTCCAAGGATTACTTTAGAAATTACTTCTCATCTATTCGTTGACGTGGTGAGAAGCGCTTTATGTAAGTGTTTTAGCCTTGGTAACATCTGCCTTTCTATTGCAGGCATTCAGAAGTATTGCTGTACGTCCCGCTGGCTCCCAGTGACGGCCAGCAGTGGGTGTTAGGGGGCTTGGCACATGTCGCCCTTCTAACGCGGTCCGTACTGTATGGCATTGGGATGCTCCTTCTGATTCAAATTCTCATTAAGTTTGTGTATTGAAAATGTGTCTAGCATCAAGTTAAAAAATTACTGTGTCCCTTTAATTAATCATATGAAGAATGCCGCTCACCAGAAAAATACTGCGTTTCTTGTAGGGTATATTAGAGTACATATTATACTGAAAAACTTGTAATTATATGCATGTAAGCAATACCATACAGGTTAAGTGCATACATTATTATTATCCATCCATTCTTCAACCCGCTTATCCTACTGGGGGTCCGGAGCCTATCCCAGAAGCAACGGGCAAGAGGCAGGGAACAATGCTGGATGGGGGGCCAGCCCATCACAGGGCACACTCACACACCATTCACTCACACATGCACACCTACAGTATGGGCAATTTAGTAACTCCAAGCAGCCACAGCATGTCTTTGGACTGTGGGGGGCAAACCGGAGTACCCGGAGGAAACCCCACGATGACACGGGGAGAACATGCAAACTCCACACACATGTGACTCAGGCAGAGACTCGAACCCAGGTCCCAGAGGTGTGAGGCAACAGTGCTAACCACTGCACCACCATATTATTATTATTATTATTATTATTGTTGTTGTTGTTGTTGTTTTGTTGTTGTTGTTTTGTTGTTGTTGTTGTACACTCACCTAAAGGATTATTAGGAACACCTGTTCAGTTTCTCATTAATGCAATTATCTAATCAACCAATCACATG
>JAODJW010000045.1:9681759-9693822 GCA_026777045.1 Hyperopisus bebe
CGCGTGTGAGCGGGTGGGGGTTGGGGGTGGGGGAACTCTGCAGCTGGAAGGCATGTCCTGGCCAGAGGAATATGAATGTGAGGTGTACCTTCTCCCCGCAGATGTACCTGTGCTGTATCCGGGACCTTTGAAGGAAGTTCTGAGGGTCCTACATTCATAATTTAGCTTGAAAATTGCTGTAAAGCTGTTCGGCGCAGAGCTTTGGTGCAGGGACAAAACAGACTATTGCTTATTGACTGATGTCATCGTGGGCTGTGATGGAAGACAGTGTCAGAGAGACTATTGCTAACTGACTGATGTCGTCATGGGCTGTGATGGGAGACAGTGTCAGAGAGACTATTGCTAACTGACTGATGTCGTCGTGGGCTGTGATGGGAGACAGTGTCAGAGAGACTATTGCTAACTGACTGATGTCGTCGTGGGCTGTGCTTTGCCCCTCTTTCAAGGCAGGGCCCTTGAAAGAGGGGCAAAGACATGAGCCAATTAGTGAAATCAAAGGGGCTCTGCTCCACCGCCTGTCCAAGTGATCTCTGCTATCAGACCTCAGGGCAGGTGGAGACATTGGCCCACTTTATCTGGGTATATGGAAAGAAGTACCGTAAGTCTGTTTTCATTACTTGGCCTTATTATCTAGTAGAAAATAACAGACATTGTATAAATGGATGAGATGTTCTTTTTGGACAAATTACCAAAAAGATAAACCCATTTGCAGCATTAAATGGGTCCGCCAAAATATGAATTTTATTCAGTAGTTTTGAATGTTTAGACTGTTAAGAGCCACATTGGACATTATAATATACCTCTCAGTTACTGCTTCGTATTAAATGGACCCTTTCATGGTGGATTATTTTATACTCTAAGGGCATAGATTTGGGTATGGATGGTAGGGACATTTACCCACCATACTTGGTACTAATTTGTATAAAAATCGGTTGATGAAATTTCTGAGCTCGGGACTTCGGCAGTTGGTACCCTGTAAATCTAACACAGCCCCTTTGGTGGGATAGATTTCACACCCAAAGCTTCAGATCGCCGGTCTAGCCCCACATTGTGTGAAGCTCACCCTTTGCTTGGGAAGGGATCCCTCTGGATGACATGAGGCGACGGGGTTTTGTGACCTGGGGCACCTTGGTGGCCGGAGCATACCATGTGAGAGGGGTGTTAATCCGCTAATCGCTGTGCCTCTCTGCCATGGCCTGGCTGCCTTGCATCCCATGGTTCGTGCAGCTGGTACCCAAAGGCGGATCTTTAAAGCTCCCCCTGAGAGCGGCCTGCCCTTTAGCTTGCAATACGCTGGCCGTCTAGAGAGCCTGTAAGGGCCTTAGTCTTCCTGCTCCTTTCGTTTCCCCCTGCTGTCCCTCCACTGTGGTATAATAACATCCTGAACGACCCCTGCTGCCTCGCGGGCGAAGCTCTCAGCGGGAGGATAAGAGGAACGGAGCTGAGGGTGACAGAGAGTGACGATCTGTCGGCACTTGTGGTGGCACACAGCTGGGACGGGGGAGGCAGAGGAAGGGCCCAAATTGAAATAGTAACGTGGTGGGGGTGTGATTTTCTGGTGAAAAAATAAGGGGGTGGAGCCTGGCATTGATTACACTGCTTTGTGATACCGTGCGCTTATAATAGTGTCATCACTAGACAATGTAGGGACCGAGAGCGAAACAATGATCTGCCATCATTGTGTATTAAGCTACTGTGTTTCCCCTTGAGACCCATAACTAATCACTATCTATCTGTCTAGATTCGATTATAGTCTCTGATGTAAACAGCTTATTGTCTGGTCTGGGTTTAGAAGACAGTGTTTTTTGAAGGAAGGTTTCAAACGTGCGGGTATTTATCCATTCTTTGGCGGGTGTTTGGCTTAGAGGGCATCGCTACTCTTCCTCCGAGTAAATGTTCCAATCAGAAGCCTTGTATTAAACAAGCACCAGCAGCTAATGTGAGCACACATTCCTGTTCACAGCCCCTGCGTTCACTGGTGATGAATAACTTGCTGCCCTTTATCTGGGCAGCGTTAAGGATCGGGCTGGTGATGTAAACATTACGGGTTCAAATCCCACATCAGGAGTTGCTTTCAGAGGCACAGTATGCGTCAGAGAACCTGGGAAATAAATCTGCCAAATAAGTATGCATGATAAGAGCCAGCAGGTGGCTCAGCAGTTAAAACTGCAAATTGAGCAGTTCTGCCTGGGATAGAGCGCAGATATGGAGGTGGTAATGTTTCCTAACCTAAAGCACACATGCTCCGTATGGCCGAGGCCGCTTCTGTGTCTGAAAGGTCCTCTGCACATTGACCTGAGCCTCGCGGTGTAGCTGCAGCTGCAGGGATTCTGTTCCGCTCCTTATTCCATGAGCGTGGCGGAGCAACCCAGAGCAAAACGCCCCCTAATGGCAATCTGCTGCCAGACCACGTTTACTTTTTGTCATCAACCATTGTGTGGGCAAAGAAAATCGAATGGCTGCACGAAATAGAAGATCCGTTTATTTAAAAACACAGACACACATGTGCACACACTCCCCAGTAAAGAGGCTGCATTAGTGAATGCAATGCAGATCCAGGCAATATTAACAGAGGTCTCAACTCAGAGGTGTCTGACACTGAACTCTAGAAGTCAGTGTAGGATCATTCTCACATATGGCAAGCTTTGGAAGTCTCTCTCAGGCACGTACACCTTTATACATTCCTATGTGGCCTTTCAAGAACATCCGGTATACAGGAAATCCCCAGAATATGGGCGAGATCCGTTCCCAGAGTCTGTCTCAAAGTCAGATCTGTAGATAAGTTGGAAAAGTAAATGCAGTACATAATAATAATAATAATATCATTATTATACAGTAAAAAGAAAAGTAAATATGGTACCATACTGTACCTCTAGCCAACAAACCGGTGAAGCCATGCAATGTTTTCAGAAGTGTCACAAAGTACTGCCTGCATTCGCTGTTACTGACTCAAATTATTAATATATCAGGATTTAAGGCAGTCCATCCGTAAGTTCAAGTTATCCATAAGTCAGGCGCCAGTAAATGTATTAACATCATGGGGGACCGCCTGTAAATGTATTAACATCATCGGGGACCGCCTGTAAATGTATTAACATCATCTTAACATACAGCCGTTCGCTGTTGTGCACAGAGGAAGCTTCACTTAAATAGTAACATTTCAATAACGGGATAAAACAAATCGTGATGATGATAATTGTAATGATGACCTAGTAGTTCCACCGTCGTTTTCTGGTCCATATTCGTTTTCATGAAGATCTAGGAAGCCACAGAGGTAGAGAGGTAAATGTTAGGCTCACTGTGAAGCAGGGTAAGGTAGCACCAGAGAACCTCCGCAACACCGCAAACGGCATGGTGACATGGAACAGCCCTGGAATGCTGGTACTCTTTACTTTTTTTCTGGGATGGGTGAGTATTTCTGTGTGTGAGGGAATCCGTGACCTTGGTGCACGACGCCAATTTTACACCCGTTCTTAGGCTCTCCTGCACTCACCCTCAGAGTAGCTGGCAGGAGTTCTTCTTAACTTTGGTGGGTTGGGGACACAGGACGGCGCGGATGGCCTCGTCAAAAACAGCCTTCAGCCCCCTCTGCGTCAGGGCAGAGCATTCCAGGTACTTCACAGAGTCTGCCAGGGCCAGGGAGAGTTGCATAGAGTCATGCACCTCATACAGTCATATGTGAGGCGCAACAACCGTTCCCGCTTAATGTGCTCACTGTGGGTAGGGCTGCGAATTCAGCTGTCCCGCATATTAGCAGGATTACAGTAACTCATTAAAAACCACAGCCCCTTTTTAACCACTCCCCTTTGACTTAAACTGCTAGCATTTTGTCATATATTAAGCAGCATCGTAGAATGTAAGAGAGCATGAGAAGTCTTCTGTAAAATAAAATAATATAATCATCCAAAATATTGATATTGGAAAGCACAGACTTGAAACTAGCATAGTAATTTATAAGCCAGGAGTGGAACTAAATGTGGTTATTTTGCAGATCCCCAGCTGTGGCATGATAACCCTGGCACCCTAATTATTATTAAGCTGATAATGTAATATAATCAAATACAACTTGTGAATTATATACAGATATTCAGACAAGAACGTCTAGAATGGCCAGTATGTAAGCATATATAATTAAACATGTATAAAATGTGCAGCCTACCAATCTCTTTGGCCAGAGCCAGTCCTTGTGGATATGTTATGGGAGCCAGCTTCTTCTCCTTCAGCTTCTCGATGGTTTCCTTCTCATCCCGGAGATCCAGCTTGGTGCCCACAAGGATGATGGGGGTGGAAGGACAGTGGTGTCGTACCTCTGGGTACCACTAGGGGGAGATGAGGGTAAAGGTCATTCAGGCGATGGTATCATGGTGAGAGAAAGGGAGCTTCGAATCCATGCTTCTGGGCTGCAGCCAGGTACTTTGGGTCGCTGTAGGTAAAGGTAGGTTAGTGATTACTTCTCTTATTTACTGAATCGCGCTAATGTGTTACTCGTCATGATTGAGGCCGCTGTATTTATCAGGCATGAAAGGCGCTGTGTCTGCGTTCAGTGCTGATTACATTTTTAATGTTTTTTAAGTGGACGCTTTTGATCCAATTTGCTCTTACATCGTTTAAAACCTCCACCCACTCATAACCTTTCATTTACAGATCAGGCTCATTAACCACTGCACCCCCTGCTGCCTCAGATATTATTCACGTCTTCTCGGAATTATGGGTACTTGTTTGCGCAGCGGGTATAATTCACACGAGAAGGCGAGCCGTCTGTGTGGCCGAGCCCCTGTCACCAGCTGCTGTCGTGTTGCATTTCAGTGCCTGGTAGCTGTGAGGCTCGACCGCCTTTCTCTTTAAAGGCTCCTGCTAACCTTTAGCGATAGCAGCATGTTTCACACCCCGGAGGAGAAAGATACACTTGAGATGTGTGGAAATCTACAGTATGCTGTGAGTCGCTGCCTTTGAGCGAGCGCCTCGCGGTCCTGTCTGCAGGGCACTCCAGACAGAGCCTGTCCGAGCCAGTCACCGCTGCTGTTTGCATAGCGATAACGCCTTTTCTTGGAATATTTGGAATCTTCAGTGCAGCAGTAATTAAGAAGTTTCACAGGAATTAAGAAGGCGGGAGGCATAAATGTGGCTGGGAATCCCGCAGAGGGCGTCCTCCAGTCCAGGGGGAAGGGGGGGAGACGGCCAGGAGCCCAGGAGTGTGTGAGCGTGGATAATGGCAGCTCTGGGTTGGGGGGGGGAGCAGTCTTTGTGTGACCCTGCCCCAGTCACGTCTAGGACAGGTCCCCTGTCATCCTGACCAGGGGAAGCGGTTAAAAGATGGATGGATGGAATTAAGGCTGAAGATGCCCCAGCCGTGGGGGCAGTGTGCTGTGCCCTATGCCTTTGAGCGCCCCCTGCTGTGTCTGCCAAGCGCTGCACCCACACACAGCAGGGCTGGTGAACTAAAAGTTACGGGCTCAAATCTCACGTCAGGGACTACTTTCAGAGGCACAATCCACACCGAAGAACCTAGGAAATAAATCTGTCAAATGACTATGCAACATAAGGGCCAGCAGGTGGCGCAGCAGTTAAGGAGCTGAAATCATCTTCTAAATTTTGGCAGTCCCCACTACCGCTGGCCTGGAACATCGTCGCCCAGGTGGAGATGGCAGGTGCATACGATTGGTATGACGCTGTCCCAGTGTGGTCACTGCAGCTGGCTGCCCCCGACTGTCCCCAGTGCCCAGGAATGTCAGTTTGTGTGCTTCTAAGTGCCTCACTGCAATATCCAATGGGGGGGATGATCCAATATCCGTACTCGTATGCTATTTAAATCAATACTCACAAATGTAAAAGAGAAACCATCAGACAGAACAGCCTGTTGGTCAGGGATGGTCACTGCCAGATACTAAATATCCAAAGCTGGCAGTTTCACTGCATTTGTGAGCTCAGACGTTAACATGAATTTTGCTAGTGTGTGTACTGTACACTTACACACTGAGAGACCTCCCCCCCTTTTGTTCTCCTAGCATTAGTTAATGGACCTTTAAGGATGTGGGGGGGAGGGATTGAAACTCAGTCGGCTGCCCTGAGCGCCCCCCCCAATTCTGTATATGGGGCCCCTGGTTCTTTAAATAGATTTTAAGGTGTTAGGGAAACATTTTCATTTGTCACTATTGCATTTGCATATGGGGGAATGTTGCCATGGCGACTCCCTGGAAAAGATGAAATTACTTTTGTGAAAAGGGAAGGGAAAGAACACTGGGGGATTTCTGTGGCTGGTATTTGAAGACGAGGCCGCTCACATTGCGCCTAGTGAGCTGTTCTTACACTTAATTAGAAACTGAAAGGACACTACTGAGGTTTTAGAACTAAAGCGATTCCGGCAATCCTGTTTTTAGCAGATTCTCAGCTGCCTAGTGTAACTCCTGCATTTCTTTAGTGGCTCATAAGTTTTTGATCAGTGGTTGAAAACACTGTATGGCGGATGTTCCCGTGTTGTATATTGGGCCCTCTGGTGTCAACCAGAGGAATTACAGGGGAAAAAAGCACTTTCCAGTCTGGTAGCGCAAATCTGCAGCGCCGACTGGGGGCTCGCACAGGGATTACAGAGTATAATCAGAGATATGCCGCGGTTATTTTTAGCGGGGGGAATAAATAAAGAGCAGGGCTGGCAGCGGCCGGCTGCTGGAATCTCTCATGACTCACCACCCTGGAGAGTCGCCACAGCGCCTCCCTCAGTGGCACCCGGGGCACGACGCTATTCGTTACCGCTTCATTAGTGCCTCGCTGGCGCGGTGCCACAGGCAGTGTCACCTCGCTAGTGCTGCTGTGCTATCTATACATCAGAGACAGGCAGCCATCGCCCCCCCCCCCATATGCCTGTGTAGTGACAGAGGCCCTCCAGGTTTGAACAATTACAAAAAAAATTACCTACAAATAATCGAATGCAAACCACTATTAATGGAAGCCTGAATTGAATTTGAATCTGTTATTCAAAACCAAAGGTTATATCTGAGTTCCTCAAAAAGCAAACGGACTAGAAGACATGACTTCATGCCCACTTGTTCCGATGCCTTTTGCGGTTCACGGTTCCGCTCATTCATTTCCGGCAGCGACTTGCTTGGAGTCATACAGGAACGAGAAACGCCATCTTTCCACTGCCTGGCTTCTCCTGTCACACCTTGGCTGCCTTTTTCTTCCCTTTAGATGAATAAATAAAGTGAAAGCAGAAAAGCACGTTCCTGAGAGTCTTAGCCATTTGAGAGGGCATCCCAGCTTCATCATGTGACACAGATCATGTGACACGGCTGCAGGGTGGCCTGCTTTTGCCCCAACTTCCTCCCCATTCATTCATGTTCACAGGGCGTTACATATGTTATCATGCTGCTGACTTTGAACACTTGGGGTCATTTTGACCCCTCTCTCCAGATGCTGACCACGCACCTAATTGGCCAGGCTTAACCTTGAGCTATTCCTCCAGCAGCCTGCCGCTGGCTTCCTTAATTAAGGCAGGCGTCTACCACCAAGGCCTGGCAGGCAGAGGCCAGCAGAGGCTCCATTCTCCCAGATAAGGGGCTGGCGGCTGCAGTCTGTCTGGCTCAGATGTAGGGCAGAGATGCTGCTCTGTAAATGTTGGCCGCGGGTGGGGGCGGCGTTCGAACAATCATGCATGACTCTGCCCTCCATCACCTTACAGTCCCCCCCTTCGGGGGCGGGGGGGGGCTGTTGGTGATGTTTTGAGTTGATGATGTTTTGTAGTAGGACTCTTTCATGAAATGCCATAAATTAGCATGCATTTTAAAAATCTTCTGTTGTGTAAAGCTGGCCTGAGCTGATTATACCCATAATCCCCTGTGGCTGCTAATGGGGTTCCTGTTAATTATGGTTGTCTGCCTCAGCACCAGAGCCACTGCGAAAGGCTGGAAAACCATCGTCACCCCTAACCCCCCACCCCAAATGAGGACACGGTGAACAATTCCAGTTGCCCGCTTTTCATAACAGCACGGCCTGTGTACCTGTGTCACCACACAGAGCAGCATGTCCTATTCATGGGCTTTGTGGCCTCAGGTAAGCAGGTGTTTATGGGAAAGCTCGTCGAAGCCCCTGGAATCACGGCTCTTTGTTAAGACTCACTGTCTTTACTTAAGACTGGCAGGTCATTGATGCAACAATTACTATGAAATCATTCAGAAAAATAGATTACTGGCCTGTATCTGCGTCTGAGCCCCTCCTGTCTCTGCTTGATGTAACCCACCCCCTTCACTAGGCGACAGTGGAACGTGTGTAATGGCAAAAAATGCTAAGATAGCATCACCGTAGGAAAATAAAGGAAAAATAAGCCAACAAGATGGACTGGTTAATAGGCTGAGCCTCTGTGCGGATTAATAGACTGTGGGTGGATTACTGGAAATTGCAGATTATTAAATAGAAACTGAACAGATTTAAACAGATTCTGCATGGTTTTATAAACAGCCTGATTCATTTATTAGAGAGAAGATGTGAATGGGTCCAAAACGGGTAGGTTGTGAAATAGACAGAGTGGATGGAGCGAATTACTAGGTACTAGATGGTTTGACCCGCAAAAGCATGAACAGAAAGAGACCGAGAAGAAGATTTCTATGTTTAAGTCGATGGCGGGCTGATCTTAGCCTGGGTGTCAATATTTCATATGTCATTTGACTGCTGGTTCAGCTTACTGGCAGATGGCCGAGGAAGACAGCAAGGAGGAAGAGGAGGAGAGAGGTGGGTGAGGGGTTTTGCATGTCAGGATGGATGACTTACGGATTGATGAAGGAGATAGCGGCAGTGGCTTCCAACAAACCTTTGTATGAACGTGCAATCTAGATGATCATCAATCTGATCATCAAATCTGACGTAAAAATGACAATGAAATACCCACTGATGCATCAAATGTATTTGGGTCGACAACACTTTCTAATATCTTCTGCGGCATATGGTATGAGCTACAGGTTTTAGTTGGTAAAAAAATGTTGAAACTACTGAAAATGTTGCTGGACTTGGTAGGATTGGGAAACGTAATGTGGCAGGCTTCCCACAATGCACTGCAGTTTTCTTGTTTCCGTAGCAGCATCACCTGGCCCGATATGCCTTTTGCAGTCTGACTCACTTCTGCTCCAGCGCAGGCCGCAGACTCCACTAGCGAGTATTTCAGAGACCCCGTCGCTTCAAAATAAGGCCGCCGCCTCTCTCCCCCATGTCATACTGCAGATCTGCCCCATCGATGGCTTTCGATGCTGATGACCAAGTACCTTGCCCAAACCGCTGCCAAAAAAAGGCAGTGCCCGACAGCCCACAGTGCCCAATCTCCAGCTGGCAACTACCAACAGCTCTCTGTGTTCGCTGTAGCAGTGGAACGGACTCACTGCAGCACTGGACTTAGTAAGTGGACATGGGACAAATGGATGGAAAATGTATATAAGAAAAATATATATAATAAAATATTAATACAGAAAAAACTGCATTCTACTAAGGCATGCATTCTTATTCTTAAATGTAAATGGTTTTTATTATTGAATGTTACATCTGTTCGTGAATATTAATATTCGTAAGGCAGGACAGATGGCAACACTAACCACCAAATTTTGCACATATATGACAAAGTCAAACGTTTTGAGTCCAGTCTCTCTTAACTGGGTTATTAAACCTATTTTGGACGTTCATACAGGGGCTGTGTACCCAAACTGATGGCCAATCAGGAGGCGCCCTTTGCGCAAGAATATGGCAAATGCATTGATTTTTTTATTTTTACAATGAATTAAATGCTAAAAGGCCCATTTGTATTTCAGTGTGCTATAGGATCAAATGCAGTGGGAGTTTGCTGTAGAAGGTTAAACGGTTTAGTTTAATCGGGATTCGAGTTTGTGCCCCAAAAGCATTGACATTATCGGTTCCCCTCATAAGGAAGTCACAGATTCTGCCATTCTTTGAGAAGCCATCGCTTAATATAATTACGTTCTTCAAAATCAATTGCATTCATGTGGCAGTTAATAACTAAATCGCAGATATTTGGAGTCAGATGTGAGGTCAGCTTTCGTCTGCAGCCTTTCTAACAAACTGTCTGCATGTTGCTCACCAGCCTTGCAGACGAAAGATGATTTACAGGGCTGTGTACCCAAACCAACACCATATCAGGAGGCCACCTTTGCTCAAGAAACCTGATTGGTCCGGCACTTTGAGCCATCGACACTGGTTCTGAGTGAGGTCTGTAAGAGCGAACCTGCATTAACAGGTGCTGAAGGACCTTCCTGATCGTAGAAATTCTGCTTCTCAGCTTTTTAACTGCTGACCACTGACCTTCGGAGCCCAACCAGGACGGAGCGGAGATGCGGATTTGACAGATGCTGCTTCGGCTGGGAGGGGCGATGATACCAGCAGATGCACAGGACAGTCCACGACGAAACAGTCAGCGGCATCTGAGAACACTTAGTCGTCGCCCTAATCTGAAAAATCACCCTGCCTCCCCCCCCTCAAAAGCATCTCAGGGCTGCGCCCTAGCTTTGCTTAGCATTTACATTTCCAACCCCACCCCCCCACCACAACTGTTAAGGTCGATCACGACGCTTGGTCGACATTCGCCTGAGATTCTAGCAGCCTCAAGGCCCTAACGGGGACGCCCCCCCCATATAGATAACCAAAGGCGTCTGTACTGTCAGAGCGATCCATTCGGGGGCCCAGAGCCAAACTGACATGGCAGATCACCCCGTGTGGGCGTGGGAGGGGGAGCATCACCTGAGAGTGACATCATTATGCGTCCTAGATGGCTGTACGCCTCCACTGGACGTCCAAATAAACCATGTGACAAAAAGGATTCCAGGCTATAAACCATTGGCTTAAACACAAATCACAATTAAAAGAATCTCTCTTTTTTTCTGTCCACAGGGGTGACATTTCACCTGTATCGCCCTCCGCAGCATGCCAGAGAACGACGATTTTAAAAATAAGGTGTCATTCTGAAAGTGAGTCAAAAGCGATTAGATGAACCCGGCGTAGATGGCAGTTTCAACCAAGTTAGCACACAAACCCCCGAGAGGTGCATCGGCTCTCTGCCTCCAAGGCGGTTATTTTAGCCTGTGTAGCCAAACACCAAACACCAAAGGTGGCTACGTCACCGCTTAGCTACAGGAAAATTAAACAGTGTTGAGCCTGTTGTACCTTCACACATGGTGGGAGGGGTTATTGGTTACTTAACCTGAATTGCTTCACTAAGTGTAGGGCTATAAAAGTGCGAGCCATGTAAGATAATCTGGATAAGTTATAATATATAATATACTAAATAATGTAAACCCCCACTTGGACCCTTAGCTGTGCTGTTTCTGCATCCATCAGAAGACTTAGGGAATTAAAACTGAACAGAAACAGCCATATTACTTAATGCACTGCAGTCATGCCCAGTTTGCAGTCATGCTCTGATCAGGCCCAGTTTGGTCTGAAATTGCCTTATCAATATGCGCCGCTATTTCGAATATTGCCAATGCAATTTGTAACGGCTCCCGTGAAACAATTTAGAGCTAAATGCAAAGCGTTTCCGAAGCATTCTGGGGAACAATAAGTCACATCGATTGCCATATTTTTTTTTATCCCTGACTGAGTGCGGCAGTCGTTGACGGCATGGCGTGAAGACCTGGCTTTGAGTTATGACAGGAGCTCGTCCGGACAGCGGGGTAATGTCCGGTGTGCGTGAAAATCGACCTCAGCCCTTAACAGCCATGCCGCTCTTTGGCTAATCCAGCAACGAGCAAGGCGGGATCGATCCCCAACCCCCAGTGCTAGAGTTACCCCAATCCCCCCTCCCAACCCGGAGACCCTCTACAGCTATCCCATTTGTTAGGGGGAAGAGGGGGTGTCCAATGTCACCCCAGAAGTTGCCTGAACGAGCTAATAATTTTTACGGATAGTCATATAATAGGATGGATTCGGGGTGGGGTGTTAAGTGACAGCTTTGGAAGCTGTCTCGTAGGACAATGGGGGGGCGGGGGTGTAGATAAAGATGGTCAGATGTCAACCCCTGCGCATGCACATAAAAGAGAACCCCACAAAGGGAAACAGACAGCAAGTGAGATGTTT
>JAODJW010000045.1:9693922-9704853 GCA_026777045.1 Hyperopisus bebe
GGGTGGCGGGGTGGTTGCTGGATTGCGGGGGAGGAGATGAAATTAATTTGAAAAAGAGTGTGACTGCGTGCGAGTGCTATAGCTTAATTAATTCTACTGAACAGAGGCTTGTCTGCCTGGGGGGGGGGGGGACTGCGTGAGGTGGGTTGGTTTTTGACGCTGGGGAGGAATTGCCGCTCATCAGTGTGTGCATCTCAGTGGGGTGACTCTCCGTGAGCTGGAGGTTGCTGGTTCCAACCCCAGCAGAACAGCCGCGTGTCCCTTGGGACGGGGACGAGGGGGCCCGTACCGTTTGGGGGTAGGACAGGGGCCGCAGGCGGTCGTAATCTTCCTGGCCCGCTGTGTCCCAAAGCCCCAGGTTGACGGGTTTACTGTCCACCATGACGTTGGCAGAGTAGTTGTCAAATCTGAAAGAAACACACACACATCACATCTGTGCCCGAAGTGGAACCTCCTTCTGCAGAAAGGTCCTTATCTCTAGATTTTGTGCATCAAAATAAATGTACTTTCGTTGGTTAAATGCCCTGTCTGGCCAATGGGGGCGATATCCCTACTAGTGAGTCTGTGTGGAGGTCACTTCACATCAAAGCAGTGAGATGAGCGGGAGGCAGAATTCGTTAGAGTGCCGTTCTCAGTCTGACTGTGCAGCGCATGTTGTTGCTGTCCCTTCGGAATCCTCTAGAGGGCAGTGACGCGATACTCACACAGTGGGGATGTATTCTCCGGGGAAGGCATTGGTGGTGTAGCTGATGAGGAGGCAGGTCTTCCCCACAGCACTGAAATAAGAGGACACACATTTTTAAATATGTACCAAAGCCTTTTTACCCTCCACGTCCGAAAAGATTGGCTCTTAGTTTATCCTCTTGTCTCCTATCTTTTAATAACGTTTGCGCTGAGCAAATTGCTGTAGTCACATTGTTTCCCCATCACTGGGGCAGAAGAAACAAAAAACGGCTTCTTCGTTTTTTTTTTTTTCATGCAGGAATGCGGTCACATACGCGCACATTGCCGTTACTCCCCAGCAAACCGCACTGTTTTCCGAGGTGCAACACCTGAAATTCCTGCCAGCAGAGGGCGCACCCAGCGAGCACCCGAGGACAGAGATGGTGAGCTCGCTCCCGAGGACTGCGTCCAAGAGTGAGGCAGGAAGAGGACGGGGATTCTGAGCAAACTGAAGTGTCCGTGTAGCGGAGTTGCACCAGAGTGGCCTTCCTCAGTGTCTGTCATCAGCAAATGTAGCAGTGGACTAAAGGAACACCACATATTCTCCAGAGAGAGGGGCTTAGAAAGAAAGCAGGGTCTGAGGTTTCACATCTTTCCTGTATGAAACTGAGACTGAGACCAAAATAAAAGACATAAATTCTGATGCTGACTTTTCTGTTGACTGGAACGCTGTGGTGGTTCATCAACGCTGATCTAAGCAACTAGAAAATTCTACACAGAGTAAAATGTCTGCCTTGATCGACCCGAATTCTGGCCACAGATCGCAGACTCTACTACATTTTGCGCATTACGTGGAAGCCAGTTCTCGTTAAAGAACTGCCTCTTCCTTATTACCTTATATAAACTTCTACATGCTCTGTGCAGCTTCTCCTGAATTATTATTCATAACACATTATTATATGAGAGCGGCAGCATGAACGTCGATGCAGCCTTCGCCAGCGAAAAGCCCAGATAACCTCAGTTAGCCCATTTTCATTACCTGCAGCTTTACTCTTCTGGCGGAGGGCAGTTTTCGACACAACGGCACCTCTGAAGCAGGTGCTTCTGGGAATGCCAGTGTCTAGGGGTGTTTCTCAATATGCAATATATTTTACGCCATCTTCCATTGCTGAAGACCAGATCCCATGCTCAAGAAGAGAACCACAGAAGACAGTAAAAATCTAGGGTGTTGTACTTGCCACTCCCCAAATATGAAAGATACATCAGTTGCATCCTCGCCAAACGACACCAATCCCATGATTCATTGCGCCCCAAATTCATTCCTGGGAAGTAAGTTAGCAAGACCGCTCTTGCCAAGACCCCAAATAGTACCCTCACATTCTTGGTATTGAGAAACATCCCAAGTTAGTCATTTTTTTCAGAACCATCTTGAACCGAAGCAGCAGGTCCCTTGCCTGTACACAGGTCCCACGTTCTGGTTCCCCAAAGCCCAGTCGGTGCTCAGAATCAGCTGAGCTGGGTCTCTGGAGCTTCTGAGAGGTGCATTTCCTACTGAGTTAGTCCCATGACCCCCAAAAGAGCAGATTTGCATCTCTTCTTGTGTCAGTTAGAGGCTGAAGATAACAGATGATGAGCCAAATAGCTGAAGGCTGGTTTCTTGTTCTCTTATTTATGTTTTTGATTGTGTAGCTTATCTGAGACATTCTCTCAAAGCACGTTAGAGTTTGAACTCTATTGTTCATACCTGTTATTTTTATAGAATGACATTTATGATTATGTTCTCTTCACCTGTGGGATTTAAAGCTATATTGTTCTGGCCAATGATGTAGGAGAGAGTTTGATATTGGTGGGCAGGGGCACAACTTAATCAAAATATAAAATATCTGTTTATTGGGGGGTGGAATGAAACAAAATTAAATATTGGGGAGAGGGGGTGGTTGTCCCTTCAATCTCACCCTATGCCCCCAGTTCTGGTCTGTACAGCGATCTGTGAATGTGACGCAGTCCAGTAGCCAGAAATAAATTTAATGGTGGTTGGCAACCCCGACCTTGGGGGGAGGCCCCCCTCAGCATTTTGCATGATCGTGGGGAGGCTTCGTACATTCGTGGGGACCTGAAGCAAAATTCGAGTTCAAGCTCCTAATTTTCTACCTGGGTACGTGCCTGATTGGTAACCGAACAATCGGATGGTGGTGCTTCATAACCCGTTATTTAACTATATGGCCTCATGCCTGGTGTGACGCCCCGTGATCGTCTGTCATTTTCCCTTTAGGTTGAAATCAAATCAGACCCCAAAAATTGGTCGATCAGTGAGTGTTGCCAAACTCCTGTCCGGTCATTAGATACTAACGGGGCAGAGACGCTGGAGATCGCCAAAGTATCATTTGAATTTAAATTGCTTCCAGTAAGCGCTGCCCTTTCGTGCCTCTTTTGCTTACATGGCTGGATGTGGCTAACGTGCGACCGCTTTGCACCCTGCCTGTATCTCACAGATCAGCCCGCACTCCGGGCCAGCGCCTGCGCTTAAACTGCACGCTACGAGAGACGCGACTTGCTGCTTTCTTCCTGAATGCCGGGTCAAGCCGCTGCTGACTCTTGGTTTAAAATTATGGGGTGAGCAATATAGTTTAGATAGGTTAGTTACACTCTCGGATGCTGCTGACCGCATGGAACCCTTTCTTAGGAAGGATGGAGAAAAGCAGAAGAGCAGTGAATGTCTGGGGTCAGTTTCTGCCTTATTACTACCATCTGAGCCTAACCCCGGAGCGCCGGGTCAGCGCTGCCCGCGAAAGAGTGCATGTCTCTGCCTCCTACTGCACAGCACGTGGTGCCAAGAAGCAGAAGAGGAAGGAAAAAGAGGAACTCGTTAGCTACAGAATCAACGCACCTTTCGCTCCTAACCCTACATTTACATATACAGTAACTTCCTTTCACCTTATCCACCTGAAGACCTACCCCCCCCCCACCCACACCCCGCCGCCCTTTCCCCATTACCGCCTCCCTACCTCCATCCCTGCTTGTACCTCACCGTCATTTACAGAAGTTCCTGTTCCCGTTACCACGAACCCGATGTAGTTACTTTTGCATACCGATTTAGATATCTGCGCTTAAAAACTCGCATTTTACATGCAGAGGTACCGCTATTTACCCTGTGGGTAAAGTCCCAGTTCACATAGACCGGCAGATCTTTTAACTAGGCTACTTATAGGCTACCTTAAAGCACTTCCGATCGTGGTTGACTTAATTAATGCTCCCACATACTTCATTTTCAAACTCACTTGTCATTTATTTTTGGATACTTGTGCTTAGCGCCATAAACAAGTTACTATAATTGCATCAGATTAAAACGTATAGGTAAATGAGTACATGCAAACTGCAACTTTCCATACTTAACCGTAAGCGGATCTGAACCCGAACAATGTTACCCGAACGCTTCCACGCTGTCCGTATCAGGGTTTATACAAGCTTTCATATTTTCCGCTATTGTTTTCTTAACTTAATGCTTATATCGGAACAATGACGTGAATATGCACATTGACAGAGTGTCTAAGCCAGCTTTTTTTTACATTCCAGCTTCAATTAATAAAACGTAAAATTAACAAAGAAGTAACTTACCCGTCGCCCACCACCACACACTTAATGGCTTGCATCGCTTCTTTTCTTTTAACTCCGGCACTTTATGAACGAGGAAGAAACAATGTCAGCCGTCCCCAGTCTGTCTCCCTGGGTGTAGTTTCTTCCGCAGTGTCACCCTGTCCTCTCTCTATCTCCCTCTATCTCTCTCTCTTTCTCTCTCTCTCTCTCTGTCAGCTTGAGCTTCCGTCCTGTCAGTCGTCAGTATAGTCCACTATCTATCAGATGGTCAGGAGTACACCACACGCACCCCGTTTCAATCTTGCTCACTTCATACATCGCCGATTAGGAAACTTAATCATCGTCATAATTGTTGTTGCTGATGTTGTTAAAGGTGTTATTGATATTGTCGTTGTTATTTTGAAGGTTATTTCTTCTTAGTCTGACAAATTTACGCAATTATTGCCTCATCGCCCTTACTGCTTCTTCCGACCTGGTCTGTTGTGAAACGTCTCTGAGAGGCTTAATTTGCTCATGCATTGTGGAGAATTATGAGCATCCTCTGCAAGCCAGACGTGTTGTGTAAAAAGAGGCAAATTGGTACGCTAATTCATTGTTTATGGAATATAGAGAAACTGAACCTTATTATGAAGCGGACAGCATTACCCTGGTCCTATTTACACAGTACTTAAAAAATCTCCTGCCTCACTTCATACATCAAATATTCACAAACGTTCTGAAAACAAAAGGTTTTCGTTACCCCGCTGTTAAAATACGCATAGACATAACTTTTTAAAAAGTCTATATACGGTCACCAGAGGGCGCCTAACATTGCCTTTAAACCATCATTAACCATTTTAGAATGAATAGAATGCCTTTTTATTGTCACTATACACATGTACAATGAGATTAAACGCAGCTCCTCCAGTGCAAACATGTATGTAGAACACACAATAAACAAATAGTGTAGGAAGTTCAGCAGCGCTATATACATATGGAAGAATAAATAACTGAATAGGGTTTTTAAAATATATAAATATGCAGTGGAATATGCAGTGTGAGTTATTGCACATTAAGTATTACACAGTAATGATGATCATGTGCAATGAGCAGTGGATGTGAGTGTATTTAACAGAAAGGTACATGACCGAGCCGAATGGTTTTTTACTTATATCGTGCTGTATGAAATACTTCGTTGTCAAGTCTCACGGTTTTCAGCCCATTTTGGCAGCTTTTAAATATCTTTTCTCACTGTTTTCACTGCAGCTAGGTTGACATGTATGGAAATGACAACAAAGAATCTTTAATCTTGAATCTCGAAACAGCACAAATAACACAAATAAGATACCCAATGCAGTAGCGAATTTATTAAGTATGTGCCCGGGAAAGTGGCCTGGGTGAAAATCAGTCAATTATCTAAAGCGCCAGCTTCAGCCGCTCAGCCTGGCGGAAGCGGAGCGCACGTGCGGGGCGGGGGGGCTCGCGCAAACCGACTCAGCCTCCGCTGTTTGAGGTCTGAAGCCGAACTCGGCATGACCAACCTCCTTCGTTAGAAAAGCAGATTTCCTGCTGCTGCACGTCTTTGCTTTTCTCTGACATTTCCAGGGGAGGAATTAAGTCATTTATCTTGTATGGCAGATTATTTGCCTCTCCGGTAAGTAGCTGCCGTGCAAACCTAACCCTTCTCATTGTCATATGATACAAAAGTAATCCGCAAGTCAGTCAGCTGGAATAGTACTGATTTAAGTTTTTTGCCCGATGACGACAATATATTCTGACGAGTAAATGATAGCTAAACTGTAGCAATGGTAAAAAAAAATTAAAGGAACTAATGATTTTGTAGCAATAGTTTTGATACATATTTATGGCAGCGTTTTATGGCTGAATCAGGTTTGTCAACGTACTGCCGTATATATGTAGCCCATCCTTGAACGCTTGTTCAACGGGGTCAGTTTTTGTGCGAACGTTTAATCAACTAGATACCAGATCGATTCAATTGTCCGCGGTCTCTCCTATAAAGTTATTAAACCTGTGCGTATCGATGTGAAAAATAGGAGTGATGATGCAAATGTTTATAAAGACACAACTGAGAAAACAACAATATAAAATGGAAGAGTGACCGATGGCGAGGAGTAATTTCCCGTGACTTTTCCAAAGAGCGTGATACGGGGCGTGAGGGAGCCGGTAACTGGTGTTCCGGCAGCTTCCCTCGCCGGAGGCTGTACCATCTCTCTCTCTCTCTCTCTCTCTCTCTCTCTCTCGCTCTCTCTCTCTGTCTGTCTGTCTGTCTCCCTCACACACACTTATCTTTGTTTGTGCAGCATCTTCTGAGCTCTAAACCGTGAATCTGGTGTCCTGCTTCATTCCAGTGCGGTAGTCAGGATGCTTCAAAGGAAAGACAGCTTCCTCTGGGGAAAGAGAGAAGGTAATGCCATTCTTTAACATTTCATGATTGTCATTCATTTTGGTTGACGGAACATGCGGACCGTCGTCTTCCAGTGGAAAGACTTTCAATGCGTCAGCATGTAATAGACAACGAAGAAGCCCGAGGTCTCGCTGATGTCCTTTGGAGGGCAGTTCGTGATTTAAGAGCGATGATGTTTTCATGCACGAGGGTCTCGGTTTTGAATTATAGTTTGCGGTGAAATACAGTTACGCTACAGAGCATCACTAATACTCATATGTCAGTTTCCTAGCTGTTTGGAGGCTTCACCACTCAACATGGAATTAAGTGTTTTGATAACGAGCTCAATAAGTCACACAGTGCCGGTACTTAGGTTGTGAAGTGTTATTCATCATCACCTGCATGTAGAAATCAACATGCGTTTTTACTCTACTCACGTCCATTCATGTCGCATATACAAAGAATTACTTAATCAGTTCGCAACACGACCCCGCATAGGCGACGTGGGTACAGAAAATGCATGAGCGCTTTACTTCGCATGATTGGTGAAGGAGTCCGCGTTAGGGACGTGCGGGTCAATACTTTATTATCGGTTTTGTTCATCAGAATGTGTTCCTTTTGAAATTTCATTTTTAACGCTACAATGACGGTTAACCTGTATTGAAAATTGAGAAGCTGTGCTGTGTTTTGAAGCAATAGGTCTGCGGGATGCAATTCATCCCGCATTTTACTACACATTGTGTCATACATACATACATAAATTCGGTCAGGAGTCGCCAGGAATCGAATTATTTCTTCAGAGTGAAAGTGGCAACCGTACCCAGAGAGAACGGGGAAGAATATCGGTACCAGAATCAGCACTCCAACCTTGGTATAAGATCAAAACGGATATCATACCTAGTCCAGCGCTTGAAGTGGGGCAGTACCAACTGGCATGCGGTACTAGCACCACTTTGTTTTCTCAGCAGAGTACCAGGAAGGTGCCCTACGTACTGGTACTGAATAATAAGGGGCACACTGCCACTTCAGGCATTGCCCTAGTCATCATTATGTTTACTGCCCCCTAGAGGAAAAGAGTGGTAGCTGCTGGCAGACTGGGCATGTTGATGAACATGGACAGCGTGGAGGCGTGACTAGAGTACCTGTCTGCAAGCACCTTAACGGGGAAGCATCTCTGTGCCTCGCCAGCTTCCGTTCTTTCTTTAATGATTCTAATTTAAATTACTGGAACAGGAACACTGGAAATCCAAATATTTTATTCTTGTTTTAGAACAGAATCACTTACCCCTGAATTACCTGGTATTTTTGGCCATAACTAAAAGGTGATAAGGTTAAGTGGTGAGGTTGAAGATCCTGAATTGAAATAGTCATTGTACAAATGCACATATGAAAAATGAAATGTTCAAGATCACATTCCTGTTTAATGGTTCTGTTACTGACTTCAGAAGCAGAAGTAGATATATATGGCCAAATGGAGTCTAGCGAGGGTGATTGGTATGCGGGGCCCGTTGTTTCGGCAGAGAGTGAAGCAGGCTGATAATGTCAGAGTGTACTGGGCTCCTGCACAGCTGATAGCATCTTCATTTCTTTGACTTTTTGGCCTTTCGTCAGAAAGCTGCAGGTTTCACACACTTGTGGCGACTCGAGTCCATCTGGGTATCAGCCATAGCGCTGATGGTTTGGTCGGGTCACGCTAACAGTGTAAAGCCTTGGGGGGGGGGCAGGGTGGCAGGGGGGGTGCATGTAAACCACGCAGGCCACTTGACACCGTCTTTGACACTCAATTTATCGGAAACAAAGTTCATGCTGACTTTCCAAACACACACACACAAACCGATATTCATATCTTTGTGGGGACCATCCATTCATTTTAATGGGGAAACTTCTAATCCCACCTATATCAGCCTTAACCCCCACCCACCTTAACCATGAGCATCCAAATAAAATAGAAGACTTTTGGAGTTTTTGGTTTTTTGATTGCAGTCACAGATTTTTATAAAATTGAAATTTCCCATTGTGGGGATCGAAAACATGGTCCCTACATTGCCAAAATAACGTGTATTTTTATCACATTTTGGGAACATTTGGTCCCCACAATATAATAAATATATAACCCACATACACAGACACTTTATGTAAATATTAATTTCAACTGATAACTGAACAGACTCTGTTAATGTAGGTGTACTTATACCTGCGGGCAGCGCCATGCTGAGGTGTACTTATACCCGCGGGCAGCGCCTTGCTGAGGTGTATTTGTACCCGCGGGCAGCGCCTTGCTGAGGTGTATTTGTACCCGCGGGCAGCGCCATGCCGAGGTGTACTTATACCCGCGGGCAGCGCCATGCCGAGGTGTACTTTTACCCGCAGGAAGCACCATGCCAGCAGTGCAGTATAGATGGCATGGCACCATATCAAGCATTTAGCATCACCATACTGTGAAAAGTGGCCGGATAGAGAGTAAGACAATAAGACAACCAGTCGTTTTAATGGTTAAATAAATGTGAGGGTTACAAGCCTTAACTGTGTGTGTCTGTTTGTGTGTATGTTCACAGACATGAAGATACAGCCAGTCAGAACCCTCAGCGTGCAAAAGAGTGACATCATGGGCGATATTAAGGTAGTGATCAAATCTGACATGTTCTTGTGGGGTGAATTGTGATGCCTGCCCTCTCAAACTAGAAGAAAAAGCAGCGTTTCCTGTGCACAGCTCAGGACTGCATGAAGTGTCATTAGTAAGCAGGAAATCCGAGTTTCGTCGAACAGTGAATGCCCAGCTTACATTATGTGACATTTTTCCTGTGTGTCAACTGACCTCAATACCTTGCAAAACCTACTGTTGCTGCAGCCCCTCGATTGCCTGTGTTTGCATTGCAGAAACTGAGGCTGGAGATAGACAACGTCATAAACGAGATCCAGATCTTTGACTCGGATGAGAAAAAGTAAGTCTCACCGTCCCCCAAGAGCACAGAACACCATCCCAGACTTACACAGTATCCATAATGGTTTGCTGTGTTTAACTAAATTCCGATTATATGAAATACATACGGCTGTGATCCATCTCACATTCCTGTGTTTTGTGTCTGTGATGTTTGATGAGGGCAAATGCTGTGCAGCCTGGTTGTGTCAGTTACAAACGCATCAATATCAGGTTGCCGGGAGATTCCACAGTGGCGCCCCCTTGTGGGCCGATGCCTTCCAAGTACATGGCCATGATGTTGTCCTCACCGCAGTGACTTCTGTCTCTCCGCAGTAAGGCCATAATGAGGGAGAAGCAATTTCTGTGCGGAAAGAAGAAATTCAACATGGACCCCAAGAAGGTGAGTCTGCGCAGTCGTCTTTGAGACAGGGGAGCGGATGTCGAGATGCTAAGGGACTCGTGGCGTGGTTAAACCACATCCTGGGTTCGCTGCAGAGACACAAAAAAGCTGCTTCTCTCTCTCGGAGCTCAGCTGGATGGATATTTTAGACATGCTGCTATATGTGCTGCTGAATAAAGTCGCAGTACCAGAATCGCTATACACGTCGATCCAAGATGGCTGCTAAACATAGCAGTATGCCCCGCCCACTCTCCTAAGGATCCCCCCAGCACAGATCGTGGTCATGACTAGCAGAGAGGGGCATGCTGGGAGCCTGAGAGCGGCGCCAAGGTTAGGTGATGAAGCTCAGCTTCAGCTTGAGCCTGGCCCAATGTTGGTGCTGTGCGGTAATTCTTAGCGATACTTTGGACGTGACGCGGACCGTCCCGAATGAGTGCGTAGTGTGTGATGTAAGCAAGCTCCACCTCTCTCCTCAGGGGATCCAGTACCTCAAAAAACACGACCTTCTGGAGGACACCCCTCAGGCCGTGGCCGAGTTCCTGTACAAAGAGGAGGGCCTGAGCAAGACGGCCATCGGTGACTTCCTGGGAGAGAGGTACTGTAACCGTGGCGACCTTCCCTACTGTCCTGACACCTTGCAGAAAGACTCACGTCAGTCTCCCCTCTTGCAGGGGTGACACGCATCTCAAGGTCCTGAACTGCTTCGTGGATCTCCATGAGTTTTCAGACCTCAACCTGGTTCAGGGACTCCGGTATGTCAGTGCGGAGGGTCAGAGAGCTTATCAATGGCCTGATGAGAGTCAAACTAAAACATTCCATGTAACGACTCTCATCCCATCCACAATGTTCCCCAGCCTTCAGCCCGACGCTGACTGGGATGGGTTACCGCTAACCTGTACTGGGTAGGCTTTCTGAGGATGGATGGAGATAAAAGTGTGACTCCATCTTGCTTGATGCACCCCCCCCTCCCC
>JAODJW010000045.1:9707100-9727690 GCA_026777045.1 Hyperopisus bebe
GGGGCAGCAGGCGGGTTGTCCCCGCCCCCCCCCCCCCCCCCCTTCTCTCGGGATCTTCTGCTGTTTCGATACACCGTCCCCTTTCCTCCATGCTTCCAGCCACCTTGTTTTCACACTCATTGCTGCTCATCTTCACAAGAGTTTCATACACCATTCACCCTGTCTGATCTGGCCTTTCCATCTTCACCAATGACGAACATAGATTTATATCTTGCGGTTTAGCCTATATAATTCAGATAATTCAGATATGTAAAGTCTTCTCAGAGCAGTGCTTGTGATTGCATCATTTTGCGTGCTGGAGGTGGTTGGCGATTGCACAGAATCGTGTTGCTCTAAGTTATAGAGAAATAATCAAAATTTCCTTTCTTGAACTAATTACTTAATTAGTGTCCACTTGCTGTCATATAGTTACACATACTACCTCCGAAGGTAGAGCCCAGGCTAAGAATTCCTGTTTACAGTGATCTTCTCTTTGCAGTCAGTGCAATGGGACACTCTTAGCCAATAAGAAACGCTCTGCCTGTCCCGATCTGTGATTGGGTGGCTTGAAAAAACAGCTTTCCTTCGAAGCCCTCTTCTGCATCTTTGCAGCTCATTTTGAACGTCTGGAGCCTCACTTTGGCTTTGGTGTTCCGGCTGTCCTGGTGGTCGTGATGCTGATGTTTTTCTTATAACTTATGTACACAAAAGAGTCCGTGCAGAGCAGAGTCCTATGCAGAACTGAGCACGAAGATGATGTGAAGTAACTGCCACAAAAAAACGATGCACCTTCATCTCCTCTTTGAACAAAATCCACACTTTCTTCCTCAGGACAAGAAGCCCAGAGGCATTATTCCCTTGGAGAATCTGTGTGTGAGAGATGTGGACCACCCCCAGAAAAAGGTGTGTGTCTGACCGCCTCTGCGCCCGATTCTCCATGATCCAGCGGTTATTGTTCTCATCAGTTCGGTCTTCTCAGAATTACAGTTATAACTTTCATGAGCTAGTAAAAGCGTAATAGTAAATGTCAATTTGTCAGTGCTGACTAAGATGCGTGTTGTTTTCAGTTCTGCTTGGAGATCTACAATCCCATACAAAAAGGGCAGAAGATCAAGGCTTGTAAGACGGAGACTGATGGCCGAGTGGTTGAGGGGAAGCACCACTCTTATCGATTATGCGCCAGCACCGCCGAGGAGCGAGATGATTGGATCGCGTCCATCAGGTGACTGCCCGCCACCCTGAAGTCATAAACACAATTTTTTTGTTTCTACCCCGGAGTAGTTATGCAACATTTATCATCAGAAATCCAAACTGAAATAATGGAAAGTTGTGATTGGTCCTTCATGTTCGAACCCAGCTGATAATTATGTCATGTGACCCGACAGAGCAAGTACTTCCAAGGACCCCTTCTATGACCTGGTAACGGCTCGTAAGCGGAGGGCACTCAGCACCGTTTCTAGAGACTGAGAGTCCAGGAGCCTGGGGGAGGATTAGCTTCAGGTAACAGGACACGGTCAGTCCCGGGACTGTGATGGCCCCTAAACCCAGGACACGGTCAGTCCCGGGACCGTGATGGCCCCTAAACCCTGGACACAGTCAGTCCCGGGACCGTGATGGCCCCTAAACCCAGGACACGGCCAGTCCCAGGACCGTGATGGCCCCTTAACCCTGGACAGATTTTGACTCTTCCTTTTAATGTCCATTGCCTGGTACTAAGCCTTATTCTCTATGTATATTATTTTCCAGTCTTTAAACCCCATTTTCAAGAAGACAGCAGCGTTTTAAGTTCCAAAAATTGATGTAGTGCAGATTTCCACGTACTCCCAGCCAAACAGGTCTAATTGTTTTTCAGAATAAACCAATCAGAATTACCGGATGCCAAGACAGCACACTAAAGTAATCGTGTTTAATCAGCATCGCAGCCCACAGTCTTTCACTGATTTTGTGAATGATGCACATATTTATACATAGATCACTGTTAAATGAAATGTGGTATTAGTTTGTCTTTAGTTTGAAATTTTAAAAGCTTTTCAAAATGGAAATGTGAATCTGGCACTTTTTTTTAGAGCACGTGGGCAGATATTCTGTGCCAGGAGAGGATTGTGTATACAATGTTTCATTAATTTAAAGTTTATATTTTTGTGTATATATTTACCTTTGACAATGTAAAAAAAATCAGTTAAATTTACGTTTACAAATGTTTTATTATGAAACTTGTAAATATATTTAATAAATACACCTTTGTTTGTTAAATATTTATCTTCAAGTTTTTCAAAGTTTTTAAACATATTTAGAACGTTTTTCCTCAAGAGTGGAATCTTGTCAAACAAACAGGAAATCTAATAACCAATAATTAAAAGCTAGTGAGATAATCACATTATAAAATTGTAATTCTAAAAGAAAAAAAAATCCAGTCAGCATTATGATTTACTAACCACAATGTTTGTCAGTCACAAATAACAGCATTGAAATATACACTGCATAGGGACCGAAATGCAGAAATGGGTTAGCTTTCAGTTATGTTATATATAAGCGCAGTTAGCAGAAGCGTACTCGGGTTTAATGAGAAACGCATCAGAGACCACAGACCTGAAAGGTTAAAAGCTAAGAATGCAAGGAGGAGCTTATCGCTTCAGAAAGACCTGCACCAGCCCCGCACAGTAAACACGCATGCGCGCAGGTATCGGTACAGCTGTAACTTGGCACATGCCCAGCCGATCAGGAAGCGGAGGAAAGACGCCCCATGACAAACCGCGGTCCTGCCTGGGTCGCCCTTTCAGGACGGTAATGATTCGGAGAATCACCCAAGGCGGGGTTACAGAGATGCATGCTGAGACAATGGAATAAATGGGAATAATTGAGGTGGTGTTGGTGTCTTACTCAAAAATATATCACATTTAGGACGGAATAGAATGCACATCCCCGTAGATTTTCCGGATGTGTGGTTATAGCCTTGTTATTCACGTATCAGCCAGCAGATGGCAGCTACTGGTCATTTTTCCGTGACTTCATTGAATGCTGTTACTGACAGTCTATGGGTCTGATGGGGCGAAGCCTTGGAGACGAGCGGATATACGGTTCATCTGATGATTTGATGATGTGACGCAGGATTATCGGCAGAGGGGGGCGGTTAAGATCTTTTTTGGCGAGCATATTGTTTCAGTTCACATTTCAGAATAAGGCGCGTAGCAACTGTACCGGTTTAAAGAGCTGAGGGTTATCAGTCCTGGCCAGAGGTTCTCAATGCAGTGTGTTGAACAAAGCTGGTTATAGACAGAGTCGCTTACAGTACACTGCGACCTAGACTGTGTATATGCAGGTTAAGGCTGCTGCCTGTTTAAAACCCGTGCACTATTTAGCCCCTCAAATACCCCATGTTGGCCCCATCAATAACAGCTCCTCTCCACTTCCTTCCCACCTCCGCTTCCTGTGCGTTTCCGCCGCCCCGTTTCGCTCCGCGCCCGTGTAGATCGAGGGCGATAAGCGAGGTAAGACGGGCTGCGCTCAATCTCACCGCATTGCACAGCACGGCAGACTACGCCCACAGTGCCCGCCGTCGGGCGAGGACATGGTCATATACACGGCCTAATTGTTAAGAAAGCATACTTGGGACCGCATATTGTTTGAATCCTCGGCCAGTAAGATACTACTGACATACACTGAGCAAGGTGCCGCCCCCACGCACTACTATGCCACACGTCCGTTAAATGCAGAGGACTTTGTTGTACTGTGTCGACAAATAATCTCTTTCACTTCGACACTATAGGTCCATACCTTACGCACAGAGTACACGTATACACAGAATCAGACACTGACAGTTACGGGCGTGCACTTCCATAAACACGCACGATCAGGGAGCGTGCAGCACGGTGAGCAAAAGGTTTCGGTTTCTCCCGCTACTTCAGGAAGTTTTTAACCTGCTACAGCCGGGTGTACTGAGAGCAAAACTGACTTTACCTATGATATTTCTGTTATTTCTCGGTGCCTTCGGTGGTTTCTTAAACGTGACGCCACCTGCTGGAAACTATTCAGCATTGCATTCGCTAGTCAAAGGGCCATGGTTTGCGTCAGATGAAAATCCGCGTGCGCACACAAGGACGCCAAACAGACTTTTACCGGAAACCAGCAGAAGTACAGCTGCGTTCATCACATCAAATGATGGAGGATTCAGTCATGGTTTTGCATTGTTAAAAAATGCCAAGATGGTTGATTAATGCCCAGATTTATCACCCAAAACAATACTGTCATTTTATATATAATAATATGAGCTATTTCATATTTTTTTTCATATATTGTCAAATTCATCATAGATCAATGTCATTGTGCTGCATCCAGCAGAAGAATGTTCCAGTACCTGGGACCCCAGTGTCTCGCTCAGAAGTCCTGGTTTTACTGGGGTGTCCCCCATGCGTGGTGCTCCTATGTGCTGTTTGTAAACATCAGACTGCGCCCCCCCCCAGGATGGGTGAAACATGGCAACGTAGTAACCAAATATTTGTCTGGCTACAAAGTTGCCACCCGTGACATGTGATACTGTTGACCTTGTGGACTGCACCACTTTTCAGGGCCGGCGGGGGTGTCTGCCATCTGTGTGAGTAGAGAAGGGTGCTGCAGGAACATCAGACTCTCTTTGTACGGGATGCGTATGGTTCCATGCTGCACATAGTGCCAAACTTCACAGGCAGACACCTGCTCCTGCCTTTTATCCACTGAAGTCTCAGGGGTGTCAGGGCTGCACCCCCCCCCTCCGCCTCTCTTACTCAGGACTGAATACAAGGCTTCTTCGAGTGCCGCCGACGCCCTTTAAAGCCTGAGGAGAGAACAGAGGCTGAATGACCAGCTGTTCCTGTGTGCCCACCGGCGGTAATTCGCCACATACCTTCATCCACCACGTTCACCGCCTGCAGGGACACACTTCTCTGGTTCAGCTTGGAGGGCTTTCTCAGTTTCCCCTTCAGCTGCGCCGGCATCTCCGAGAAAATGACTTTGAAGCCGTCCTCCTCCAGTTCCTCGGAGTCGGCGCTGTCTAGTGCATCCGTGTCGGGGGAGGGGTTTGAAGGGGTGGGCGTGTCCTCACCCTCTGCCACTCCATTCTGATTGGCCGACCTCCCCTTCGGGATGTTCCTCATTGCCCTGACTCCACTGGCTGGTGCCGTACCACTGCTATCGACCCCAGGGGAGAATCTATCATGGTTCTGATGGTTTTGATGGTTCTGATGGTTGACCTCCTGGGGGTCAGGGCAAGTCTCCTCAGTGCCCAGGGCTTCCCTGATCATGGTCAGGTCCTGCAGGGAAACGGCCAGGCCCAAACTGCTCCCCACCACCAAGGAGTACTTGGGGTTGTGGTACTTGTGGGCTGGCACCTTGAGCCGAACCTGGCCGGACTCCTGCTGGAATCGGGAGGCTGGCATCGTCGGGGGCAGCCTGTGGTCCAGCGCAGGACAGACGGGCACTGGCAGAGCGGGCTTGGCCATGTGGAACTCCTTGTAGAGGTCCACCTGCTGGGAGACAGCGTACAGCTCTCGGAAGTCGGTGTCAAACACGTCGACCGTCTGGCCCGTCAGCACGGTGACCACGTTCCGGTCCAAGCGGGAGCAGCTCCAGGTGAAGCTGCGGCACAGAGCAGCGGTTAGCGAGGTCGGCCATTGGCCGGCCGGGCGGGATGCTGCGGGGCACGCCTCCCTCTCACCTGTACGAGCCGAACATCACCTTCTCCCCGTCCACCAGCATGTACTTACTGCCCAGGGATCCGGGCAGGCGCCCCAGCGACAGAG
Organism: Hyperopisus bebe; assembly: GCA_026777045.1. Taxonomy (NCBI): domain Eukaryota; kingdom Metazoa; phylum Chordata; class Actinopteri; order Osteoglossiformes; family Mormyridae; genus Hyperopisus; species Hyperopisus bebe. The sequence continues at coordinate 9,712,854 of JAODJW010000045.1, forward strand.
CCAGGCCGTAGCCCTGCACGGACCTCAGCCGCATGCCCTGAAAGAGGCACACGCATGGCCGTCAGGCCCAGAGCGAGTAACCGCAAGGCTGCCTATACCACAATGCATCAACCGTACCACCCGGCACGGTTTAGAAAGGGAGCGGGGCAGCTGCCCGCCGCCCCCTGCTGCTCCTCACCCGCAGGTGCGGCGCGGCGACCTGCAGCCGGCTGCACATGTCCAGGAAGTGCGGCACGCCTCTGACCTCGAGGATGACATAGACGGACACGCCCCGCTTGACGACGGCGTCCAGCAGGTCCTGGAGGATATGCAGGTCAGTGAGGAGGTCCATGACTACAGCAATCACCTGCAGTGCCGGGGAAAGGGAGCCATTGGTGAATGGGGGGGAGGGGCAGTCATGGAGGTCTTCCTGTAGGAGGCACCTTGTAAGCAGATCCTTACACAAGGCCCAGCAGGTTTGGGATCTATGCCCTTTACCAGACTCTTGTGGGTTTGAATCTCCTGATCAAGACCTGTAGCAGATAGCCCTACACAGAGATACTCCAAACAATAAGTAGGAAAGACAGCAGTCAGTCTGGCCTCTAATGCGTTGACCTGCCCCCCCTCCCCCCATACTTTATACATGGGAATCACCTTGTGTAACTGGCTTAGCAAGAATGAAAAACTTCCTGGTTTATTTTGGGAAGTTTGATCTCTGATGTGTTTCTTGATAACTGATGCTTCACACGGCCAGGCCCCGTGTGATTACCACACTGGGGAGCTCACCCCCCCCTTCCCGCCCAGCCAGGCGGGGGATTTCGCAGAGTCCAGTTACGGTAAGGTCAGCAGCATAAGCGGGCGTCAGCCTCTTTCACTCTGTCTCCCCTCCCTCTGTATCTTTCCGTCTGTCTCACTCAAACAGCCCCAATCCAAAAGGCCCCTTTTTTCCTAACAACTGTGAATCGGAAACCAAACAAAATACATCAGCATGCTATTTACCAAGAAAAAAGATCAAAGCCACTGTGCAGAAGTTTCCCATGTCACTGCACTGCCAGCACGCACTGTGCTTCACTGGCCTACTTACAGGTTATTAACCAATCAGCACCGCTCACCGCACCCTTAGTGCAAACCGGCGACTCTCCCTGCCGCACAGCGACTAACTGTTGTCTTGCAGAGCGGCGTGTCGCGGCGAGACCCGAACCGCCGTCCACCAGCAGGAGGCGCTGGTCTCGGAGTTCGTGTTTGCAGGGCAGGTTCTCCTGTTACACTCAGTGGGAGAAACAGCTGTTTACAACAGAGCCTGAGGCCTGCCTCCCCCAGGCATGCAGGCCAATCTGCCTGAGGTTACAACGTGCTCTGCGAATCTCCCATCACGGCCTGGGGCAGTTTGAGTGATTAACTTTCCAGAACCGTGTGCAAGTGTGTGACTGTGCATGCGAGTGTGTGTGGTGTGTGTGTGTGTCTGTCTAAGCACCTCGACTTGCGCCAACACCTCTCCATCCTACAGCCAGTGAATTTCACGTCTTCCAAAAACGTTTATGTACCTATGCGACTGTCACTCTTGCCCTCGTTAATTTTGAACAAAACCGAGGAACAGGTTTGCCCCCCCATGATCAAAATCGCACAATAAGGATTTCCTGCTGCATCAAAACTCCGCCAGGTGTGTATAAAACGGTGTAAAAACAGTGTTTGTTAAACAAGCAGTAGCTAGTCAGGGTTTTGGTACAAAGGTCAGGCAGAAATGCGATGGATGCACTCCAGCTACGACCTGTCACACCCTCCCTCGTGGCGACACGGGGACACGCTCCAGTGGCACTGCACCGCTTCTTAAACACCTGTCAATAACTCTATATTGTGCAGCTGCTGGTAAAACAAAGAGCCCTCATATCGCATCGCTGCTGTGAAAAGAACGTTTTAATTAATGAGCAAAACTAGTTCCACAGTTTCCTCATCATAAGCACTGTCTATTGCTCAGCGCAGAGCATATTATATTGCTCAGTACAGTATATATTATATAGCCTGAGAGATGTCGTCTTTGGAAAGTATTTTAAGGAACATTACAACGTCTCCCCCTGAAGGTGGGACAGCATCCAACCACTCCCTGTCAATCCACAACATGCTGGGAGTGATTCAGTGAGGGGGGGTAAATTACACTCAGTGTGGGGGGAGGGGGAATTTGTTTCACCCGTGTATGGAAACCGTCAATCACACAGATGACATGACGGTGTCTCTATATCACTGATGATGCAGGTGATTCCAAAGCGCACCGGGCAGTATAAGCGAGTTAACTTCCAGGCTGTTGAGCTCCGTTTAGATATTGTATTATGTAAATATAGATTAGTGTAAAAGTATGAAAATGTAAATTTGACGATGCTGCAGCCGCGCGCGTTAAATGCCCGGCAGGTAGGCATCCCGGCCATCTGCCCTTACCTTACTGGACTCCTGGATCATCCTGCGCGCCACCTCTTTAATGTGCGGTCCACTGTCTTTGGGCGGATGCGTGTGAACCGAGACCCGGGTCGCTCCTCTGTAAATCGCCCCGTCCACCCAGCCGATGTCCAGAGGCGGCGGCTCCGTGTCTGACAGCTGCGGCCAGTAGGTGGAGGGAAGCCCCGAGTGCGTGGGGGAGCCGCAGCTCGAATCGTCGCTGTCGGCGGCGTACGGCTGCAGCGTGTCCCGGATGGTCTTCACCTCCCGGGCCGATAGGAAGTCCTTCGCGTTGTCGTCGCGGAGCTGCATCTTGAAGGCGCCATCGCCATGCCGCAGCAGCTGCTCGATGGCCGCCCGCTGCTCCTCGCTGTAGTAAAACTCGGGTCGCCACTCTGGCACCTTTTCGTTCACATGGCAGTCGTCCAGGATGCCCAGCTGGGATTCGGCCATGGCGGCGCTCGACCCGGTGAGCGAAGCCGCGGATCTCTTTTACCTGTGTGACTTAGGTGAGCGTGGGGACAGAGGCGGGGCTAAGCGGCACTGCTGTCAATTATCCGCCTCACCTGACAGGTAAGCTTCTCTTTCACGAGAAGGGGCGTGGCTATAGGGATGCTGCTGTCAATCCGCCTTACCCGGCAGGTAAGCTTCCCCTTCACGAAAGGGGCGGGGCTAAGCGACACTGCTGTCAATCACCTGCCTCACCCGGCAGATAAACTTCCCCTTCACGAAAGGGGCGGTGCTATAGAGACGCTGCTGTCAGTCATCCGCCTCACTTGGCAGGTAAGCTTCTCTTTCACGAAAAGGGGCGTGGCTATAGGGACGCTGCTGTCAATCATCCGCCTCACCTGGCAGGTAAGCGTCTCCTTTCACGAAAGGGGCGGAGCTATAGGGACGCTGCTGTGAATCATCCGCCTCACCTGGCAGGTAAGCTTCTCCTTCATGAAAGGGGCGGGGCTAAGCGGCGCTGCTGTACACAGAGAGAACTAATGTCAAACGTTTATTAGTAGACTATATTTATCATTTGCTGTGGGGTATAAATACGACACAGACGATTTTAATCGGCGCTGCTATCAATCATCCCGGCAGGTAAGCTTCTCCGGGATTTATGCACCTGCCGCAAGTTTTGCATAAAAACTGTAAAGTACAGGTAACCGGAGCGCAAAGTTATCTTTAGTTATTATTATGGTCTAGCATATTCTTTCACCAATATTTGAATCACAAATAATATTTCAGGCTAATATTTCAGGTATGTCACCCTGAGTTTAAAAAAAAAAAAAAACACCAGTACATAGAGAGAACTAATGTCAAACATTTATTAGTATGCTATATTTATCATTTGCTGTGGGGAATAAATACGACACAGACAATTTAAAAATCAGAATTAGGTTTATTGGCCAAGTATTTTCACACACACGAGGGATCGTCTGATCAGTGTCACTCAGTCGACTTGCAGAGGACGGTGTTAAACAACTCATTGCGATGTAAAATGTACCATTTCTTTGTGCATTTTAACTTATTTTTCTATGTGTTTTACATTTTAAAATGTACCATAGGACTGCATAAGATGATGGAAAATATCTATCATACGTTAAATCAGTTATATTACTGACGGAGTGTGAAATGTAGCCGTCTCTTTCCTGTTGTTATTTCTGAGTGGGTTTTGCTCCCGTTTAAGCTTCATATATAGAGCTCTGGAAAAAATCAAGAGACCACTGTATTTTAAAAAAGTAAACCTGCAATTTAAAATCCTGGTTTAATCTTGGTTCTGCTGGCAGAAGGCTATACATTGTGAGACAGGCTGCTTACAGGCTCCAAGTTCCTAAGACAGCAGTACACAAGAACAAGGTGAAGCAGGAGACACTGGGAACGACCAGAAACCAGGCAAGTAGAAGGTGGAAGCGACTTTCTAATGCCAGAGATGACCGTCAACTTATCTGGCAGCGCCTCATAAATCAGAGGATGGTCTCAAGTGGTCTTCAAAAGGAATGGCAAACATTAAGTGCAGGTGTGAAGTGCACTGCTAGGACAGTTCAGGCTCCTAGAAGCAGGACCGAAGACGCATAAAGCAAGGAAGAAGCCCTTCATTAATGAGAAGCAGGGAAGAACCTGGCTGGAGTTTGCAAAAAAAAGTTAATTTTACACAGACCCATAAACTAAGAAATGAGTGAAACTAAAAATTTTGCTGTGGTCTCTTAATTTTTTCCAGAGCTGTAGATTAAATGTATCTCAGCAAATGGATGTAGTTGCACGAATGAGAATCTGCTCTGATCCATTGTAAACTGGACCACTGAGCTTCACAACAGCTTAATTTGTTTTTATATTAAAAGGTATCACCACTGCAATTTATAAGCCAAAAAACAACAAAATATGTCAGTATGTACAAGTTCAGTGCCGTTTATCTCTGGCTACCGTATCCTTCATGGTAAATTCCTGATACCTTATATGTTAACTCTGGTCTTGTGGGCCGGGAGCAACCACCAGCACTGCTTAGATGGGCATGGTGTAGTTGGCTGGGAAGAGGCCGATTCTGCCCCGCAGTCTTCCTTTCCACCACGAAGGATCGGACCAGTCGAGAACCTCCAGGATTTCCCCGGTGCTGAAGCCCAGCTCGTCCGCCTCCTCCGCTACGAAGTCGTACAGCGCTCTCACTTGCTTGGCGGGCCGCTGGGAATATGCAGCGCACAGGGACAGGGAAAGTTTTTGTAACAGAAATGTGGGACATAATAGCCTTTTGGGAGGTGGGGGGGGGCAGTATAGAAGCTAGGGGTGAGAGATCACCATTAAAGCTTTGGAAGGGCTGTGTGGACGGTACCTGTGTCAGCGCCATGGTGTCAGAGGCTCGGCGGGGCACGGGGGCGGGACCAAAGGGGCTGCTCCTCCCCACTGCCCCGATGGTGTGAGCCCTCTCCTCCATGTTATTCCTCCTGGGCTGAGAGGGCAAGGAAACATGCACGGGTTTAACTGCGGAAGGAAGAACGCCTCGCGAAGGAACAAATCCACCATGTTAGAGACTGCATGATGGATGCTTTTACAAGCATCGTGGTAGCAGCAGAACAGAATTTCCTCTGCCTATAGTGTTTTATTTATCAGCCTTGCCTGTATGTGCATGAAGACTTATAATTAGTAAACGTCATGAGGTGTCTGTATGTTAATGTGCCTGCAGGATGTTTGCTGCTGGAGTGAGCCCCGTCCTCAGAGACGTGCCCTCGCCTGGCGCTGCCTAACACAGTCTAACACAGCCTAGCACAGCCTAATACAGCTTAGCACAGCCTAATACAGCCTAGTGCAGCCTAGAAAAGTTTAACACAGCCTAGTGCAGCCTAACACAGCCTAATACAGCCTAGCGCAGCCTAGCAAAGCTTAACGCAGGCTACTGCAGCATAAAGCAGCCTAGCAAAGCTTAACGCAGCCTAACACAGCCTAATACAGCCTAGCGCAGCCTAGCAAAGCTTAACGCAGACTAGTATAGCATAAAACAGCCTAGTGGAGCCTAATGCAGCCTAGCACAGCCTAACATAGCCTAGCAAAGCTTAACACAGCCTAGTGCAGCCTAACACAGCCTAGCAAAGTTTAATGCAGCCTAGTGCAGCCTAACACAGCTTACCAAAGCTTAACCTAGCCTAGTGCAACGACCTCCTGCCTGCCAGTGACCTTTCACAGATGCTCGCTTCGTTTTCATGGTGAAACAGTCAGTACGCAGGAGGTGACTCCTGTGCAGCGGGAGGTGTGTGTGCGCGGGGTGAGTGTCTCAGTACCTGCTGAACAGGGGGTATGGCGTCAAAGTTCCTGAAAGACGGGGATCCTCCGTGGCCGTCATAGTGGTAACTCCTCCCCTCGGGACCACTTCCCCTCTTCCCCTGCTGAGAGGGTGGGACAGACCTTACAGACAGATCACAGGCTCTGCATCACACATTCGCCATGTGTGAAGATCTATGCTATTCCTATCTGTTCGGAAAACCCCTATACCGCAGACTTTTTCGGGTTTCCCGTTTCGGAAATGCTCGGACCAGCGCGGGATGTTACGTTTGGAGCAAAGCGACCCCTTAGGGCCTGTGTGTGTATGCATGGATTCAGCTTCAGTGCCCCCGTACTACGCTGACCCCACACCCTAAAGGTGGCGGCATAATTCAGACCAAATCAAAGTCTGAATTATCAACATCATGTTAGCAATACATCGTCATACAAGCGCTGATCGTTGTTTCAGCTCCCCACCTCTGCAGGGTCCCGGAGGCAAATTTTTTCATTTGTTCTGATCCATAACTGTGGCGCCGCATGGTTGGTAAAGAGGACTAATTATGCAGTTATCTGCACACTTTGCACACCACTTGTATCTCTGAATAGTGTAAATTAATATGTGTACAGATGCTCCTCTACTTACGAACTTTCAACTTATGAACTTTCAGACATACGAACGAAGAGGACTGTAAGTCCAAATTGTGTTCACTGGGCTCCCGTTTCCTGTCCACAACATCAATTTATTCAAATGATATTGAATAACGACTTACGAACATTCTAAGTTACAAACGGCTGTTCGGAACGTAACTCATGCGTAAGTAGAGGAGCGTCTGTATTTGTATATTTCGATAAATAGTGTGACTGTGAGTGTTGTGTAAATTCTTGGCTTCCCTGTCTGTGCTGCTGTTAGTATTAAATCAACAGCAACTATTAATAAAGAAAGCAAGTTCCATTCTAAAATGGCTGTCATCTGCTTTATTAAAATGACTTATGCACTTACCGCAATACCTTTATTTGCACAAGCATTCTATTGAAGGCAGTCTATGCCTTCCAGGTGGCCTCATTTTAAGTGGGATTGTTCTCGGCGACGTGTTTGATTGCGTTGTGTCTAGCCGTCGCTTGTGACACGCTGCCACCTTAAGTCACGTGCCGATAAATCCAAGCGTATGTGCATGTGGCTGAAATTCCACTGGGGCCCAGCAGGTGGCGCCGTGGATTCGCAAGGCGCAGATACTCTCCTACCTGATGGTGCATGGGCGGGAACGGCTCGCTTGGCCTGTCCTCCCTCAGGAAGATCTGGGTCTGCTTGGAGATGGAGGTGGTCTTGTAGTACTCCACCAGCTTATTCAGGGAGATGAACTTCTCCGTCCACAGGAAGTAGCTGCCTTTTTTGTCCTTCATCACTTTGAAATGCTGCACATCGCAGTGGTGTCTGTGGGCACACGGATCGCTTTGGGGACTGGTCTGGTATGTTGGGGGCAAAGGGCTCTTTTTCATGGCTCTCTTATTTAAACATTCAGGCTGATGATGTGATCAGTGGTTTTTCCACAGTATAGGACCACAGTGTATCAGGTTATCGTAGGAACATGATAAGCCTAGTATCACATCACACTGACTTAGCAGATGCAGTTATCCAAAGTGACGTATGATTTTCGAAAGCAGGGTCAGACAGGCCCGGGGGGGGGGGGGCGGCTGCGGCTTATGAGCTCAATGGCGAAATGACTCTGCTGACCTCAGACTTTGAACCGATGACCTTCCGGTCTCGGGGAGTCCTAAGCAGTATATAGCAGTTGGTTTTTTCAATAATTTATTCGTGTTGTGTGGTGGATTTAAAGGGCAATTTTCTGTCCATGTCACAGAGCACTGGCTGGATTTAATGAGTTTTGAGAAACCCATTTACTTTGAGACAAATGGTGCCAGAGCCAATGGTGTAGGAGAGAGTTTGATAGTGGGGGTGGGGGTAGCGACACAGCTTAAAAATTTTACATATAAATGATTATTTTCTATTTTCTGGAGGGATGACTGAAGCCAGGATAAATACTGGGGCCCACACATCCCTCCGTTCCCCGGCCACTACCCCTCTGTGTGCAGTGACAGGACAGGCAGGGCGGGCGGTTGCCGGGGCCCCAAACTAGGAGGGCCCCCCCACAATGCACCTGCAACTGCAATGGCAAATCAGCCTTATTTGTGTATTCCATTTTTCACAAAAGTGAAAATACAAGACTTGTGTTTATTAAAATGTCTTTCTGGTATTAATTTTGATGTTTAGCTAAAACAATTGTGGGAAATTTTACCATGCTGGAGGAGTGGGAGTTGGAGAGTTATTTCGAAAAAGGCCCCCAGAGACGCCTCTGCCTAGTGAGACAGGACAAACTTACCTTGAACTAACTCTACTTCAGTGTACATGCAGTGCTCAGTCTAGCCAGCAGGGAGAGCACCAACCAAATAAATGCAGAATACTTTCCCTGGGATAGCAAAGGGACCCAGTGGTGAAAATAGCATGTAGGATCCTCCATACCATTAACCCTCAGTGCAGTGGGGGGGGGGCTGCAGGATATGGGGCCTTTCTGCAGGCCACAGAATCGGCCCTGAGCACTCTGTCTGTTTTTCACTACCGTCCGCCGTGGGTGGCGCGTGTGTGTGTGTGTGTGTGGGGCGGGGTGGGGGAGGGGGTCGTGGGCCCACCTGACAGAAATGGAGAAGTCCCCCGGAGAATTCTGGCTGCCACGAATGAGGAAGGAGCCCACAGTGCGGGACATCAGCAGCTCCTCTGCAGCGGGGCGACTGGCGCTCTCGTGGAACCAACTGGCGGGGGGGGGACGTGTGGTTATGCAAACATACGGACACACACTGGCTGTACCCGCACACATACGGACACGCACTGGCTGTACCCGCACACATACGGACACACACTGGCTGTACCCGCACACATACGGACACACACTGGCTGTACCAGGAGACATACGGACACATGCAGACACACACAGGGAATACCTGCACACATACAGGCACAGGGAATACCTGCAGAGTATTCACAGGCTCACCTGGGTACATTCATTTCTGTGTAATTTTTGGGCACGAACCCTTCATGGCCGTGCAGCTCCGCCTTGTACCAGTGATCCTCACTGTTCAGGATCTGGGGGAAGCGGAGGGAGGTAGAATAAAGGGAAGCGTGCATGTGTGCAGTGGCAAGGCGGCATGGGCTTCCTCAGTCGCACCATACACGGTTTGGGGGGGGGGGGGCAGTAATTAGCACCATGGTGACTGAAGGGCCGTTTCGGTTCCCGCTCACCTTCAGAGTGTCGCCCTTCCGGAAGCTGAGCTCATCCTCGGCAGTGGCGTTGAAGTCGTATTTCGCGACGGCCTCCATGATGGATGGGAGGGGGGGGGCACGGGGAAATCGTAGGAAGGGAGAGCCACTTGTATCTGCGGGTACGGCAGGAGAAGATCTGAGTCGTGATGTAGATAGTAAGTATACTGGGGACTTTGTAAACACAAGGACTGTTTGGTTAACCAGTTACTAGCCAGTGGTTCTGGGCACACAGCTATCAGATCCAGGCAACTTTCAACAACGAAAAAATAGGTGAACCAATAACCGCGGCAACAGGGGCTTTGTGTTTAGTGGCTGCCTGTCATTTAATGCTGCCTCACCCAGGGTAATATTTCACAGGTTTTGTAGTTTTGCCCCTTTTAAAATTACATGGTTTGATTTACAACCAGCACAGGTTTTCAAAAGAAAGGCTCTTTTTGTTTACCGTGCTAAAAATTGTGTCTGAGGGTACATATAAGTGTATAAATGCATGATGGTGTTGGAGCAGTTTAGCAGTATGACTTGTACCCATTTGTACCTACACCTCCACCACATTTTGCTTCTGGGTGGGTGTGGCCTCACCTGTTACGAAGCTGATGGCAGCAGCCTAACTGCAACAATGGGAGCCAGCATCCACCGTGGCCAGCCTATGGGAAGCAAATATGAAAGTTAGGGGGCGGGGCCTGCAGCATTGAGGGTATTTCCATTCAAATATACCACGTTTCCAGCCTATAGCTGGGGTCCTGATCCTGTTGCCTGTATAACGATTAGCACTAGCTGCTAAGGTGTGCGAGGGTCCCTTTCCACTCTGTCTCACTCCTGATCTCCCCCGTGACACTCCAGCGCTGCCCCGAGGCACAGCCTGCCCTGCAGGGCCACTCTTCATCTGCGAGGAAATATTTATGCATCCCTTTCTGGCAGGGGGAGATGTATCTGCTGATTTCTATCTCAAAATTTAGGGCAGCAAAGGAAGCTAATTGGGGGCACTTGCATAAGTGTGACAGTGATTCAGGTGCATTGACCGTCTGACAGGCAAATGGGGCAAATTTCATTAGACGCACAGGGGCGTGGCAGCCGCATCTGACCGGATATCTGCCCGTGTGTGTGAAATGCACGGGCAAAGACAAAACAAGGAAATGGCAACTTGTACACACGTTTTGATTATTCAGTCTACATCTGAGATGCTTTAAAGAATACGACTGCTATGAATGTAACAGAAATGCCTGTTTCCTGCGAGCTCTGTGGGGTTTGGGGGTCAGTGCCAGGTGGCTGCAGTTAATCTCCATTAGGTAATGCAGGGCCTCACATGTCACAAACTTGCTCATTTGAATTGTGTTCCTGGCAGTGATCTCATGGCCAAAAACATCTGCACAGCCGCATCGAGAGCCGAGACTGGGCCCTGCTTCCTTCTCTCGGTTCCTCATGCGCATCATCGAAGCAGAACCCCCAGCTCACAGCCCCCACCCCGCCCTCTGGCCGCCTCTGAGGTCACAACCAGACCACGGGACTGTCTGCTTCATGTTAGGTGGTGTCCGTTTGGGAAAGGAACTGTCAAGATGAAGAGGTTCAGGCTTAGAGGGCTGATCGTCTGCCTACTGACCAGCGTGGAGCCGATCAGGTCAATAAATTGATATCGAGTTTACATGCAGGTGGCTGGAATGTGACTCAGCAGGTAAGACTACGGTGCCTGTGATTGGATGGTCCCTCATTCGAACCCCAGCGAAGGCAGCACTGCACAAGCCCTTAACCCCCAATTGCTGTGACCTTGTTTTTGCAAAAATAAAAAATGCTTCTTTTGGTGAAAAAAAATAATAATCATCAACTACATGAATGTTATTGTCATTGATCAGTCAATTAATCCTGCTATTCTAAAGTTTGGGGAGGAAGGTGCCCCCCCACGCCCCCCCACCCCCCCTGCAGTCACGGTATCGCTTATCTGGTTCCGGTCTTTTCCCGTCTGGCTCCCGTTCCAGCCTGATAAAAACTGTTCCAATTACCTGAGCTTTAGAATCGGACATTGCCTTCGACAGCATTTTCATCACCTCACATAAAAACCACCCATTGTCATCTTTCTTTATTTTTACCAAATACAGTCCACCATCAAGTGACTGGCTTTGAGGTCTCAGAACTGATATACTACATCTATTTTGTTGGATCTCTATTCAATGTCAGCTATCTTTGCAGGGGACAGAAATATAAAGGAGAGAGATGAAGAAAACTTCTTCCGGAGAGGCCTATCAAGACAGGCTGGCATGGAGCAGGCAGGATGCCTTCCTGCAGAGCGATCGATAGAGGATTTTCTATCGCGAGTGCTCGCTTATTTTCACAAAGACCAGGCTTATCTCTCTCACCCTGCGAACTGCTCCAAACTAGGTCAGCTACACTGCTGGTCGGCAAATCCTTCATACAGCGAGAGGAGAGGACTTTTCCCTCAGGGAAGGTGATCCTGCGCACATGTAACCAGAGAGATTCCTGAAGCTGCGAAGATGTTTTCTTTCCTGGATAACTGGAAGCGGGAAGCAGAGGAGACAGATAAACATCGGCAGGGGTTGTACGTGGGTCGCCGTACTGTAAAGGTCACACTTTCGGGCTTATTTTGCAATAATGCCGGGTCACAGTTTAAGTGACGCTGAAATGGGGTTCCCGAGAACCGAGTTTTAGTGTCCGGGGCGTTCAAGCAAATCATGTGACTCTTACAGAAAAAAATAGTCAGACTAAGAGAATACGAAATATATGATCTGCAGCATACTGACTGTATGTATCCCATACTGATTGCAGGTAGCCAGTAATGGTATTTCATTAAGGACCCACATTGAAGTCAGTCTGGTAACGCTGGGATTTGAATCGGTGACCTTCTGATGACAGGCAGAGCGCCGTAACCTGCTGAGTCACACGCCGCCCCCCAATTCACCCCAAAGCTGATGGTCTGAGAGACGCTGGCTTGGCAGCGCTGGGTTGGGAGAATCATGGATGCTGCCTGGAACGTTCTTAGCTGGGCTTGGAAATCGGCTTTCTGGTGGCTTTGGGATTAGATACGGAAGCAGAAGTTATGCTGTAGTCAAGAACCTGAGGGGAGAGCCGGATAGCGGGCGGGGCTTCGCGGATGAACCTGTCATTAGCCTGTAGGAGGCAGTGGAGAGCCATACACAGCAGATATTTTACACAGAATGGCTTTACATACAGGGCTAAGCTATATGACTGCATATCATACAGCGAGTCCCATTATGTACAGGGAGGAGGTCACATGACCCCTCAGTCGCAATCAGATCATGGCCGTTTCCCTTCACAGAGGATTAACCTGCTGTTTATATAATACCGCTGTGGAGCAGCTAAGCGGCAGGAAGAGGGACAGGTGACGGGTGGCGCCGTCTGTAGCCCAGAAGAGGCAGCCGTTTGAAGCCTTTCAGCGGGCAGCCTTCCTGGCCGTGCCGTCTCCTCCGTCCTCGGTGACCCAGACCCAGCCGTCGTCCAAATTATAACCCGAGTTTAGGAGAGAGAGAGATGTCCACAACACGCCGCAGAGAGTTTTAGCCCCGCGCGATGACGATGGAGAACGCTGGTTCGGTCTTAAGTAAATGATCATCTTATTGCTTTACTGAGTAACGGGAAACCGCGAGACGGAGGTCCGTTCGTGATGGACGGGCTGCAGCAGGCCGAAAACGTTTTACTGCCGAAAATTTTACTTAAAGGAATTATTATTCTAATAACTGTGAGAGAGGGAGGCCAGCTACTCCAGGAAATACGGGGGAATAAAATGTGTGACGACTCGCTATTTAAATTTTGTGTCTAAATAGCTTGTGGGATTTTTAAGGAACAAAGGCTTGACTTAATGTGATCCAGAGAGCAGAAGAATCGATTAACCGGCGCCGCTCTCTGCTGTGCCCCTTAAACCGGGTCTAAGAGGACGAGCCCAACGTGCCCAGGGACTATATCTATGTCCGCCACAGGCTGCCTTTCAAGTCTGCATTTCTGCATTTCTATCATTCGAACAGAAAGTTTAATGCCACTTTCGCAATCCAGCATCTTTGGTATACGCTCGTCGATTGCAGCTAATAAGCTCACCCGTCAGAGAGCGGCATGGGGAGTCACTAAGAAAAAAAAAAAACAAAGAAAAGGGGAAGTTAAACAGATGATGAAATTAAAAATATGAGAAGGAGCTGTTTCAAAGCAGGTCAGTAGGATGCAGACTCGAGTATGCGAAGTGGTCACCTCCGTCAATCCCTGGACAAACTTCACGGAGGCAGCGTGACATTCCACTCCGGAGGAACACAGAGCACCTCCTTCATCATAATCTAATTACGGAAATGGGGATCATAAGAGGGGGCTGTCCGCCTGGTTCGCTTTGCGCACGGCAACACACGCTGCCTGAAAGAGCAGCGATAATGTCGTCCTGATTACGACTGGTGCTGTTTGCTAAGGATCTCGAAATTATCCTCATGTACACTACATGCTAAAGTCTTAGCCAGTCAAAGGAAATCATGTTTAAATGATCTTCATGTTGGCGTGAAACCGTCATGTTTGATATCCTCTGTGTACCGAGGACTGATAATCCCAGGATTCACAGCAATCATCCCTGTATTTTTTGACTTGACCACTAGCACACCTAGTAAGGCTAATCAATACCCCATTTAACTTTTAAATTAATTAATTTTATTAATTAAGTGAGTTGGTGGTGACATTTAACAAATTCATGTAATGGCTGAGGTGGCGCTGAGGAGAGCTTTGGGGACTGAACCATGTTCATCTAGTCTTCTAAGAAGATGACGGTAACTTTTTGGAGAACTGAAGAAATTCTTGTTAGTTTTTATTGCGGTACTCTTAATTTGCATATGTTCTACTGTTAAATTGTTGTTTTCCACAGCAAATACACATTTAATACCCTGATATATACCTTTAAATATTTTCTTTGACCACCTAAGAATTTAGCACAATATTATATACTGTATTATATGGTTTTTGAGCATTTTAATTTGAATAAATTAACACATGAAAAAACTGAGTTTAGATTAACTGCCTGAGTTTAATTTTCAGCAGATTCATTTCAGATCTGCCACCATACCTTTTGCAGGGCGTAGTTATGCCTGTTACTAATATGCAAGACATCTTTTTTTGAGTCCACATTTAAAGAAAGCATCTGTGTTTTTTTACAATGTAGACAAAGCTAAACTTACATGCTATCTCCATTAGTAGTAAACAAGTCATGTGCCTCGTTCAAAGGGTGTGTAGAAAAGCTCAGCCTGATGTGTGGAGCGATACATTAAATGCTGATGCCTTTGACCTTGTCTTCTCACTGGTATCTTCACTGGGCAAATTGCAGTGAAGCTTGACTTGCTTTCTGTTCTTTACTGCTCAGCGATGCAGTGCGGGGTGGGGGGTGTGCGGG
>JAODJW010000045.1:9736136-9749937 GCA_026777045.1 Hyperopisus bebe
ACCTTGGCGTGAGCTTGTATTGTGGAAGGGGTAGGGGGAGGGGGGGGGTACGGAGTGGTATTACTGCGAGGGAAGCAGATGGTCAGGAAGCAGGGGGACGGTCAGACCCAGCCAAGAAGGGTTTAAAGAGGGAGGGAGGGGCGGGTGGATTGAGCAGATGAGGATGGGAAAGAGCAGGGCAGCAAGCGAAGGGGTTATAGAGCCAGAGCGCCCAGCCGCGCCCTGGAGGCCCGCCCAGCCGCGCCCTGGAGGCCCGTTCATGAGGATGAGGAGGGTGGATCGGCGTGGAGGGGGGGGGTTGTGGCACTGACCCTGCGGACAGCCTGGGAGGTGTCAGTCCTGGAAGGTGTGATGTGGTGTGATCACAGTGGAGGAGGGCTGGACGTGGGGCTGGAGGAGGTGCGAGGAGCTGCCCCTGATCTGGGAGGTGAAGCAAGGGTCATTGTCAGAACCAGAAAACAGAGGAAGCCACAATTACTGTCCTGGCAGGAAGTGTGGGAGTGTCATTAATCAATTGGGGCCATGCTCTCCCTGCGTCTGGCCTGCATTCAGGCTTGCCGTTTGACCTTTTCTGCCAGCATGCGTGCGGAGAATATCCCTTTTTAAATACCACCGTAATTAATAGTTTTCCTACACAAAGCCTGTCAGCTCCTCTGGATGCCGTCTCGCCTGCGTTTCGCATTTCTGCACTGCTGGGTTCTGATGTAACCGTGATGACTGCATGTTACCCGTGGCATATCTGGAGGTCGGCCGTGGGGGGCGCCTGCTGTCATTTCGGCCCCCCCAGCTCGTTGCTTCGCTCTGAAGGTGCCCCCGGACTCAGCCGGCCCCGCACAAGGAGCGGGATCAGAACCCGTGACAGATGGGTTGACGTAAAAGGCCGTTCCCGGGTTGCGGTGCACTTCCCCTGGACGTCCCAGATGGTGCTGTGGTGCAGAGTCCTGCATCGCTAGCAGATAGGGCTAAACCACAAAATGAGATGCAGGGAGAGGTCCGCCCTCGCTAGACTGCGCCTCCTGCTGGAAGCACCTGGTGCCACGCTGTAGATGCGGGCAGCGAGGGGCAGAACGGAACGAGGTTTCGGGCTGGGCCTGGGATTATCGCCGACTGGTCTAAGCCTCCTCACATTGGCTTCTCTGCTGGTTCCCACTGGGTTAAACAGGTGGCGAGTGCCGTGATAATCCCTCAGAGAGCTTTGGCGCCTAATCTCTCTCATGGGTCCGAGCAGCCAACCCCACGCACCGTTTAGACGTTGGGGAAGAGCATGTTTGTTCCCATTTTTAGATGAATGCAGCAGAAGAAGAAAGGCAGATCTGTCTTTGGCTGTAAGATTGCTGAACAATGGAGCGGCTATGAGCAGCGTGCGGATGGTGCCTGTGTGGAGGTGTTGGAGCACATGTTTCTCAGTAAGCAGTCCTCACTTCCAGTCCTGCTTCCTGTTTTCTAACTGATTTATTTCAAGGTCCTGCCTCCCCCTCATAACCATCTCAGCAGAACGGCAAAGTGCTTGGGCGCAGTCCCACTCCTGACCAGCAGGGGGAAGTGTGGCACCGCTGTCCCTACTGCAACATTTACATTTATGAAGAAAAACTCCTGAGGCCAAACAATAGGAGGGAAAGGAGATTTACGCTTAGACAGACAGACACATGCCAAGCGCCAGGAGGAAGCGGAGACTTCCAGTTACACAGGCACAGAGGCAGGGGGGTCGGCTTGGAGGGGCAGGGGGGACAGAGGGACCCCTGATAATATGTCCGCTTGGAGTCTGGAATCGCAGCACACCTAAGGGGGCCACTCAAAAGAGGCTAAATGTAAGGGGGCGGGGCTTGGTTATGTAATCAAAGATTCTTCCACAGCTCCAAAAACAGGAAACAGAGCAGTATAGCCTTGAACAAAAGACCACACTGCAGCACTGAAGAGCGATGATAATAATGGATGGCTAAAGCCTGCTCAGGCCGCATGGAGGATCCGTGCTCAGTCTCCAGGTGCCACCCGTCACTGTAGCTGCCTGGCAGCCATAAATTACAGGGATAAGAGTAAAGAGTGACTGACCCCCAGCGACTTGGGTAAATGTTTGGGCCGTAATGCTGATGGATACAAAGTAAGAGTGCTGGTGGCCCTAAGTATAGAGAGCGTGAGAGAATGGAAAGAGAGAGACAGAGCGAGAAAGAGAGAGAGTGTGTTGGTGGGCTGATATACAAAGATGATACATATGGATAATATTTGCTGCTTACAATAGAGAGAAGAAGGCTGGCAGAGGAATGAATGACACAAAGGGGCTGTCACCATGCGTGCTGTCACCATGCGTGCTGTCACCATGCGTGCTGTCACCATGCATGCTGTCCATGCACAGAGACATTGTGCTTAGGGCCATCATGGCACACAGGTACACAGCGACGAGCGCAGCGGGGTTTCTGTAGGACACAGGCACGTGCTTCAAGGAGGAGTCTGCCCACTCTGCACTGCGGATCGATCCATTTGCAGTGGGGGGAGCGCATGGTGCTGTGCCGCTTGACTGAATGGCACGTGTCTCACACTGCTGCTCTGATCTGTGTTAGATTATGTTGTGTTGTATTGTGCTATTTAGACTGTGCCGGGCTGTATCAGGCTGTGCTGTGTGGTTTCAGGCAGTGTCGTCCACTGCTACAATACACTGCACTTTGATGGGCTGTGTTGTGATGTTTTGGGATATGATTTGTCACACTGTGTCAGGCTGTATTTTGCTGTGCTGGGCTGTGTCAGACTGTATTGGGCTGTGCCAGGCTGTGTTGGGCTGTATTGGGCTGTGTCAGGCAGTTATAGCCGTGCAACGCTGTGTTTGGCTGTGATGGGCTATACTAGGCTGTACTGGGCTTTGTCAGGTTGTGTTAGGCTGTGCTGGGCTGCTTTAGGTTATACTGGGCTGGGTTGTGCTGTGCTAGGCTGTGTTGGATGGAATTGGGCTGTGCCAGGCTGTGTTGGGCTGTATTAGTTCTGCTAGACTGTGTTGGGCTGTATTAGCCTGTGTCAGACTGAGTCAGGCTATGTTATGCCACACAGGGATGTGAGAGGTTGTGTCAAGCTGCACTAGACTGTGTCAGACTGTGTTGGGCTGTGTCACGTTGTGTTTGGTTGTACTAGGCTGTGTCAGGCTGTCTTGGACTGTATTGGACTGTGTTAGGTTAGGACAGGCGATGTTGGCAGTGCTGGGCTGGGCCAGACTGTATTGGGTTGTGTTGGGCTGTGTCAGGCTGTGTCAGGCTGTGTTGGTCTTCGCTGAGGCGTGTCTCTCCTGCTCCCCCCGGCTCTGCAGTGTGTCGCTCTACACTTCTGCAGCATGCCAGGCTGCGTTTTGCCTTCTCCCTGAGAGCAGATGGCAGCTCTGCGGGGACCCGCCTGGCCACGGCGTCTGTATGTGGCCTGACGCTCACTCTGCTCTGTAGCTGCGCTTTTCTGCTATGCTTGCAGTTCTCCCCACTCCTCCCTCCCACCTCCCCATAGCAGTCCATAAGCTTCAAATGCCCCCAACCCCCCCCACAACCACCACCTCCCCCACATGGACAAGGGGCAGAATGTGAGAGTAGGGGCCCAACACTGCGCCTGCAGACCTCTCTGTACGCATGAGATATATTTTTGGTTTCTTCAATAGAGCCACAGAAACACAAAATGAGGAGATGGAGAATGATTCGCCTTGCCCTCTGGAGAATTGCGTTTCCATGGCAACATCTCAAGCTGACCTCACATAATCAGAACAATAACAAGAACCAACAAGAACTACTGCAAAGTCACCAATGAAAATGAGCATCCTTGTTCTGCATCCTGCCCCCTCATCAATATCCTCTCAAAGAAATAACCATAATTAATGCAGAAGTACCTGATGATGCTGCGAAGAGGCACAACATGACCAATCACAGAACACTATGATATCATGTGACACAGCCTGACCAAGCATAATATATTGTGAAATCACATGACACTACCTGACCAACCAGAAAACATTGTTGCGTCAAGTTACACAACCTGGCCAACTGTAGGACATCGTGACATTAGGTGACACTACCTCACCAGGTAAAACTGTGACATCACAATAGCACAACTTGACCAAACTTTAAACACCTTGACATCACTGACAGTATCTGACTGAACCTGAAATGTCTCAACGTCATGTGACACAAGGTAATGGTGACGGGAGACGGCAGAGCCTTTTCCCGCTGTCACGCGGTCGGCTCATCCCTTGGGTAGCTGGGTGTGACAGCAGGGAAAGGGGCCTGTCTCAGCGGCTCCGCTTGGCTTCCTCTCGTCACGTGACGGACGTTCTCCTGCACTGGTCATCTTTCCTCTTTTCACTTCCTGTTCATTTGTATACGCCAAGCTTCTTCTGAACGATGAAAGTCTGACATAAAAACACATGCTGATGTCGGGATATTCCAATACTTTTTCTAACCCTAACCCTAGCCTCAGTTTGATAACCTTAACCCTAATTTGGGACCTTAGGGTGAATCACCAGGCTGTTGCCTTCTCAGAGTGGACCAGAACCACAGCCCAGCTCTGCAAGTCTCTAACGTCCCTCCGGCTATTTTCGGGCCTTTGGAAGGCGTAGCTATTCTCCTCCTTTTCTTTGCCTGTCAGCTGCTCTGTCCTTCACAGAAAGGCATAGAAGAATTCACTGTTGAGCTGATCCTTTTGGGGGGGGGGGAGTGGACTTAGTGTCTCTTTGAACAGGGAGCTGTCATGCCTTTTGGGGGGGGGGGTTGGTGTCAAGCTAACAGCTGTCTGAGCTACAGGCTGAGTGTGGCCCCTGTGCAGAGGCCCCCCCACACCCCCAAACATGGGCCCGGTCGCCCTTGGCCCGTAGGATGGCTCGGGCCTTGTGGACTGTGCCCGTGGGTGATCCGAGAGCTTGGCAGAACCACAGGGATGCAGTGGTGACCATGGCAGCAAGGGCAAGGAAGGATGGTGAGCCGGCCCCCGGCGATGTTGCCGTCGGTGCCCTGCCGCACGCCGATCAGACCCCCGTGTCCCATCTTAGCCGTTAAATCCATCATGCAGGCTCATTTACACAGCACACCCCCGAGCTCCAGATTACGTCGTCAGCCTGCCATTGCCGCTGCCACAATCCGAATGCGACGGACTTGTCGTGGAGGAAAGATGCACGGACACTTGATTCATCATCCTCGCAGAAATGCAGGCCTGTCATTTTCACACCCCCTGGGGCTGTCTGGTTTTATTAATTAGGATCATCATTATGATCACCCCCCGAGCCGGTGTGATGGAACGGTCTGCTTCAGGCTCCAGTGGCAGCCGTGCCAACATGCCCCCCATCGGCCATTCCACCATGCTGGCTCCGGGGGGTGTCTCTGATGCTGATGTTCTATCATAGTCACTCATCTGCCCAATACTGCTTCAGGCATTTCTGAAGTGGGGGCAAAACCATTCGCTCTACCACACCCCTTTGTGACCCCTGGGGGGGCAAAGGTACTGATCCCAAGCTTGGACATAACATGAACATAGATCTTCCTGGTTCCTGTGTGACAGTAATGGTGAGTGTTGATTATTGGCTCATAAGTGGGTGGGGGGGGTGGTTGTTGAGATGTTCCATTAATAAAGTCTTTGCCAATGTAATCATGCGGATAAATGGTTCATTGTGGAAAATAAATTACAAGCAAGACTGGGCAAGGGATCGGTCAGCCATATTGATTTACATACATCAGAATTGATTTGGGATCTCGCAAACACTCATTTATATTAATAAAGAAACTCGTTTCTGAGATGCGACAGGGGACGAGAGTTAGAAACGGCCAAATAAAATGGGTTTGGAGTGCCAGTGGAGTGCTCTCCTAAATAGAGATTCATTTTGTGTTAAAATATATTAAAGAAACATTTAATTAAAGAAATGGCGATGAGATTGGGTGTATTAGGGTTATGTGGGGGTTTGTTTATGTTTGGCGGAGTTTGGGCAGAACATAATAGAAAAAGAGGGGGGGACATGAAGGGAAGAAAGAGGAAGATATAAAATCTCATAAATAGGGCTTGTATAACATCATCAACTGAATGCTGTTGGTCAGTCCTTTGTCCTACAAATACAAGGCATCAATAGTGAATGGCATTGTGGGTAACCTCCTGACAAATCCACCATGACAAGTCAGCTGTGTCCAGAATCTGCAAAACAACAGGAGTCGAGAGCTCAGTGTCTCTCTGTATTATTTGTTATAAATATGACATTATGTGATGGTTGATATGTTGTCGTCACTGGAGCGATGAGCTGCAGTTATTCTAAAAGTCAGACCTTTAAGCTGCTCTATTTATGCAAAAAATGCCTCTTTATATTTCAAGAACCAGGATATTCACCTTTAAAACTGCGCCCTTCAAGATGTCATTTTGAATTGCTTGTCAGTGTGATGGGCTTCTCCGCATCTGCTGCTCCTTTTGTGTGGTTCTGTAGTGACAGCAATTTCCATGTTTATTCAAGTCGTGCCAAAAGACACAGGCAGGAACGGGAAGGCGGGGCTTAGACAGCACAGTGCAGACTGACAGTACGGAGTCCCGGTGATGAGGCTCCCAGAGGTATCCGACTGCAGGTGACTGAGCCCACGGCTTAATACAGGGCAGGTTAAGCCCAGTGGCCCGTCGGACACACAAAGGCTGACATTTATAATGTTCATGTCTTGCGGAGCTTCTGCTTTCTGTATAGGAGTCATCAGTGAGAGCGAGAGACCTTCAGGGAAAGATGGAAAGTAGAAAAGAGGGGGGACAAGAGTCAGGGAGAGGGGGAAGTGCAGGACACCCGGCAGGGCGATGGTGGGGGGACGGGGAACATGACACCAGCGGCCCCTGTTATGGTTCTGCGGGAAGGTTCCTCATGGGTCGAGAACCGGTTCTGGAGGATCAGTGAGGGTGGAGCACACAGGATGTGACCATAAACACATGTGGGAGGTAGGGCTTCATAGGGACGGGCCCCCGCGGAGGGCTGTGAGGGAGAGGCGCGGGGGGTCAGGAGCATAAGGAGTGAGAGAGACGGAAAGAGAAAAGCAGGAGAGCAGTCCATGGCATCTAGAGGGCTGGTCAATAGCTACGGCTGATCTGAGGCCAGTTTATTATTTCTGGCACCTCCCTAGTGTATGTGTGTGTTTGGCTGTGCGTCAGCGTATGTGTGTGTTTGGCTGTGCATCAGCGTATGTGTGTGTTTGGCTGTGAGTTTGGCTGTGCATCAGCATATGTGTGAGTTTGGCTGTGAGTTTGGCTGTGCGTCAGCGTATGTGTGTGTTTGGCTGTGCGTCAGCGTATGTGTGTGTTCGGCTGCGCGTCAGTGCGTGTGTGTGTTTGGCAGACCTACCATTAACAGGCAAAATGAAAATACATTGTGATTGGTCTCTGATCATCATCTGACTCAGCTCTGATTGGCCAGGAATGCTCAATAAATGGAGCAGAGATATTGTGCACATACATCATGCATTTACGGTAAACATTGTCGCTGTACGCCCACACACTGCTGGCAGCTGCCGCATGGTGGGGGCCTTTGGGGAGCAGGACGGAGGCCGCGTTGCCTGGCGGTCTGCCCTCCCCCAGAGTCCCATACGCAGCCTCTCTCTGTTTATACTCATTCAAACACAAAAGGAAATAGTGCAGTGATTGCTGCAGTGCTGGTGTATTTCCATGGAAACAAGAGGCACGCCTCAGCCCTTGGTATGTGTGTGTGTGTGTGTGTGTGTGTGGGGGGGGGGGGGAGCGGCATGAGGCCCCTGCGTGGCTGCCACTGCTGTCCTGTCACGTCAAAGCTGCGGGACACGGGGGGCGAGACAGGGAGCGTCGTTTCAGTCACTTCCTACCGGAGATGTGACAGCATGGAAAGGACGGCAGATGAACCTCCATGCAAGACAGGAGCCCGTCTCCGTTCCGGCTGTAGCCGGTTTAAAAGGCGGCTCGTCCTGATAGCCGACAGCAGACGCTGCCTGTTAGGGGACCGGGCTTCTTTCAGTCGGTATCAGGCCCACTAATGAGGTGTTAAAGCGCATATCCTAAGCATGTGTACCGGGATAGGATGCGATTCCCCGTCTCGGCACCTTCGTGTGTAACCTAGTAACATAAACGCACAGTAAACCCCCCCCCGCCCCCCCCGCCATGAGAACGGCATCCCCTCCCACTTGCATTTCCTGCACCTGCGTGTGAGTTGCAGATTGCGAGCTGCTGGTCTGGTTGCGGTTTTGCCAAGCTGCTGCTCGACTTCCCGCACACCCTGGCTCGCAGGTTGAGCACACACGCATGTGCTGCTCTCACTTCCTGCATCGTTCGCTACACTTCACAGCCAGATGTGTTGCTATAATTACACATGTATTTACATGCAACATAGCCATATGGGGGTTGACACTGGAGGATGTAACAAAAAAAGGTATCTTTTTATGATGCATTGTGGTCAATAGGGGGCAGCCTGGAGTCACAGGTGGTACGCCACAGAGGGGGATTTTGCCCAGAGGATATCTGAGGCATTTAGTTCCCTGATGAAGGTTGAGAGCACATGTCCAGTCCAGTGAATATTACCTGTGTGCCTTGATAAAGCTTGATATCTCGTCACCTGTATGATGTGCGTGGGAGGGGTCCCAGTATCAAAAGAAGGAGTCGATTGGCAGGAGTGAGTGATGGACAGCTGCAGGCCACACCTTCTCGCACATCACAGAGCTCTCTGGGAAGGAGCCTGCGACAGAGGGTTCCAGTCATCCCGATTTGGGCCCTCAGTCGGCATTCGAACAGTTTGACCAAAGAGTTTGAATAATCTCTGTGAGGGCGCCTTCTGAAAAACCTGACGGCACGGGAAATAAAGACATAACACACCATCTGTCATAAATATGGGTATCTTACATTTTATTTCATAAATACATTTTACAATGAAATGTACCTGATGACTGCAGATGTATTCGGGCTGGGGGCAGGGAAAGGAAGGCAAAACTCCATCTCTATTGGTCATTCATACTACAGCTTATTGCCACAAGGCTCAATATTTACACTAAATTACAGGCATCTGATGCTGCTGTTTTTATATTGTTTTTCATTATTGCACAATTTTAGTTTGGTTTTACAGAACAAAATCAATCAATAGACACAATATTATACAAAGGAAAATATGTGTACATTTATATATTTATCGATATTTCTACTCTGTTTTAAAATGTTTTTAATGAGTTGCTGAACAGAAATATAAAGTGGCCGTTCAGGAGAAAACCGTGAGATTTGGGAAAAAATGAGAGACTGACTGTCAAGAGGAACGGAAAGACCCGGAAATGGAGATCAGACTGCAC
The DNA here is from genome assembly GCA_026777045.1 of Hyperopisus bebe. Taxonomy (NCBI): domain Eukaryota; kingdom Metazoa; phylum Chordata; class Actinopteri; order Osteoglossiformes; family Mormyridae; genus Hyperopisus; species Hyperopisus bebe. Next base: position 9,745,403 of record JAODJW010000045.1, read on the forward strand.
TCAAGGATTCAGAGTCCAGTCTGACACAAGCTTCCGCATTATGGCTCTATGCATTAAAACAGCTGCTATTTTTCTCCCAAAGGGCTTGACTAACATGGTTCGAGGTGGATATGGATGCTTCCACGGGCCAAAGATGGCAAAAAAACATGCATTGAAACAAAGATATCAAACAGCAGAAACCTGCAAACTACATGGTGAGATAAAGATGAGAATGCCTCCGTATCACCATATCACCCCCTTAAGTGCGGATTCAGTCACACATCAGCGAGTTAGCCCACTGTATTTCAGAAGGGTTGGGGATTTGGGAATGAATATACTGCAATGTCGATATGTGTCAGAGTGTGGATACAGGATTTATGCCGGGCTTTTGTTTAGCTTGTTTTGTTTTGTTGCTTCATCCCATCGGGCCGCTGCGCTCTGACAAAGGCCATAAAGTAGCGCGGTCCTTTCTGCAGCGATCCAACAAGCCCCCAAGTAGGATACGCGCCCCAAAAATTCAATCGAGGGACCCCTTCAAGCATAGGTGATAATCTGTCCCCATTTGTCCCTAAAAACTCCCGCCCCTCCCACCACAGCCAACCGGATGAGCCATCAGTCTACGCAAATGATCATACATCAGACTTTTTATACAGATGTCGATACAAAATTCCTCTAACCAGTGTGAATCCTTCTAACAGCGTCGGGTAAATGGGGAACCGAGTCCTGTAGTTTCCTTGGAGGTGCAGACACATGCAAACCAGTGTCAGGCTATAAAGGCTGTAATAAACAGAGAAGACGGGAATGTGGAGTTGCTGGTGGTTGTTTTTCGTGGCCGTGACTGACACCCTCTGGCCCCCCCAGCCCCATTACCACCCTCAGCGTCGTGCGCCTGGTATCAGGATGGCCGGGAAACGGCGATCCTGGAGCAGTGAGACTGACCCGTAAAAGGCTGAACCCCAATCGAGACACCTGCCTCACCGCCACACCCTGGTGGAGCCAACTAAATAATCAGCACAGACCACCTGCCGCACGACCCTGCTCACTCCGGCGCCTCCTAGCTGTCGTTTTAATTAGCGGTGATTAATGTGTAACGGATGGCAGCGCTTGCCTTATGTGAACCCACCAACAGTAAACAGCATTTCCTCTCACAGGAGCACCGTGATTGGCTGCTAGGGTGACCTGGCCGCCTGTGATTGGCTGCTGGACATACCAACCAATGAGCTGACAGCGCACGTGGATTAAAGCCTCATCTCTGTTACTGGGATGTTAGGGGCGTGCGGCTCGAGGATCTAAGGACCAACGTGGTCGGGCTTCAAATAACCAGGCTTCCTACCCGGATCATGTGACACAGCCCAGCACTCCTGACCAAGCATCAAATACTTGATGGGCAGGCATGGCTGGAGTCAAAGGTCGTGTGTCTCAGCAGCAAATATGCTGCTGCGAAAATCCACAGGAAAGTCAAGGCGTCTTAGTCCCTCCCAAGAGCACAAGCAGACCTGCACCCCCCCCCGCCTCCAGTCCGTGTAGGAAAAGCCATGTGTCGCATTTAATGCGAGCTGAGTCTGCTGCAGCAAGTTGCCCTGTGTGAGGCCCAGAGTGCCACTGGTATGTCTGAAAGATGCCCAGTGGACAAGCCTGGGCAATAAATTCATTACCCCACCCGACACACAGCAAAACAAAATATATTAATAAGCATTGTAATCAGCCTGACTGCAGAAAACAGCCTTATGTTAATCAGACTCAGACTCTTTTCCTGTCCGTTCAGAACCTTCTCATCTGAATAGTTATATGCTTTCATTTATCTGTGATTTCTGGAGGTAAAATTGGACTGAGGTCAAAGTTTCGACAAAACAGAAGAAGCTATTGATTCATTTTTAATACCCTGGGCTGTAATCATCTGTTTGCACCTTACAGTCGCATTCGTTTGTGTTCTGATTAAAACTCTAGGCAGTGATTGCATGCATGTATTATGTATCAGTTTACTGTGACAATAACAGAACTACACATGATGTCACTCAGCCCCGAAGCATGAATGCGAGGATGACCTAACTACTTTAATTCGTGAAGTGAGTATGAAGAGAGCCACATCACTGCAGCAGCGACGTCGTGTGACGTTAGCCCCCCTCACCCCGGATGGTGCCCCCCGTTAATGGCTGTTTGGTGTATAGCTTGGATATAACACCATCACCAGCAGGGGTTCCCATCTCCTCCACTTTTCACAGGGCAGACCCAGCAGTGTGTACTTCCTCTCACTCTGTGAGCTGCTCCACCCCAGTAAATGGCCTTTACCGTGTTTTCGTCCCCCGACTGCCATGGGCTCTCAGCTCACGCTCAGGGACGCTGAGGCCTGGGTCCCTTTGAAATGTGGCCCTCGTTCTCTAGCACCTCCCATCAGGCGTCCGCGTCCTCTGCTCCACACCAGCTGTTTCTCCCAGCCTTGATCTCCTGACAGGCTCCACGGACCCAGGCCTTGATCAGCCAAGCCTCAGAGCACCTTCAGGTGGAGGGGGTTTGCCGCTAATTTGCAGGTGTAATTAACCACATGACCAGCTGGCAGCCTTCAAAGAGAATAGGTGGGCAGATGTGGAGATCTGTCAAATCGCCCCCCTGAAATGATCTTCCCAGATAAAAGAGGAATGTGTGCAATTTGCTGCAGGTTCAGTTATCAGAGGGTGGAATATAGGGTGAGGCAGGTGAGGCAGAGTGCCAATCAGTACCAGGCAACTCCTCTCAGTCCTCAAAATGTTAACGTGTCAGCAGAGAACTGCATAGGAATGAGGTTTGGTAAGGGCTCTCTGGTCAAAAAATCAAATTAAAGCTTAATCATCTCGTTTAGCCCTCCCTCGTCCCATGGATCAAGCTTACAGTTCGTTTAGTTTCTGCCTTCCAGCAAAAGGCCATGAAATTCCCCCCCTGACTAAAATGCTGCAGGTGAGTCGAGCTCACAGGACTCGATAAGTCCACCTTTGACAGCTATGAAACGGGATGAATCTTAATGAATTTGGATGGCAGTCACATGCAGCATTCCCAAGCAGGGTGGAAAGATGGAGTACTCAATGGAATATGTAAGAGAAAAATGAACGATATGAGTACTCAACAGAATGCAGAACAGAATAATGAACTGTGAATTCAATGGAATACAGAAAAATAATGAGCTGAATACTCAACAGAATACTGAACAGAAAAGTGGACTGAGTACCCAATAGAATACTGAACAGAATAATAAACTGAGTACTCAATGGGATAGTACTCAGTGGTATAATTAATAACACACACAACAGAATTACAAACTGAGTACTCAACATAATACTCAATAATACTGAACACTGGTCAGACACAAACATGGCAAAACATAGCCTCCCAACACAATGCCCAGGATTCCTAAGACTCAGGAATCACATAATTTTGCTTGGCTGGAGGCAAGTGAACTCGCTCTGATAAAATCACACGAACAAAAGCCTTGACTGTCAATGCTTTGACTCTCACGTCTCAATTTGTCATTCAGATCTGTAGGTCGGGACCCTAAAACACGAGCGAAACACAGCGACCCGGGTCACACGCAAAGGGCACGGACGTCAGCCACGCAAAACTGCATGGCAGGGGTCAGCCGGGGTCAATCGCACACAAAACCTAATCCAGCCAACAGCTGCCGGTGTCGTCTGCAAGCTGGGAGAGGTCATCCTCAGTCAGTGGGGAGACGAGGAAGTGCAGGTCAGGTTTGCAGGACAGAGTCATACCTGACACCCAAAACAGGCAGTCATTCTCTACACACGGAGAAGGAATCTGTGATATCGACCCAGAGACTCACCCAGAGATTAAAATCCCCTTTTTTACGAGGCCACAGACCTTGTTAACGATCAGCTGTCAGACACATAATTATAACCCTAGCGCAAATTACCCTTTAACAATTAACAAATTCTCAGTTCCAGACTTGAGGGATGAAACAAGCCAAACGTAGTTTTCAGGGCGATGCTGTAGGAATCCGTGAAACACGCACGTTCTTCGGAAACTCCTTGCTGCTCTTCCTCTGTTCGTCCGCAAAACCATTTCTAGAAGGTTCTGTCTTTTTTATTTTTACTCTTTCTCTCACATTGACAAATGTTCTGAAGACGGGACACCATTTGCAGGGAGACGGTAATAAAAAACCACTGTAACTGTCTTCCATTTTCCTATCTGTATTTAAAAATAAAGCTAAATAAACGTTTTCTTGCATCTACATGTGCGTCAATTTGTTTGTTACTGAGTGATGTGTTTTTGCAGGGGCCGCCCACTTGTGCCCAAGTCCTCTCTCCCTGGCACTTCCAGAATGCAGGTAGCTATGCATCGTCCAGGGCGAGTGTCCCTTCATTCATCCTTGCAGCGCCTCCATCTGGCAGGTCATTTTATTGCAACAGGATCCATGTCCTTGTCTAGCGAGTCTTCTCCTGCAGCTCCCCCACTGTTGCTTCAGCAGTGCCTGTTTTGGCTCTTATCACAGTCTTAGCTCTCTCTCTCTCTCTCTCTCTCTCTCTCTCTCTCTCTCTCTCTCTCTCTCTCTCTCTCTCTCTCTCTCCCGC